>VZDJ01007755.1:12871483-12929233 GCA_008694505.1 Cyanoderma ruficeps | reverse complement strand
AAAAAAAAAAAAAAAAAAAAAAAAGGAAAGAAAGAAACAAAACCCCACAACAACAATCACAACAAAACAACAATAATGTAAGCAATATAAAGGGAAAAAGCCATCACTGGAGCAATAATTAGAGAAATGACAGCTGGGAATGTGGAAATGGAAGTGAATATGTGATTTCATGAATACACTACATCTGTTCACCTGAGGTGAATCCATACCTTTTTTTTTTAAGTCAAATGACAATGTGCTTTATGCAAAGGAATTTGCCAAGACATCTTAGTACTACATTTTTTCTTATCTTTTTCCTTAAAACAGAGTTGTGGCACATTACTGTTGTATCCAACCAGATTTTCTCTTCTATGTTCAACATATTTAAGTAATTACTCTTGGAGACAGAAGATGAAAATGAACCAAACAGTAGATTCTCACTTAGTATTTTCCTGGTTCACAACGAGTATTTTTTTCTGAGGCTTTCGGATACATAAATCCAGTGCTACATAGAGCAAAGTCATAAAATAATGATAAAATGCTGTGAGATGATAACATCAGTTTTCCATTGTTTGCCAGATATTACTCCAGGGGATAAAATCAATTTGAGATTTCCTGTTTTTCCTATGATTAGAATCACCTCTCAGTCCTTCCACAAACATATTTCTTTTACCATGTTTAAGAGACCAACAAATAAAGAAGTCTAAACAAACTTTTCCTTGTCATTTAAAGAAATTTCGTCTTTGAATCAGCAGTTCAGATTTTCACTGCAAAATGTATTTCAATGCATTGGAAACAATAGGTGGGCATAGAAGGGCCATTTTGAGCTTGACAGTTTACCAGATGCAATAGTCAAGCAGATGCGATTCATCTGTCACATCACAGGGGGATTGAATAGACAGAAATTTTTTAAACTGTCTTTATTGTATGCTTAAAGGTGTGAGAAGTAGTGTTTCCAAACAAATAATTTGTTATTTGGGTTCTAGTTAATAGAATTTGTTGTATTCCTAGAAAGTGCCTTGCCTAGACTCTCTGTCACAGTAAATTATTATTTTTGGCAAAAAAAGAAGTCATTGAAGAGGAGGAGAAAAGCAAATTAGAAATGTTACTCAAGAGATTTATTATTTTTTTAGTAATGGCATTATCAAAAATGCTCTTGAGAAACATTCAAGTGACATATTCCTTATATTCTCTGTGCCTGGGAAGTTTAGGGAAATATGAAACTGTCCAAATAGCCTGTAAAATCTATAAGGTTTCCTCATTTTAATATAGTTTTCAACCATAGTGCTTGCTGAATAAGATCAGCATTAAAAATAAATACTATTTATCTTAGGAGCCATCCTGTGTATTTTAGTCTATGATATTATTCAACATCATAATTGCTGCATTATAATTTGAAGCACAAACGAATTAGTTCTGATCTGAATTATATCAGGAGCCACTGGATTTAGTGAGCAAGACGTGATTGCTCCTATATTTTTTGTAGGGATATAGACCTCAGCCTGGGGAAGAGATGGAGGTCAAAGTGAATAAATAATCAGAGCACTTCACTCCAGCAGCTTCCAGACAGCATAATGCAAACACATGAGAGAACCATCCTCCCTACTAAGAACTAGAACTGAATGCATAATTATATTTTTGCTGTTTGGGAAGGAAGGGAAATGGAGGAAGGAAAGGAGTGTGACAGATTCAGCATGACAATACTGGTTCCCAAATTAGAAAGCCCTGATCAGAGGATATAATCACTTTTTCTTCCATGTCTCGTGTCCTGTAGTAGACATGGCAAAGCAAAATCCAAACTTTCCAACCACCTCTAAATAGCCTGCTTAATTTTTTGCATTTAGTAGTTCTATTTAATTCAGAAAGGTTTTTTCATATTCCTGACTTCTTCTACCTCCAAAATGCCAGCTGGTAGGAGATTTCAAAATTTCAACTCTTGTTCCAGTTTAATGGGAAAAAAATTAATGAGGTCCTTTCTCGAGGAACAGAAATTACCTGTTAGTTGTACACTTAGTATTCTTCATCAAAGTCATCATAGGCTCCTGACCTGAGGCTGGCAAAGAGGTGTAATGACACTAATCTGAGTGTGATCGCTGTGGCTATGCCCTTGTAAGGCAATTTGAAGTTTTTGTGATAGCTTGCTTCCCCTTTCCCTCCTATTCATGATTCCCCAGAGCCTCTTTTCACTCTGGTTCACTTTCCAAAAGCCCAGCCTGGTGGATCAATCAAACTGTCCAGATCCAACCAACTCGGGCCTGCTGGTTCCTTCCCACGAGAAGTTTCTTCAGAGGAAATTGCAGGGTAGGTAAAGAGAAAATCTGAACATTCACACAAGCATGCATTCTCGCATGGAGGAAAATAATTTACTCATTGCAAGTAATTTCTACTTCAAACTGATCAGGAAAGCAGTGAGTGCTACTTGTCAGGCAATACCTACATGGCAAAACAATAGACAAATCTAGAAATCTAGAAAGCTAAGCCAGCAGACATGGGTTCCTAATTTGCAAAGAAACATGGGTGAGAGAAAAAATACAAGGATGAAGAAAGCTGGACTTGGAAGGACAATACTGCAAGGCAAAAACATTGAACTCAAATCTCAGTTAGATGAGGATGACAGAGCAATACTCTGGGGGTAAGTGAAAGACAGGCAGGAGGGAAGGTCCTCATGACTGCAGTGGGGTGGTCAATGAATCTTTGTGGAAGCCACAGCTATATATAGGATCAGAGCTTGGGGCAAATGCAAGGAATGGGGAAATCAAAATACCAAAGGAAGTTTCAAAAATTTTCCTATGTGTTGATACCAAAAAGTAAAATTTGGGCACTGTATTGCCACTTTGCCATGAAAGACGTGATTTCATAAATTAACAAAAGGATTTTAAACCTTCTCTTAAAATCCTAGCCATTAAAGATATAGGTACTTACATGGCTTATCTTTTTGGCCATCTTTTCTTATTCACAAGGGTTTTCCCTAGGGGAACTATAGTTTCTCAAGGTACGAGCAGAAGCTAGAAATTACACCAAGATTTTATAAAACCAGCCTCATGTCAACATATGCTTTCACCAGGCACCATGTGTCTACTTCAATTGACCTTACCCAATTACTTAATTGCATGACTCACTCTAACAAAGGTTAAGACATTAAGGTTTTAGAAAGTTACACCAAATAATATTATTGTCAGAGATTACTTTCTCATATAATAGTGTCATTAAAATCAGGTAAATAGATGAAGGGTCATAATGTAAATAAGTTCACTGAAATTAAAATTCACATTTCCAGGCAACAGCACTGCTGCCTGACATACATGCATGCTGTAATATCTCCTTCTAGGGAGTAGGAAATCCTTGCCTCTTTCTGACTTGCATAAATGACAGGAAACTCATATGAGGAAATCCTCTACAACTTTAGCATTTTCAACTAGGACAAGCAAACAAAGAGGAAAGGCAACTTGGTGTGCTCTTTTCAGGTCAATCAACAAACATCCCTTGTTGTGCTTCCACATGTATCCTCAACTGTAAAACCACGGCTCCTGTGTAGGTGGGAAAACGCCCTGTGGATTGTTTAACAGCAGTGTTCATTATATGTATGCTCAGGTTACACCAGAAGAATGTATCCCAGATCCTCTGCTTGGGAAATATTGTCCTTTTTCTCCTACGATTATCCCCTTGTCCTTGTGCAGATTATCTGTGGGCACAGGTTATCTGATGTATGCTATACCTTGGATAAGAAAAAATATTAGTCAAGTTGCACTAGCAGAGTTTCTTTCATTTGCTCTGCATTTAAGAGCAGTGAATCCAATGCAATAAATATCCTATTTTTCAGCTTATACTGTTGTTTTTCCCATCAGAAGTCATTTGGCTTTGTTGATAGCAGAGCTACCAGGGAAGTGCAAGTTGCTTCTCCATCCTGCTGCCAGGTTGTGTTCAGCTACTAGTTAATCTTCCAGAAGCGTAGCACGCATTTTTTTCCCCTGGATATATGAGATTGCACTTGACATTTTAGTATCTGCTTTCTCTGAATGGGTCCAATTTATCCTGGAATTCAGATTGTGCTGTGCAATCTACATTGCCATCATGATTTATCCCTTCAGCTCTGCTTCCAGCATCTGCAAATATACTCACTTGGTGGTTGTATATTTGTTTCCACAATGTCCATAAAAATATTACCTGTGGTAAGGTCAGGTATGCATGTTTCTGATGCTGCTCTGCAAGATCTGCCATACAGCATTTCTTGTTTCCCAAGTATCTCATTTATATTATATAATGTTAATTTATATTAGTTTGAAGGCCATGAAAGACTAAGTTAAATACCCTATAAAAGTGTATTACATCAGCACAGTTACAAAACCCAATTATAACTTAAGTTCATCAGAGTACAACCTGAATTGAGCTTGCCAAGTCCTGTTTCTAAAACCAAATTAGTGGGCATCAGTATACTTCTATTGATGGTACTTCATCTTTTGCATTTTATAACTGATGGGGTCAAACATTGTTTAAATCCAGGATTGAAGGACTTCCATTGCATGCTCAGAATTATTAACAATGATTAACAGCAAGATAGGAAAGAAGTCTTCAGCCAGTTCATCTGGGGTTATTGTATGAAAATTCTTCCTTCCTTTTAGAATATTTCTTTCTTTCTAGAATTTTTATTAATGCAGTTAAAAACTTACATTTCCATTTTGGCCTAGCAAATTATCCAGTACCCTGATCAGATGTAAACACATCCTTTTGCTCCTTACCAAATACTGTAGCTAACATTAGCACTCTCCTATCAATCTAGCACCAAATGTTACCTGCAGTTTTACCTTCTTTTGTTTCTACTTTAGAGTTCCTTTTGTTGTCCCTCATTTTACTAGGCGTGAAATTTCTTTGGATTTGTGTGGTAATTTTTATTGACATATTTTGCTATCTACTTCTAACTATTGTCTTTCCTTCCTTTTCCAGAAAAGGCTTTAAATAAAAGTGTTAATTTTAATATTTTAAATACTGCTTAACACCATGTAATGAAGTCTTCTGATACACACCCCAATTTTCATTAATATTGCTAATTTTCTCATCTAATACATTCTCAGTTTTCCTTATTTCTTAACTATTTCTTTTCTAGGAAACTTAAAACCAGGGATATGTACAATTTATTTGTATGTGTGTATCGTCAGTAAATGCAAACACTTCTGTAAATGCCTACTCAGCCATAAACACATGTAACAGAGCTTGGCTGAGCCTGTTCTCCCTGTGACCTCATTTAATACAATTGGGGGTGAGCATTGTGTCTTCAGGCCACCACAGTCTTGCAGCCTGGTGCCCATTCCAGCCCTTCCCACCACAATCAGGTTTCCATGTGTGCCACCTATTAAGTACTGGAAAAATATCATCAGTAATCCCTGAAATCTCTAATGCAGTTTTACCACTATCTTTATGAGACTTCCATTCTTCACGTCAACAATGACAACGCCATTTCTGTTTTCACATATTATTGACAGGCACTTAAGGGCTTATTTGCTGGGTATTTTAATGTTGGTTTGTTGGTCTGTTCTTTTTTTTTAAAAAAAAAAAAGCTCTTTACTTTAAACCTTACCGATTTAATGCTTTCCATTTATTATTCATTCTTACATTAAGTCAGATTTTAAATGCATGTGTGATTTACCAGAAAAAAACCCCTACAGATTTAGTCCCTGATTGATTTTTTTAATAATCTTTGCACTTAATTATCTTAGAGTGGCTAATGACCTTTTATCACATTAGATTATTAACGTATTCATATGCAAAGAAATTTAATTCGGGTGTAATTCAGATCTAAGTCTTAACCAAGTGACACCAAATGTAATGCACTAATAGACAAAATTAGAGTCCAGCCAGTGGCATGGTATTACTATTTTCCTCATGATTTATTGGATACTAAAGGAAACCAGTAGTTGTCAGAAGAAATTCATTGATTTGATTCTGGCTGACAAGATTTCACATGTGCTGGAACATAGTTTGTTGCAGTTTCTGTAACAGTGCATGCTGCTGTCTTGGTTTTTGTGGGTTTTACCTAAGATGACATATGATTCTGCTTAGATCTGCTTTTATTATTCATCAGGAGGGTAGCATAGGAGTAAATAGCAAACACAGTAAATATTCCTGTCCTTCTGCTGTGATTACATGTTTGATTTAGCAAGTCAATAACATGACTGTAAAGGCTGCTTATATGAGATAATAATCACTGCAGAGTTTGGGCCCAGAAAATGCTGATAACTTCTCTAAAACCAAATCTGTGATGGATATTTCCAAGAAAATCGCTTTGACAGGAGATTACTAGTTTTGCTGCAGGCCAGATGCAACCTGAAAGATAACTGAATGTGTTGATGCTTTCATCTTGAAGGTGCCAAGTCTACTGCATTTCCCATTTTATTTCTTGCTCAAAAGTGGGTCATACTTGACTTTGCTTCTGCAAAAATATCAAGCTGCAGAAAATACATTGGATACTGGAAAATATATTAATAAATTGCCAGATATTAGTTTTCTATGATTCTATACTCAAATTTTCTCAATAATAAATAAAAAATAATATTCTGTTATGATAAAAAGACACTGCCCAAAAGATACTGCAACTATTCCAACTGTATATTTTATAGGGCAGATGCAACTTTTAGCCTAGTGAGAAGAACCTAGACAGATCCCAAAACACTTTCAAGCATTATTGAATGTATCATGTATTTTCTAGTACCTGCAGAAAAAAGTTAGAACACTATCTTTGTTCTTTGAGTGTTCACATGCCTGAGGACACCTAGAAGGAATCTACTTTTCTTTTTCTTCATCAGAGGCAAAACCAACCCAACAGTTGCTTTGGTAGATTGCTTTGACAGCTGCATTAAGGTCACTGTGTGATGTTTTCACACGCTCAACTCCTTCCATGATTTTCGCTTGGCTTCAGCACTCATTTCCAATGTGGGCAGAAAAGCTTCATGCACAGGGATGAATGATGTGAGAGAATATGACAAGAAAGATCACAGCTTTGTTTCCACAACTCAGCACTGCTTGAGCACCTTAACTTCCACTAAAATTAACCTACATTTGTGTCTGTTAGCCAACACAAGGGCATGTCTCATATCCTCTGTTGCCCTCTCTCTTCATTTGCCACAGACATCCCCATCACAGCTATCATCAGAGTACTGGGTAAAGAAATAACAGGCTGAAAACAGAAAAAAATGAGAATCCTTCCTAACCTATCCAACCTTTACAAATAGAACAAAATAAATTTCTCTGAAATATCTGTTGTCATTGTTTCTAACATTCAGCCACTTTCCCTATTTTCTTTGACAGAGGTAGTTGATGGTTCATCATGCCGGTACAAAATCTCCAGTGCTAATGGAAATGCGTTTTTAAAAGTAATCAGTGACTGAATCATCACCTTTGAGATAACCTACCCCTGCCTACCACCATTTTAAATGCCTTGTCAGTTACATCCGTGCTTCACAGTTACTCCCTTTCCAAGCCTGGTACTTGGCACAGGCCTCCTTCTGCTGATCATGGAAGGCAGAAGTGTCACTTAAGCCAGTGTTCAGGAATAATTCCGGGGGGAGAAAAATAAGAAAAAAGGATAAAAGACTTCCTTGCATGTTTCTGAGCTCCTTTGTTTCCAGGATCACTCGTTGCCCTCAGAAGCTTAGTCAGCTTTGCAGTGCTCCCTCCCAACAGTGATCCAGTTAAGCAGCTGTGCCTTTTCTGCTATTCCTCTGCAGGGGCTTGTTGTCACTATTTGTGCCAGGTCACAGATTGTGGAAAATTAGGTGCTCCTGAGCTGAGGCGCACAAATATATGCATGCATGTCTGAAAGTGCAACTTTTTAGAGCAGCCTCAGTATCTCCTAGATGAACTAGTGTATTAGCTTTTGTTGGGTTTGGGAAGTGTTAGGCAGCCTCTGGCTAGAAACTCATGTGTCCTGGGTTATAGTCTATTCAATTTCATCTGCTGAAAAACAGTTGGGGGTGGGTGCCTTTTGATAATGGGCCAACGGTCAGTATCAGGTAGAGCATTGTTCTTATCTTTCTCCATAATGGCCCATTAACAGTCTTCCCAAGCCCCTAGCGTACCTATTGTGTGATGCTCCACCCCGTGGGAGGAGCCAGCCATTCTCACCTGGATAAAGCTGGGACTTTAAACCAGCACAGTGTCTTGCTTCATCCGATTACGGGAGGAAGGCTGGACCCTTCTCACCACCTCAGGACCCCTTTCTTTTCTGCTACTGGATCATTTTCTGCCTCAGCGGAGCTGTACCTGCCATTCCAGGAGGACTCACTTTTGGACTGCTTTCCACACCCTGACTAACAAGGTTGTAGCTTTGACCCTGTCAGGACTTTTCAAAATTGTTGTTTGTTGGTTTGCTGGTTTGGTGGGGTGGTTTTGTTTTGTTTTGTTTTGTTTTCCTTTTTCTTTTCTACCACATTTGTATTCTTATATTCTTAGTAAAAAGCTGTTATTCCTACTCCCAAATCGTTGCCTGAGAGCCATTAATTGCAAAATTAGAACTTGGCGGGGGGTGAGGGGTTTACATCCTCTATTCTAAGGGGAACCCCAGTTTCCCTGGCAGATACCTGTCTTTCTAAACCAAGACAGATTTTGGCGCCCAACGTGAGGGCCGAGGGCATTGGGAGAGAGGAATAACACTTTTTTTTTAGTAGATATAAGCTCACTGAACAGAAGCATGTGGTCTAGCCTTCCCTGGTTTGGGTGGCACATGGTCGTGGCTGTATTTCTGCCATTTGCAAGCCCTTATCTAAACATGGGCCCTATAACTAAGGCTACTGTAGCTGCCATCCAGTTTATTTTGTGGGTTAATAAGGTGAGGAATTCATGGATTTTTAACTTTCTTTGGAAAGCAGGCACATGGATTCAGGGCTACCATACACTAACTCTGTGTTTCTGGGGTTACTTTAACAATGGTACATACTGTGAGGAGATGGCACCGGGAGAAATATTCTCTCAGCCCTTCACCCAGCTCTTTGGATCTACCCCACCAGCTCTTGAAGAGTTCAAATTTCCTCTGAATGCTAATGATAGCATACAGTGGCTGGTGTTGTTTATAGGCCTATTCTATTTGGTATTTAGAGATAAAGGGAGAATGGCCTGGGTAAGCACCCTGATAAGTACCCCAGACAATAGGAATGCTGCCCAAGAGCCCGCCCCTGCCCCACAGCCTGCTTCAGAGATAAACTACCCAGGTTGGGTGGGGGCTCTGATAAAGGAGATGCATGAGATGCTGAGGGAGTACACTTCCCCAGCTGGTGGGAGACCCTCCCCCTGCCCTGACAAAGGAGAATCTGATATGGAACCTGTAGACATTACAACTGTCCAGGTTCCAGCTGAACCACAGGGGCAGTCACAGCCAGTGGCAGTCGCCCCTCTGGAAACAAAGAAATCCAAGGTGAAAACAACAAACCCAGATAATAAGGGTAGGAAAGGAGGGCCCTCACAAGATGCAGGGGAATCACAAGTTCAGATCATCACTGAGTCCCTGTCGTATGAAAGTCTCCGTAATCTACAAAAAGATATTGTACGACGGGGACGTGAGGCTTACACAGCCTGGCTGCTTCGGGTCTGGGATCTAATGGGTACGGGTGTGCAACTAGATGGTGGTGAGGCAAGGAATTTGGGACCCTTGACCCAGGACTCAGGAATAAATCAGGTATTTGTGAGGGAGCCTGGACCCCTTTCCCTCTGGCAGCGACTTTTAACAAGTGTTAGAGAAAGATTTGTCCACAGAGAAAGAATGCAGGAGCACCACCATAGAATGCGCTGGAAAACTCTGGAGGAAGGAATCCAACAGCTGAGGGAAGTGGCAGTACTGGAGGTACTTTTTGGGAGGAGTGGACAACATGATAATGACCCTGACAAGGTTAGATGCACAGGGCAGATGTTATGGAATCTGGCAAATCTGGGGCCATCTCAGTATACCACATTCATTGCAACAATTAATGTTGAGGACAACCGAGAGACAGTGGGGTCTGTTGCCAATAAGCTTAGAAATTATGAGAGTATGATCAATGGCCCGATGCAGGCTCATATCTCTGCCGTGGTGAAAGAACTCAAAGAGGAAATGAGGGAGGTGAGGGAGGAGATGAGGAAGAACATTTCCAACGTGGCACCAGTACGAGTCACAGGTCCCAGAGGTAGAGCCCAACGACCCCCGGCTAGAGAGAGAGGGTACACCCCAAGAGCTGACCTGTGGTTTTATCTGCGTGACCATGGGGAAGACATGGGAGTGTGGGATGGGAAACCCACTTCTGTCCTGGCAGCACGGGTGCGTGAGCTCAAGGAGAGGAATGCTCACCAAGGGGGTTCCACTAAAATGAAAGTAGCCGCAAGCTCCTATGCCCAGGCTGCCAGTAGTCAGGATGCTGGGACCTCTAGTATGTATACTCAGGGAGGGAATGATCAGTGTTAGAGGGGCCCTGCCTCCAGCCAGGTAGAGGAGAGGGACAATCGGATCTATTGGACTGTGTGGGTCCGATGGCCTGGCACATCAGACCCACAAGAATACACAGCTTTGGTTGACACTGGCTCCCAATGTACCCTGATGCCATCAGGGTATGTGGGAGCAGAACCCATTTCTATTTCTGGAGTGACAGGAGGGTCCCAGGAGCTGACTGTATTGGAGGCCGAAGTGAGTTTGACTGGGAATGGGTGGCAGAAACACCCCATCGTGACTGGCCCAGAGGCCCCGTGCATCCTCGGCATAGACTATCTCAGAAATGGACATTTCAAAGACCCAAAAGGATATCGTTGGGCCTTTGGAGTAGCTGCTGTAGAGACAGAAAACATCAGACAGCTGAACACCTTGCCTGGTCTCTCAGATGACCCCTCTGCTGTGGGACTGCTGAGAGTTGAAGAACAACAGGTGCCAATCGCCACAGCAACAGCACACCGTCGGCAATACCGCACTGACAGAGACTCTGTGACTCCCATACATGAGATGATTCGTAAGCTGGAGAGCCAAGGGGTGGTCAGTAAAGCTCATTCACCTTTCAACAGCCCTATATGGCCAGTGCGTAAGCCCAGTGGAGAATGGAGACTGACAGTGGATTACCGTGGTCTGAATGAAGTCACACCACCACTGAGCGCTGCCGTGCCAGACATGTTGGAGCTTCAGTACGAGCTGGAGTCCAAGGCAGCAAAGTGGTATGCGACCATCGATATTGCCAATGCCTTCTTCTCCATTCCTTTGGCAGCAGAGTGCAGGCCCCAGTTCGCTTTCACCTGGAGGGGCGTGCAGTACACCTGGAACCGACTGCCCCAGGGGTGGAAGCACAGCCCCACCATCTGCCATGGACTGATCCAGGCTGCACTGGAAAAGGGTGAGGCTCCTGAACATCTACAGTACATTGACGACATCATCGTATGGGGGAACACAGCAAGGGAAGTCTTCGAGAAAGGAGAGAAGATTATCCAGATACTGCTGAAAGCCGGTTTTGCCATTAAGCAAAGTAAGGTTAAGGGACCCGCTAAAGAGATCCAGTTTCTGGGAGTCAAGTGGCAAGATGGACGTCGCCAGATCCCCACAGAGGTCATCAATAAGATCACCGCCATGTCTCCACCCACCAACAAGAAGGAAACACAAGCTTTCCTAGGGGCCATAGGCTTTTGGAGAATGCACATTCCCGAGTACAGCCAGATTGTGAGCCCTCTGTACCTGGTTACCCGCAAAAAGAACGATTTCCACTGGGGCCCAGAACAACAACATGCCTTTGCCCAGATCAAGCAGGAAATCGCTCATGCGGTAGCCCTTGGCCCAGTCAGGACAGGACCAGAGGTAAAGAATGTGCTCTACTCCGCAGCCGGGAACCACGGTCTGTCCTGGAGCCTTTGGCAGAAGGTGCCTGGTGAGACTCGAGGTCGGCCACTGGGATTCTGGAGCCGAAGCTACAGAGGGTCCGAAGCCAATTACACTCCCACAGAGAAGGAGATCTTGGCCGCCTACGAAGGAGTTCAAGCCGCCTCAGAGGTGATTGGCACTGAAGCACAACTTCTCCTGGCACCCCGACTACCAGTGCTGGGGTGGATGTTTAAAGGAAAGGTTCCCTCTACCCACCACGCCACTGACGCCACATGGAGCAAATGGATCGCCCTCATCACCCAGCGCGCCCGTATTGGAAACCCGAATCGCCCTGGGATTCTGGAAGTGATCACCAACTGGCCGGAAGCTGAAAATTTCAGTCTCACCGATGAAGAGGAACAAGAGCAAGTAACCCGGGCTGAAGAAGCTCCACCGTATAACCAACTGCCAGCAGGAGAAACATGCTACGCTCTTTTCACTGACGGTTCCTGTCGCATCGTAGGGATGAACCGGAAGTGGAAAGCAGCCGTGTGGAGCCCCACAAGACAGGTTGCACAAGCCACTGAAGGAGAAGGTGGGTCAAGCCAGTTTGCCGAACTCAAAGCTGTTCAATTGGCCCTGGACATTGCTGAAAGAGAGAAGTGGCCAAAGCTCTACCTCTACACTGATTCGTGGATGGTAGCTAATGCCCTGTGGGGCTGGCTAGAAAGGTGGAGAAAGGCCAACTGGCAGCGTAGGGGAAAACCAATCTGGGCTGCTGATGAGTGGAAGGACATCGCTACCAGAGTAGGGAGACTACCCGTGAAAGTCCGTCATGTGGATGCCCATGTTCCCAAGAGTCGGGCTAATGAAGAGCACCGGAACAACGAGCAAGTAGATCAAGCCGCGAGGATAGAGGTGTCCAAGATAGACTTGGATTGGCAGCACAAGGGAGAGTTGTTCCTAGCTCGGTGGGCTCATGATGCCTCAGGTCATCAGGGCAGAGATGCCACCTATAAGTGGGCCCGAGACCGAGGGGTGGACCTAACCATGGACAGTATTTCTCAGGTCATCCACGACTGTGAGACATGTGCTGCCATCAAGCAGGCCAAGCGGGTGAAGCCCCTCTGGTACGGTGGACGGTGGTCCAAATATAAGTATGGGGAGGCCTGGCAGATTGACTACATCACCCTGCCCCAAACCCGCCAAGGCAAGCGCTACGTGCTGACCATGGTGGAAGCCACCACCGGGTGGCTGGAGACCTACCCTGTGCCTCATGCCACTGCCCGGAACACCATCCTGGGCCTTGAAAAACAAGTCCTGTGGAGACATGGCACCCCTGAGAGAATCGAGTCGGACAACGGGACCCATTTCAGGAACAGCCTTATAAACACCTGGGCTAAAGAACACGGCGTTGAATGGATCTATCACATCCCTTATCATGCACCAGCTGCCGGGAAAGTTGAACGGTGCAATGGACTACTTAAGACCACCCTGAAGGCACTTGGCGGAGGGACTTTCAAGAACTGGGAAGTGAACTTAGCAAAGGCCACCTGGATGGTCAACACGCGAGGCTCCGTCAATCGAGCTGGTCCTGCCCAGTCTGCCCCCTTGCACACAGTGGACGGAGATAAAGTCCCTGTGGTACACATGAGAGGTATTTTAGGAAAGGCTGTCTGGATTAACCCCACCTCAGGCAAAGGTGAACCCACCCGTGGGATTGTTTTTGCTCAAGGACCTGGTTACACTTGGTGGGTAATGCAGAAGGATGGAAGAACCAGTTGTGTACCACAGGAAAACCTAATCCTAAGTAAGAACTGAGTGTAAGGCTTCATGCTGTATAGTAGAGTTTATTGATTTAAGTATGATGCAGATGATAATAGAATAAGGGGTGGATATTGTCCTGGGTTATAGTCTATTCAATTTCATCTGCTGAAAACAGTTGGGGGCGGGTGCCTTTTGATAATGGGCCAACGGTCAGTATCAGGTAGAGCATTGTTCTTATCTTTAATGGGCCATTAACAGTCTTCTCTAGCCGTGTCCCCTTCCCAACACATACCTACATCCTAGCGTACCTATTGTGTGATGCTCCACCCCGTGGGAGGAGCCAGCCATTCTCACCTGGATAAAGCTGGGACTTTAAACCAGCACAGTGTCTTGCTTCATCCGATTACGGGAGGAAGGCTGGACCCTTCTCACCACCTCAGGACCCCTTTTTTTTCTGCTACTGGATCATTTTCTGCCTCAGCGGAGCTGTACCTGCCATTCCAGGAGGACTCACTTTTGGACTGCTTTCCACACCCTGACTAACAAGGTTGTAGCTTTGACCCTGTCAGGACTTTTCAAAATTGTTGTTTGTTGGTTTGCTGGTTTGGTGGTGTGGTTTTGTTTTGTTTTGTTTCCTTTTTCTTTTCTACCACATTTGTATTCTTATATTCTTAGTAAAAAGCTGTTATTCCTACTCCCAAATCGTTGCCTGAGAGCCATTAATTGCAAAATTAGAACTTGGCGGGGGGTGAGGGGTTTACATCCTCTATTCTAAGGGGAACCCCAGTTTCCCTGGCAGATACCTGTCTTTCTAAACCAAGACATCATGGCAATTGTTTGGAGGCTAGGCAGAAGGGAAAAAATTGTAGAGCTTCAGCAGCGCTCAGAGTCAATATCCTGAGATAGTTATGTTTTATTTAATCTATCTGCACTGTTTTGTTTGTTTTATGCATTTAGGTTTGAGCAAACAAAGTGATAAATTGGGTTAAGGGTGAAGGGGCTTTTGTGGATGAACCTGAAATTTTTGCAAATTTTTTTTATAGTCAAGTGAAGAAACCACTGGCTAACACCAAAAGACCATTTGCATATAATGCATGAGTGCAGTTCTTCACCAAACCTTGTATCCTTTATATCAACTCTTTCCTGCTACTGACAGTTTTAGAGGGAAGGTGAACAAACTGGCAAAGGGTAATCTGATTTTATATTCTGTTACATTAAAAGGGGAAAGCTCTCAGACAGCATTTGTGAACCTTGTACAGGGCTATTTATAGAAGATTCATCTCTTCCTCAGGGAAACAAAGAAACCTTTTCAACCCTGTCTGAAGTACAGGAATGATCTAAGTTAAAACCTGCCTGAGGGCAAACTATGTAACAATTCAGAGTTTATCCTTGGTCAGGGAGCATGTTGGGTCTCTGCTGTAGCCTATTTGCACCTTGTGCAATCATTTATACTTCTGTGAAATAACTGCAAAATACCACCTTTTGTCTGACTTAGGCTTTGATTGTATTTTACATGGCTCCGTGGAGCTATAGATGATGGTGGCTTCCAAAAAAAGAGATTACATCTGAAATCCTCCTATAGATCGATCACAGGCTGTTAAGTATGTTAGAAATGCTGTTGCAGAGTGCTCTGGCAAGCTTGGCAGGTTGTTTTACAGTGGCTTGAGGTTTTGCCTCACTATCCAACCCCACTCTCTGCCAGAGCTGCCTTCTACATAACAGGGCTGGTGGGAGCACTGTGGACTCCTGCTTTAGCAGCTCTGGAGCAAAGACTAGCATTTTAGCAACGGGGAAAACAGGCGGATTCGCTCTAAAATGGCCAGCTGAGTAGAAGTATCTGAGGAAAAGTCTGTGATACACTGAAGGTTGCAGTCTGGTACAACAGCTTCTTCCAGCTCCTCCAAAGCCAGAGGGACTGTCAGTGAGTCAGTCAGTGTGTATCCTTTCTTTTGTCCTCCCACGAAGCCCCTGGCTGTTATTTTGAGCTTCAAATCCCTATCTCGACATGATGGCAAGCAGCGTAAAGGAAGGCCTTTTCCTCTCCCATTAGCACCAGGAGTTTTCAATAGTGCTCAGGCACGTAAAGGGCAGCAATGTTTTTTCTACATCTCTGCAAGAAAATTCACCAAAGCTTATCCATCACATTTGACAAACGCTGAAAAAAGCTTTCAAAAGCATTTGGAGTGACAGCTAATTCAATTTACTGTTATTCCTAAAACCAGGGATGTGGCTAAAATACTCCCAGAGGTAGGTATGCCTTTACCCAAGCCAGACCTCGAGATGGCTAAATCAAGGAACCACTTGCCACGCAACAGCAACAGCCTAATGCTTCCCCTGCAACTGCCTAAACCCCCGAGTGTAAGTCTCCATCTCCTGATTTCATCATGTCTTGGAGAAATTGCCCTGTCTCAACAACGTGGAGAGTTTATAGCATCATGGAATATCCTGAGTTTAAAAGGACTCACAGGATCATGGAGTCCAGCTCCTGGCCCTGCAAAGGACAACTCCCAAATGGTTGTCCCTTATAGGAGCAGCATGAAGCATTCCTCAGTTTCTGGGCTCAGGAAGACTTTCAGTAAGCTATTCATGTGCATATTTGTGACATTGTCCAGCACCAACACTACAAAAATGAAATAATCTTTGCTGTGATGTCAGGTTTTGAAATCATTGACTGTAGGCTTTGCCAGACCCACGGGGAATGAATTCCTCACTTCTGCTTTCAGTGAATCCTCACACTCATTGTGCATTTTGGTGCTACCAGGAGGCTCAGCTTGTCTGTTTTCAGCACTCTGCTTGATGCAAACAGGGCTGCAGGACCAATTAGCATAACCTTAACAACATATTCTACGAAGAACAAATATCATGCACGTTACACCAGGGATGACGTGGTGCAAAATATTTATTCTTTTTTATACACCCTGCCTTATTGAAAGCCTATTTTAAAGCATTTGGGTTTGTTTCTTTCTATGTATAGATCCTGTCATTTCTGTATTTCTGCAAGTTTAAAGAATATGGCATGGATGTGTCCTTACTGCTGCACTTATCTTTCTTCTAAAGGAATTCCAGCCAGTGGTATTGCCAAGACAGAAAGTACATACTGAAATTGAACAGAATGCAAAATATGGGTTTGCAGCCTTGAACACTTACTGCTAAATAATTCCAGAGATGTATCCATGCATGAGAACTAACATTATTAAGATTTCTTTTTAATGACAGGTATAAACAGAAATTCCACCAGCATAATGATAGAAGAATACTGTAATAAATTTTGTAATTCATCAACTCATATCTAAAAAAGCTCTAAAACATTCTGCCAGTGCCATTGTAAATATTAAGCTCAGACCTAAACCTATGGGAGCTGAATCTTCTTCACCCACTACATTGGCTTTGACTGGATAAAGGACATTAAAAATACCTCATGACTGTGCTTCATCAGAAGTACAGTACTTCACTGTTATATGGAGGTTCTGAGTTCACACAAATCAGACAGCCAGTAGCAGCAGCAATATCAAACCTCAATTATCCTTAAGGAATCTGTAAGAAAGTTTGGCTGAAGACTACATTGAGGTCAGAATTAGGCCCACACATTGGAATGTTTTTTGCTTTTAGTACAGTTGGCCTAAATTTTCATCACAAAAAAAAGCCAGATGTGATCTGGGAGCATCTCCCTCTCCAAACTAAAATTTTTCCCTTTTGCCTTCCAGATTTAATTAAAAAATATTAAGAGCTGACATAATGGACAAATAAATTCACCACAAATTAATAATTATTTTACCTAAATGGACTTTACTTTTATAAGCTGTATGTCATTATTATATAACATATTAGTGCAATACTGACCCAGTAATAAAATGCTTGAGGAACTGAGCCTGTAGTCAAAGGAGATTCTTCCCTAGGTATAGCCACAACGTTGTAATAAGGTTTGAATTAGAATATATTGAGTAATGATTTAGCACGAATGAGGCATGGTATAAACATAACAAGCTGCTGCTTCTCACTGCTCAGGTACCCTTGAGTAAAATGAGACCTCATATAAGAACTTTATGAAAAATATGTAGAAAAATATGGACCTATACAGAAGCTTGGACTTGCTGTAACAAGGTAGTCTTCAGTGTTGAAGACATTTTACAAGTTTGTTATCCCAACACAGTAAATTCAATTCAGTAGAAGAATTCTTTGTTGATTTTGTTCTGTTTTGTTTTCAGTTGGACTTGTTTCTCTTTCATGTAGTTCAACATGAATCCTTTACTAATATTTTTAAATTATAATACTGAAATACTTAAGATGGATGCTATTTTTTGTGTATGAAAACACATTTTCATAAATGTGTTTTCATACACAAAACAACACATTTTACTAGCACTTAGTAGTTTGATAGAATTTAGCTTCACATGACCTGCTTTCTAGAAACAGTCATATTTTGAAAAGTCAACAGTTTTTTGCTGTTTTTCTTGGGGGAGAATTATGCTTACTTTCCAATAAAACTCATTGAAAATGTTGAATAAGACTGATCATAATCTAAATGTAATTGACCGTCCCCTAAGAATTTGCTCTTCAGAAATAGTTTTGAATTATGATGATTGGCAGCTCTTCTTATTAATATATAGTACATAGAATGAATATATATTTTAAAAATATATGTGTGTTGTATGTCAAAAGTTCAAATTCTTTGTTCCTTTCATTCTCTTTCAGAACAGGATTCAATTAGAGAATTCAATTAAGCGTGTAGCCATTCTAAAATTACTCAGGTCTTGAAATTCATTGGCCTTTAGTTTTGTCCATTAACGATAAGAAACAATTTTGATATCATTATTGAAATGGTTTTATTTATGAATTTAAAGTCCCTATACTCTTTGCTGTGTAAATTCCTAAATGACATGTTATTCAAGTTGCTGAAGACAGACTTATTTCTTTATCAGTTACTATTCTGATGCTTAGAAAAACTTGAACATTTGTCCACACACATTTGAAAGTTGCACTGTTCTAAAAATTGTCTCCACCATGCAACAAGACCGTGCTCTGTACTGAAAAATGAGTAGGAATCCTCTGCTAAGAGGTGTCGATACTCAATGAGCACTCCTGAGAATTAGAAGTTTGGTCACGCCTGCTCCAAGAATATCACAGCAATTAAGTTATGCTTTTAGAAAATGCCTGTAGTGATAGTGATCTGCATTTTCATCTGCTCCTCTCTAAGGTCATGGATAACCATAACACAAGTTGAGTGCTTTTCTGGATCGATATCCTGACATGCTGGCACAGTTCTGTGCAGCATCCATTAGCAGGGCTGACCTCTTGCCAGCATAGCATACATCAGGTGCCTGTTATACACCCGTGCTGCAGTCTGGCATAGCAAAAGAAGGATCCTTATGATGTCTGGCCAAGGAAATCTCAATACTTTTATTTCACGGTTTGTGGTACCAAAATGTATCAGTTACTCAGCATCCACTAAAAACATACTACTTCTTATTCCCAGATCCTCTTTTCCTTATTGCCCATGCAAAATCGATGAGGGTGAGCTAATGGGCCATGTCTCACGCACCACAGATCAGAAGGAACAGTGGTAGTAATGTACATAAGCATATTATTTTACTGAATTTGCATATTAAACTGATTAATTGTAGCAACCATTGCTGATAGGAAATAATAAAGTATATTAATTGTTTAATTGGTTTTGACAACAGAGAACAGATGTACCTATATTTTTCCCCTTCCCCATCTCTCACAGACAAGCACACAATATTTAAAATTTTAGCACTCCTATCACTGTGAGTGCTGGTTGGACCACTGAAAATGTGTAGTAAGTCTTATGATGGATACAACAAACACAGCCAAGTCAAAGAGCACTGTTCAGTGACTTGCCTGATTTTAAATCCAGCATGTGCTATTTCTACTGACTGCCCTAACTCAGGTTTGTGTAGCATTTCCTGTGTATTCTTGTCTGGGTTTTGAAGTTATAATCTGAAAACTGCTTATGTGGTCTTATATAGGAGTCTGTCATAGTGGGAAGGTTAACTTATTTTTCTCTAAGTTTTGATAAGTTCACATAAATAGCTTCATTCTGAAGGTCCATGGAGGCTGTGAGGTCTTACTGTGACTCTGTTTGTAGGTTTGAGGTCAACAGGGTGTAGACTCTCAACAAATGTAATTTACCTCTCTGATCATTATTTGCCATGGCATTTTAGACCCTGACTCTCACATCTCATAGAAGAGGTGTTTTACAGAGGTTACAGACTCAAGAGGTTACTTTTACTCAAGTAAATTAAAGGAAACATTCACACAGAGTGTATACAGTTTGCACCTCTATATGAGTTAATGCTTTAATGTGTACAGCATACAGGTAGACTGGCATTTACAGCAGCCTCTCCTATTTGTTTGCAGGTCCACTGGAGCAGCAGGCCAATCTTGTGTGTATTGAGGATGACAATGCTATGCTGGAGGTAGATGACAAACAGCAGCATTTCAGATGCAACGGGACCAAACAAATTTGAACAAATCCTCTCTCAAAACAGCACTGGGTGTACTACCGACTGCCAAGGGCTGCACATAAGTGTCCATTTACAGTGCAAGATGAGATAAAATAAGCATAGTTGGTTAAATGAAAGCCATTTTGAAAGGATAGCAAGAATTGAATATTCTACTTATAAAAAGTTGAACCCTGTTCAAGAGAATGGAATCTTTTAACTAACCCGTTCTTACTGCGCAAGTTTAAAAAAGCACGTCCATTTTTTACATGTACAGTATTACATAGTATCTTTCAAAGATGCACTTGATCTGTAAAAAATTAAAGTTCATGTTCATCCATTGAAGCATATACAGTGATTAAAGCATCTTTACTGACATGCTAACATATTAACAAGGAAACTGCCCTCTAGACTTAAGATTTTGGAATCACAAAGTGGCTCCTTTTTGGGAAGAGAAAGGTTCAATGTGTCACATGCCTGGGAAAGTTGCTTTCCTTTTCTTTGAGAACTGCCCTCATGAAAGAAAACTCCTCAGTCAGAAAGATGGACAGTGCTGCTCCAAAGGTGTTGCAGTGTTGCTTGGTATGGTGGGAAACTTGTGTAACTAAAGAAACACCTGGTCTGCCAGAGCAAAGTAGCCTAAAACATAGGGAAAAAGTTATTTGATTTATGGCTTCCTGCATATCCAAAAAACTTTTTACATGTATGAAATAAGCTGTAGGAGTGTTGTCTTTAGTTTTGTCTGTGGCTGCCAGTGTTTGCAGATACACCTGGCAAGAGCAAAGAAAGATGTCCTTCCCCTCGTACATGGCACCTTCTGACCTCTCTGCAGTTACACAGCTTTGTCTCTTTCCCCTTCCGCTCACATCCATCTTCAACTGCTCCCACAGAACAAATCTCTGCATTTTTCATATTGGGAAGTAGGTGCGCTCTTCTTGCACCAGCACTGTCAAGAAAACAACCAGAATAACAGTTGAACAAAAAATATTTGTAGAAAGTTGTACGATAGTTGTGCAAAGGTGATCTAAAGTGTGCTTTTTTGAGTGGCAGATTACCCCTGCGAACAGTAGTTTACGAGCAGTTCTAAAAGTTTTCACTGTTGAGATTTAATTTCACAAACACATTTTATCACAAGGAATAAAAAGTTGGAAGGGCCATTGGTTTCATTTCATCTAAAAAGTCTGATTTAAAATGGTCTCCTTCAAATAAATGTTTCATAAACTTCAGCTGCCTGATTTCTCTTTACATGTTGTTTATGTGAATGGCAAAAACTACATAAGATTTACAAGGCTGCTGCCATGCTCTATATTGCTCCATGGCGCACCAGTTGTCAGCTGCAAGGTCACAGCTTTATTAAAGGATCAAGATTTACAATAACATTAACAAGAGCATGAATGCCTTCACACACACCTTCCTGTAGTTTACTTCCCTGAAGTCACCTGCACAATTTCTCCCCCTGCCAAAGCTACTAATCAATAAATACTGCAGTCTCGTGAACAAAGTTCAAATGGATCTATCATGTTGCTTTAGTAATAAATCTTTACTTTTGTTTAACACCTGCCTTCAAAAGACATAACCTTCTTTACCTGCAGTAATGAAACTTCCTAACATCCTAATTTGGTGATTAAAACCTGCTCCCTTTTTAAAGACTGAGAGACTGAGGCCATGTTTTGCTGAAGTCATACAAGAAAAGTAAAAGACTTGGAAGCCCATCTCTGCCAGCCTCCCGTGTGCTGAGGCTGAAGGCCATGCCCCAACGGTAGTTGTGTAGCATCTGTATTGAGGCTTCCATAATTCTTCCTTTTCATGCACTGTCACAGCCTGGCTAGGGTGTCCCCGAAGCTGATATACAGCTGTGGTGTCATCCTCACTGACACAAGCACATACAAGAAGCACTCTGCAGGCTACTTAGCACTCAAGGCGTAGCTCTGTCTTCTTCTGGCTGTCCCTGCAGTGCTGATGAGGTTACTGCCACCAACTGCTGCTAATCACCCACTCAGATTGACTGGTCTGGCTTCCTGCTTCATTTCATGGAAGATAATCACTTTAAACAGTAGGGGGTTTTGCCAGCCTATGAACAGCCCAGATAACCCTTAGCAGCAGTGATGAGAGCAGGATAGCAGTAACCTCCTGACCTAGCACAGCCCGGGTTACCACAGGACAACACAACACCTCAAACCCCAGGCCTGTCTTCCCTTGGGAGATCCCTGCCCAAGGAACTCGGTCTTTTCCACCAGATTTTCTCCCGACCTGAAGCATGGCCAGGAAATATCCCAGTCCAGGCAACTTAATTCACTTAGGGCCAAAGGCTTTGGAAGTGCTTCCCTTGAGAGTCTCAGAACTTTGGTACTTAAGAGAGAGGCAAATTTTGTCTCCATGAAGTCTAAAAAGAAGGAATTCAGGGCAGTGATTGGCTTTTGTTCTGCTGTCTCTGCTCTTCCTTAGGAAGATACTAACATTAATAGGTAATAGTCATTGTGATGGATACTGAACAACAACACAGAGCCAGCATCCTGCACAGAAACACAGGATGGTTTGTCTCTCATCTTCACCTGAAGTGAGTCCTTAGCTTCAGCTTCACTCCCTGCAGTTCCCTTTCCCCTCCAAACCATGAGCCCAGATTGTGTCATGACATTGCCTCTTGCTGCTGATCACTATAGCTACAAGGAGTAGCTCTGATGGATGTCTAAAGCATTTAGGCTTTCATTCGGTTTTGAAATGCTGGAGTCTGAAAGCATATGTGAACCACAGCTCTTAATGTTTTGCACTCTCTTTCCTGAAAGTCTAACCCCAGGCCAGAGAGAGAGGGGGGGATCTCCCCACCTAGAAATTTCCTCTGAACAACTAACAGTGGTACAGACAGCTGCAGACAAGGAGACAGGGGAAACCAAGATGAAGGAACCATTTTCTCTCAGTCCTGGCACTGGAACAGGTTGCCCAGAGAAGTTGTGGATGCTCCATTCCTGGAAGCGTTCAAGCCCAGGTCTGGATGGAGCTCTCAGCAACCTGGACTAGTGAAAGGTGTCCCTGCCCAGGGCAGAGCAGATGGAACCAGATGATCTTTAAGGCCCCTTCCAAGCCAAACCATTCTATAATCTCGGAGCAAAAAAGACCAGGCCTAATCTGAATCTTAGATCTATTATGATTACAACCTTCACAAATTAATATATTTGATATACCCTGTACAAATCTGTTTCTTTTTAAAGCATTTCCAACATTTTAGTTTTTGATTACATGCCAAGAGTCATGTCCAGATGAGGTCAGTGCTAGATGTGCATAATAGGTCCAAAGTCTTCTCTACCTGGAGAAGTTTGTTGGCATCACTATACAGCTAGATAGATATTCTTTAAAGTCCTTATTCTGAAAGAAAAGTGCAGTCATACCACTGAATTAAGGGGTTTTTTTTTCAGTCAGGATCATTAAGGAGGCTGAAAACCTGCCCCATCTCTCAGTAATACCACTAAAACTACTACATAAAATCACTGCTAGTGCCAGTCACAGGATTCCAGCATCAGTCAGGTTGGAGAAGACCTCTGAGATCATCAAATCCAACCAATGACTGGAACACCACCATGTCAGCTATAACACAGCTCCAAGGGCCATGTCCCGTCTTTTCTTAAACATCCCCAGGAATGCTGATGTCATCACCTCCCTGGGAAGTTCATTCCAGTGTTTAATCATCCTGAAGAAATTCTTCCTGATGTCCAACTTAAACCTCCTCTGGCACAGCTTGAGGCTAATTCCTCTTGTCCAGTCACTTGTTACCTGGGAGAAGAGGCTGATCCCCACCCGGCTACAGCCTCCTTCAAGATGGAGAGCGATAAGGTCACCCGAGTCTCCTTTTCTCCAGGATAAACAAACCCAGCTCCCTCAGCCGCTCCTCACTTGTGCTCCAGACTCCTCACCACCTCTCCTGCCTTTCTCTGGACTCGCTCCAGCACAGCACCCCAGTGCCCTTCTTGGACTGAGGGGCCCAGGACTGAACACAGGATTCGAGGCGCGGCCTGACCGGTGCCGAGTCCAGGGGGACTGGAGGACTCGATCTAGCAATAACCCGGAACCTGAGCGGTGTCACTGCGCGGATTTGTGAGCGCTGCCATCGTGCAGGCTTCCAAGACCTGCGGTTCCACGCAAGGGCGGCGGGGCGGGCTCAGCGCGGTGGGCGGAGCGGGGAAGCCTCACGGACAGGGCGGAGCAGGGGCCGTGTCGTATCAGCCCCGCCGGGCCCGGAGGCGATCGCCATGGAAACCCCGGCCCCGCCTCTGCCCCCCCGGGTGCCGCCGGGAGCGCGGCCGGAGCTGCCGGGTCCCTCCTCCCCGGGCAGCGCCAGGTAGAGCGCGGGGCGGGGGCCGCTGCGGGCCGGCCGGGAGGAGCCGCGAGGGGCGGCAGGCGGAGCGCCGGCCCGGGCTGGTTCCGCTGCCCCGCCGTAGCCCGGCCCGGATCCCACTCGGCGCCGGTGCCCCCTGCTATCCGCTCTCGGACCCCCGGCAGCGCCCCCCGGGAGCGAAGCGGGCCCGAGCTCTCCTCAGCCCGCCAGGGCGGGGCTTGTTCGTCGTCCCCGCTCCTGGCGGAGAGGCCCTTGCGTGTTGCCATGGCCGAGGGGGCCGCGGCGGCCCCGGCGTGCTTCAGCGAGGATGATTTTTACTGCCCGGTGTGCCAGGAGGTGTTCAAAACGCCCGTGAGGACCGCCAACTGCCAGCACGTGTGGGTATCCCGACCCCCCGCCCCTTCCCAAGCCTTTTCCTCGCCGCCTCCGGCTCTCCGCCTTGTGCTCCTCGGCTCCCCCCGCTCCCGGCGCACGGACCCTCGGCCTGGAGCCGCTGGCGGTGAGGATGCGAGCCCAGTGCTGCCTGAGCCTCCCCTCGCCTCTTTCTTTCGTAGCCGACGAGGACCGGTCATTTAGGAGAAGCCCCCCCGCCACTGCCCCGGGTGTCTGGTCGGCGGTGGGGGAGTTTTGCTGTGCTGTCTGAGCTAACTCGCGATTTTTAACTTGGTGGTTTTCCCCGTTCCTTTTCGAACAAGGACGGTAGTGTGAGTTGTTCTCTCTTTTCAGCTCATCTATTCAGCATTTTTTTTTTTTTTACAGAGGGACGTTTGATTACAACGTGCTACTTTGTAGAAAAGCAAAATAGCTTTGGCAGCTGGTGCGTAAGGAAAGAGAGCTGCAAAAGCTGGTGAGCTGAGGTCTCTGGAAACGCGTGCTGAATGAAGCTTTGCAGTGACTTTGGCTCTGCTTAAGCACAATAAAAAGGAGTTACTTTGATAAGATTGTCCAAAATCACGTGCTTGGTGCACCATTTAATATCTCATTAGTGATCAATCTGGTGTGCAGCTCGGTAATACTAGTCAATAAATAAGAGTTTTACCTAGAGTGTATTGCCAAGCTCCCCTGATTTCTGTATGCATCATCGTAATCACCATTATTTCATATTTCTTTTAGATACCAAACTTTGTATTCGGTAAACTATTATTCTGATACATCTCTTTTTTTTCCCCCCCCTAACAATCATCCAGCTCTCTTCAAGGACAAAATATGTAACTCTGTATATTTTGCTAACCTGTATTTGTGGTAACTTTTCAATTTAGGTTTTGCAGGAAGTGCTTCTTGACAGCTATAAGAGAAAGTGGAACACATTGTCCTCTCTGCCGGGGGAGTGTGACTAAAAAAGAAAGAACGTATCCCAAAAGGGCTCTAGATGTTGAAAACAGTATGAAGAAAGCTTCTGGGGGCTGTAGATGCTGTGAGAAGCAGGTAGAGTAAAACTTTAAAACAAGTTGAATAAATTTTTTGTGTTTTTGTCCGGACACGCCTTTACTGTGTGTCATTTTCATCTTGGAGCTGAAAGGCCTATAGTAGTTTGAACTTAGCTTTGTATGGCTTGTGCATACACTGGGCATGCAGTGCCTGCTAG
The DNA here is from genome assembly GCA_008694505.1 of Cyanoderma ruficeps. Lineage (NCBI taxonomy): Eukaryota > Metazoa > Chordata > Aves > Passeriformes > Timaliidae > Cyanoderma > Cyanoderma ruficeps. Next base: position 12,903,326 of record VZDJ01007755.1, on the reverse strand, counting down.
CTGTACCTAGCAGATGTAAACTGAAAGAGCATCTTGAATTGTCAATAAAGGCATTTTAGGTGGAGTGCCAGTTTTTCACTAAAAAGATGGAAAAAAAATAGATATAGCTGTAAAACTGGCAAAAGGAAAGTTAAGGAGCTGAACATGAAAATTGCATATATATGGAAACCTCAGAAACTCTCTCTATGGAAATGTGACTCCTTCGAGCTGCCATAAAATTTAATTTAAAACCAAAAAAATGTGAGTTGATTGGTTGCAGTGTCCACATGATCAATCATATGTAATTTCCTTCTTCCCCATCAGTCCTTTTATTTCCTTTAATTTCCTTTAATTTCCTTTCTAAAGGGATCATTATTTTTAGAACACTGGGTGAAATCTTGACCCTCACTGAAACCAAGAATAATGTCTCTTTTGATATAAACAGATGCAGGATTTCAGCCACACTTTTTGTTTATAACAAAATACATCCAGTCCAGGTAGTCTTTCTGTTGGTTTCATTTCACTTGGGACTTACGCCAATGTGAAGATCAACACTAATGGAATCCTCAGCTGCTTGCATTGTTCCACATTATTCAGTGGGATGAAAAGTGTGGAGAAAGAAACTGATAGCAAGTTGGTAAACTGGAAGGAAGAACCAAATAACTTCAATGGAACTTAGGCACAGGCATGTGAGATATGATCTTATTCAGCCTGTGAGCATCTTCTGACAGTGGTGTTGGACCTGAAATTCAGATTTAGGGTATGTCCAACACAGCTGCCTTCTGACAAATCTAAGCAACTCATTCTCTTAATTTGAATTAAAGGTCAATAGGCAGCCTTAAGTTGGTGATAATTCACCTACTTTTTTCCCTCCCCTGCCAATAAATAAAGGAACATACCTAATGCAAAAGATGTTCCTCTGCGTGAGGTAACAGCAGGCCAGAGAAGACTGAAGGAGCAGTGGTGCTTATCCCATCCTCATAGCCACTCTGTTATAGCTCATCACCTATTGATCCTGGATCTGGGAGGTGTAGTTCCAGTGACTTTGTTTCAGTTCAATGGTGTTCACTTGCGTCGTTTCTCCCTGAGAGAGCTCTCAGATGTCCAGCAGTTTGAGTGGGATTGTTCTCCAGTCTCACAGAGTTACACTGGCTCTGAGGAGAGGAATCGGAGATGTCCTGTTGGTGAAGAAAGTGTTCATGCTCAGAAGGGAGACACAAGTTCTGGTTTCTGCTGCAGATGAGGTCTAAATAATTCCTGCATGCATTGCTTTCTGTTGGCAGAATTCTCTCTTCCTTCTGTCTATCCCTGGATTGTTAAGTACAATTTCAATAATTTGGCATTTTATTTTCAGGTTAGATTTTCATGGATGAGACAGCATTATAAAACGTGTAAGAAGTATCAGGATGAATATGGTGTTTCTTCAATTATTCCAAACTTACAGATTTCCCAAGATGCAACAGGGAACAGGTAATCGGGGTGTTCTGTGTGTAGTGCATCTTCTTTCCCCACCCCCTCACCCCATGGAAAGTATTTTTTTCCAGGGCATTCCTTCTTTTTGCATTAATTGTTATCCATATTTTGTGCTTCAAAATATGAGTTTTTCCAGGTCTTTTTCTCTACTCTTAGCAGACAGAAGAAAATCTTTCTGCATCATGGCTTTGAAATGACTTCTAGAGACTCTCCTACTAAGTTTTTAATAATTGTAGCTTGATTTTGTTGCCTTGACAGCATTTGAGCAGCTTAGTTTGTAATATATTTCATAATATTTACCTCTGGAGAAGTTCATGTCCATTTTTATTCTCCCTCTCTTTTCCTAAGTTTGTTTTAGTGGGTATCCTGTGTCAAAAAATTACTGTGCAAGCTTTTGCTTTCTGATTGAATTTATTTTGAACAGATCTCTTATGAAATATGTAAGGAACTCCAGTATGTTGCACACCATAAAATCAAACTACACTTGCCATTTGTTTTCAGGCAGTAAAGCTAATCTTTTTTTTTTTCATGTATTCTCACTGATGGTAGGGGTTGGGGATTTTTGGCTAGCTTTGAAAAGGTTTTTATTGTTCATTTCACAGAGCTTTATTACTTATATTCCGTCCTTTTTTTTTTTTTTGGTCATTGATTTTCTATTTTTAGCAGTCTGAACTTCTCTGTTTGGTTTTCAACCAATCAGTCTATTGGAAGTTGAAGCTGTTACTGGAATTAGCTGCAGCAATATTTCACTGAAGTGTCTGCATATTCTGATATCACTATGCAGTTTGCCACAGTAGAATAGCTGTGATCATAATAGCACAGAAGTATAAAAACATTTACCATTACCATATTTGTGACTGTAAATATTCATGTTCTTAGCATGTCTGTACAGTTTCTTCTGGCTGAGCTAGAGGTGCATATATGGTCAAATTAACTTTCTAAAATGTTCTTCTGCTTTACGCTTCCTTTAGGAAAAGAGTTTATTTTATGCTCAACCTTTCTGTAATTGAAGGTTGCAAATTATTTGTGTGAATACATGGCAGTTAAAGGCCTATTTATACCTTCCTAAGTCAAAAAACTTAGAAAGTGCTACCTGTCTTACATTCATATAGTTCATAATGCATTTTGAGCACTTGGCTGTCACCTGCATTGCCAGTCTTGTTGACTAAATGTTTGCTGTATTATATACCATTTCCCTGTAAAGTTGTGTAGTCCACCAAGCGTCAGCATGGTAATTGAATTATCCAGAGAGGTCCCAGTTGACTGGGAATTAGAAATGTAATGCCCATCTATGCAAAGGATCAGAGGGATGATCCAGGGAACTGCAGACCTGTCAGACTGACCTGGGTGTATCAGGGAAAGTCATGGAGCAGATCATCCTGGGTGCCATCACATGGCATGTGGAGGACTACCCAGGAATCAGGCCCAGCCAATACGGGTTTACAAAAGTCAGGTCCTGGTTGACCAAACTGATCTCATTCTATGACAAAGTGACCCACTTAGTAGGTGAGGGAGTGACTGTGGATGCTGTCTATCTAGACTTCAGGAAAACATTTGACACTCTCCCACTGTACTCTTCTGGAGAAGGTGGCAGCCTATGACTTGGACAGGTGTGCTCTTCACTGGGTGAAAAAATTGTCTGGATAGCCAGGCCCAGAGAGAGGTGATGAATGCAGTTACAGTCAGCTGGCCCTGTGGTCACCAGTGGTGTTCCCCAGGGTTCAGTTTGGAGCCACTCCTGTTTAACAACTTCTGTTGATGATTTGGATGAGGGGATTGAGTACTCCCTCCCTGAGTTTGCAGATGACAGCGAGTTGGGTGGGAGTGTTGATCTGCTGGAGGGCAGGAAGGCTCTGCAGAGGGGTCTGGACAGGCTGGATCAGTGGGCTGAGGCCAGTGGTGTGAGGTTCCACGAGGCCAGGTGCCAGGTCCTGCACTTTGGTCACAACAACCCCAGGCAGCACCACAGGCTGGGGGAAGAGTGACTGGAAAGCGACCCAATGGAAAAGGAGCTGGGGATGCTGATTGACAGTGGCCAATATGAGACAGTGTGTGCCCAGATGGCCAAGAAGACTAGTGGCATCCTGGCCTGCATCAGGAGTAGTGCGGGTAGCAGGACCAGGGCAGTGATGGTCCCCCTATACTCAGTACAAGTCAGGCCACACTGAATCCTGTGTTCAGTTCTGGGCCTCTGAATCCAGGAAGGGCATTGGGATGCTGGAGTGAGTTCAGAGAAGGGCAGTGGAGCTGGTGAAGTGTCTGGAGCACAAGTCCTATGGTGAGTGGCTGAAGGAGCTGGGGTTGTTTATCCTGGAGAAAAGAAGGCTCAGGGAAGAGCACATTGTTGCAGTTACCTGGGAGGAGGTTGTAATGAGGTGAGGTCAGTTTCTTCTGCCATGTGTTGAAGTGAAAGAACGAGGTGAAATGGCCTTAAGTTGCACCAGGGATGTTCAGATTAGATAGTAGAAACTGTTTTTTGCTGAGAGCATGGTTAGGCATTGGAATAAATTGCCCAGGGTGGTGGAGGAATCACTGTCCATGGAGGTGTTTCAAGAGATGTCTGGATGTGGCACTTGGGGATATGATTTAGGGGTGATAATGGTGGTGCGGGTTGACAATTGATAGATGATCTTGAAAGTTTCTTTCAGCCTTGATGATTCCATAAATACTGAGACATACCTTGATCCAAAGGAAGAGTTGTGAGGGTTAGGAAATGTGCCATTGTATGTTGCCTTGAAATTCACGGGACTTAATGCATATATTCCCCCCACCTCTGTTACTGTTAAACTTTTAAAATGTTGATAGTTTGGTAAAATAATCTCAAGTTTCATTGTTTTTCTTTCATTTAAAGTAGCAGGAGCGATGCAATATCTGATACTGGGGAGATGGCTAATAATCAAATCCTTCAAGGAGAAACAAGGTAGGTTGCTTGCTTGTCTGTAGTTGTTACTAAAATAGATTCTGATAGTCACAGTGCAAACTTCTGCTAATGCAAAAAACAAAACACAGAAAACTCGCACAAAACCACCAGGAGCTGTATTTATAGAATCCTGTAGTTTCTTGTACACGTGTATCTATTTATTAGAATAGAGTTAGAATTTGGGTATTTTAATGCTTTCCTGAAGGATGTACTGAGAGGTGTTACAAGAAAGCAAAACCAGGGTGTAGCTGCAGTGGGAACAAAAGAAGCCCAAGTCTCCGAAGAGTGCATTTAGGCATAGCAATTGTAAATGTACTTCAGAATTGTAATTTGGTCGTAGCCCTGGGACTCCTTTAGATCTGCTAACATGTCAGTGGGGGTGTGAGGGTTTTTTTGTTGTCATCGAAGCAAGGGAAAATGATAGCTTCATTTGTATGCTTTCTTAACACTACATCTGAAACTCTCTTTTCTGTTTAATACTGTTGTATTTCTGTTTACAGTGGACACCCAACCTTCAAATGCCCCCTGTGTCAGGAAGCCAATTTTACCAGACAGCGCTTGCTGGATCACTGTAATAATAGACATCTTTATCAGATCGTTCCTGTGGTGAGTAGAGTTGCTTATGTGTGTTTCTTAAGCTACTTTCATTGTAATTATGTGGACAACTTTAAATGTGCAGTCACTACTCTATATCTGTAACAATCACTGTGGTTGGAGAAAGACAGACAATATACTTCATGCAGTGCATTTAAATTGAGGAGTGACTTTGATGTGAAAACGTTTCATGTCCAGCCTGCTGGTTCTAAGGGATTTCTGACTTAGCTGTCTCATTTATCTTGATGTGAAACAGGCTCAGTTTTTGAGCCTGATGCTTAACTCTTCTTTATTTAGTAGTTTAGGTATGTTTCTATAGAATCCCATTTATAATGTAACTACTGTTTCATGTGAAACCTGCAGTTACTTGAAAAGTAATCCAAGGTAGCCAAAGGGTCTGAAAGAGAAAAATCCATATGGTTTTCTATTTTCATCTGTAAAGGGTGTGTTATTTTCTTTTGGCTTACTTGATCATCTCAATTGTGTGAAAAATCTCCCAGACAATAAATAGGATGCAGTAGTCACTTTCTTTTCTAAATTAACTCAGACAGATATAATAATCTTCTACTCCTAAGAGAAACACTTTAGAAATCGACCAAGTTGAAATGTAGTTTCAGAATGTTACACAATTGAGAAAAAGCACACTTAGCAGTATGATTTGATGTTAATGTCTTACTGTATTTTGGTAGTGGATGAGCAATAGGCTAGTTATTCCTGTAGAATATGTCTTTAATGCATTCTGTATTGCCAATAACTTTTTTTTTTCATTCTGTCTCTTCCCTCTCCAAATTCAGATCTGTCCTATTTGTGTATCTCTTCCTTGGGCAGATACTAACCAGGTTACTAGAAATCTTGTTAGCCATCTAAATCTAAGACACCGGTTTGACTACGGAGAGTTTGTGGTAAGCTTTTTCTTCCTTGATGTGTGGAGGAATAAATGGTAACTTTTTTTTTTAATAAAAATCAAAATGCCAAATAAAAATTTTGTATCTAACATGTTCTCTGGATATGCTGTGTTCCTGTTCTGTATGGAACTCAGAAGCAGATCTGTCTGTTCTTAAACTTCATTATCAGCATGAAACGCTGCCGGGAATAGGTGTTGTCAATAGTTAAACTGCTCCAAGCCAATGAGTTAAGTCTTTGGTTTAATATTCTCAATCTGAACTATTTATTGCTTTTACTCTGTTTATGAGAACAGTTAATTACTGCTGTTTCTGAGGGAAATAAAATAGATGCCACTCTCTTTTACGGACATTATTGACCTTTTAATGCAGAAACTGTGAAATTATATTCTCAGGAGTCAATGTGCAGCTTGACTAGCTGGTATTGCTGCTACAGCCGCTCTTCCTGTATGTTGTGAGAGAGACTGAAAAGGAGATGTCATTTAATCAGTGTTTAGGTTCCCTCTTTTCAGGCTCTCTTTGAGTAAGTGACCTTAGAGTAGGTGCAGGACTGCATGCACATGTAGTCAGTGGCTGATTTGTAAATCAAGCCAACCGTTTGGGTTCTGTGTGTGGGATCAGGGCTGGAGAGTTTGTGGCTTTTTCTACAGAGTTTGACAGGCTTTGGGGTGTGCAACAGGTATCAGTATTTGAGTCACAGGCAGCCCCACTGAATCTGGATGACAAAAGCTGATGTATCTTGTCCTTTGAGTTGAGTGAGCTGTGATAAAGGCCTGAAGAGCTAGGGTTTGATAGGGGGGATTGAGCTCTTCACCATGAGTGCATGTTTGATGGCCTAAAACTGGTGATAGGAATTCTGATTTGGGGAAACTGCCAGAATTTCACTTAAGAGATTCATTACTCTGGCATATTAAGAAGCTGGAGGATATTTCTGCAAAAAGTAGCAGACTTTTTGTGTTCTGTGTTTGCTTTCTCATTTTAAGCAGTGTATTCTCAACTATCTATGATTACTATTGTCTGGGGATCCCATTTTGGTTTTATTAATGGAGGATGTTATGGCTGGTTAGAAGCTCTGTTAAAAGAATTGTGTGACACAATCAGCTTTCCTGAGCTGGCTGTTACATAATGTAATTAAGCCAGGGAGAGGAGATGGACCCTTCTGCTTAATGAGCCTTGTCCCACTCAACTGATTCTTCTCCTGTCTCATGTGTGTCTTGGTGCTTGGTTCAATAAAAGATTCTGTGCAATATAAACAAATATCTAGTAGCATAAAGATAAAGAGTCTAGGTGCCATTTCCTATGTAGGAACATAGCAGATGATTAAACAAATGATTATGCTACATTTTCAGTATTTGTCCATTTTGATGATGTTTTCATTTTGTTTAGAATCTTCAGCTTGATGAAGAAGCCCAATACCAAAATGCAGTTCAAGAATCCTGTCATGTGAACTTTTAAAGTAGAGCTCCTTTTCATCTTCATACTGATTATCAGAGAGAAAAATTACTTCATTTTGTTGGTGATCCAAAGGGTATATCAATAAAAATGTTCAGTAACCACTTTTCAGGCTAAGCTTCCTTTCACACTCATAAGGACTTCTGATAAATGATTTTGCTGAAAGTCAAACTTGGCATCTTGACTGCCCCTGTGGAATTAGGGACATTTTTGGAACTTCTCACTCTTTTCTTGATTTTCTCTAACTTTTGCTGCTCTGTTAATTAAATGTTCATATGATTAATGTAGGGTGTTTTAATTCACCAAAACCAACTTGGAAAGTATCTTTAGAAAGACATGCAATGATGCTCTCTTGCACTGTTGGGTTTCTTCAAGTTCAGTTGTCTTCTAAGGTATCTTATGAGGTAATAATTTATTTTTTTTCTCTTCCAGCCAAGGACAGGCATTTGTCCTGCCAAGAACTAATTTTATTTTGATGTCGTGATTTGTTTTTTACTATTCCTATGTGACTGAAAATAACAACAGCTTAAAATAGTTCTTTTCTATAGATCAACAATTCAGAGCAGGGCTTTTTTCACCTTTCATTGAGAAAGAATGATGCCATTGCCTAGGAATAACTAAATCTATTTTTTCCTCTTTGGGAATAACTAAAATAGGATGCTTGCTTACTAATGTGATGAGTGAGGAGTATTGTCTGTACTCCCAACTCCTAAGGAAGATTACACATTTTCTGAGCAATTCAGGATGACATGAAAAAGGTATACTTTTTTGGCCTGTGTCTATGACCAGATTTTGCTGGAGCTTTTTAAGAACTTCTGGTTTTGCATTTAGAATTGAAGTTTTGGTCTGTCCTGTCTTTCATGGAAGGCTGTGTAGCTAAATAACTAAACTGGCTTCACACCTACCAAAACTCTTTTATTTTCGTAAAGCTGTTTAAAACTTGTACATCTCCTGTATCCAAAGGCTTCAAAAAACAGTCGAGAAGAAAAAAAAACTTACTCTGAAATAGTTACCGACATATTTCAAGAGTTTCTGTTCTAGATTTCCACCTTCCCAGCAAGAACATCATTAAAATTGGAGGAAATACTAATAATGCAATTTTGAATTTAAATGGAACATTCATTTGTAAAAACTTCAAGATCTTTTATATAATACCAAAAGGGAGTAAGGGAAAGAAGGCTGCACAGCATACATTTTGGAGTTCTAGAGTGTTCTGAACATACACCTGTTAGGACTGACTGCATTCCGTGTTTCCATCACCCATTGTCAAGCTATTGTTATTAGTGAGCATTGCATATGTGTTAGAAAACATCCCCAGTAATTTTCATAGTCTAGATGGTGATTTATGTGTAGTAATATCAGTTGTGCAGCCAAAGTACAGTCCGCTGCTTGTGCCCTGCCTCCCTGTTCCTCTGCAAACAGAGGTTTTGATTATTCTTTAAATGCTGAGATATTTCATATTCCAAAACTGGTAAGGTTGAAATGCCTCATTTTGCAATGTAATGTGTTTCAGAACTGAAAGTTTTGGTTTATTGAGTGTTGGAAACTAACCCACTATACATTTTAACTTGACTTTTCTATCTTAATTTTTTTATGAGTGTAAAACATTACTGAAGGCATTGCTAGCTAAAATTCAGAGCAAGTTGTCTATTTCTGAAATAGCTGTGTATTTCAAAAACCTTGTCTGATTGTTACATCCTTTATATAACATTTTTTGCATTTTGTTACTGTCTCACTACAGTATTTTGACAGCAGACCACACTTGGAACTTGTATTCCAGTTTCCCTGTTTGCCCCCATACACATCTGTGTATTCACACTTTTCTGTCAGCTCTGGTGCTTGTGTGGTCACATACTGATTTGGAATGGTTCACTGAGCCAATGGAAAAAAATTTAGATTTTTACTTCTGCTCTGTAAAGGCAACTATGAAATACAGAAATTAACATCAAGGTACCTGATGCTGAAGTTTTATCTTTTTAAAATAAAAACACATACTATGGTGATTTATTATTGCATACATTTCCTAAGGAGTTTAACAGTTATATGTAAGTTTAGTTAACTTTTCTAGATTCAATAAAATGTTTATATGATCTGGCAATAAATACCTACAGTCAATACAGATTCTGAATGCCTCACTGACACTGGAACTAGTTATTTCTATTACTTGAATATATCTTGGGAATTGTGAGTGAAATGACATCTGTTTTAAAACTCTGGGAAACAATTTTTTCTATAGCAATAATTAGTTGTCACTTGATGCATAGTTGCTGAGCATTTTGGTCATATTTAAGTGTTGAGTGACTTGAATACACATTTTAAAGCAACAAATGTGTATTAATGCAATACAAAAATACCTTTCAAAATGTTTATCCTCTTTATTTAAAATCTGTATTGGCAGGTGCTGCCTTGCTTAAGATTTTGTACTTTTAATATTAAGAGATTGCATCCAATACATTCACTAGGTAAGCGTTTAATGAAAATTGAACTATTTGAATATGTTGCTGCTGGTCATGATCTTTCTCACTGAAACTCAGACATGTGCAAAAAGCTGTGTATTTGTGATGGGTAATGCCCAAAACATGAAACCTTTGCTACAAGATTGCTTCTTAACAATGTTTTCATGTTGATGTTGCATTATGTATGGTTTCAATATGTTATGTTTGAATTGTACCTTCTGGGTTTTTTCCTATTGAAGTTTTTTATTTTCTATTTGTCTTTTTGTTGCATAATAAAGATGATCAGTTCCTTGGTGCTACTTCTTCCTTTTCAGATGCTTTCAAAACTTGTGTTCAGTTGTATGTCTGCACACTTGGAGTTATTGGAATGGTGTGTATGCTGCTGGAATGATGAGATGTGACTGGTGATGCATCTGTGAGCTGACAAGTTACCTTATATCATACCTTGGGTATTTCCAGCAAGCAGAAAAGATTGTAGGTTGTCCCAGATCCATGTTGTGCGTCTTTTCTCCCTTCTACGTTTGTTTGTTGCTGTCCCATGTAATGTTAGTAGAGAAATAACACCCTAAAAGGAGAAGGAAAGAGGTATGTAACACTTGGGGTCATTAAAAAACCTTGTTATTTAAAGGTAGGTTTTCTGAGAAGATTTAATGCTTTTCTGAAGAAAGAATTGCCAGTAAATTTGGGCTGGTTGCAAGTTTTAACCAGCAAGGTGGCAGCTGGATGACTTATCCTTCTGCCCTTTGTTCTTGTGCTTGAAAAAAAAAAATTATTGTGCCTTTGCATTTTAAGGACACACACGGTAATACAGTAATAAAATTGACTTAATGTGTTACTTTAAATGACAGAAATGTAACAAAATTATGTAAATTTCCTTTTTGATAATTTGTTCTTTCTCCATAGAATCTAATTTTCTGATCTGTAAGTAAGCCACTGTATCTTCTGAAGCTGTTTATTAGCCCTTTGTTAGAGATTTCATTTGATTTGATTTTATTACAGCAGTTCGTATTTCACTACTTAGAGGGAATGCACATGATGTGTTTAATTCTCATTGGCAGTATCTTGGTTATAGGATACTTGAGCTCTGCAAAACTGCCCTTTGTTCTTGAGTCTTAAGCCAGGGCCTCGTTCCCAGGGAGAGAGGAGGACTTTTGTGCAGGTGGTCAGGACTAGAAGGCTTTTTATGTTTGGGAAACATTCCAAACATTGGGAAACATTGGGTCCCTCTTTTTTAGATTAGACTTTTGAGTCTGCTGAGATTTGAATGAGTGTCTGTGATGACTCTGCTATAAAAGAGTGAATAATGTATTTTTTGTATCCTTTGTTTTGTGCAGAAACAGAATAATTCATGAACAGTTAGGGGATGGGAGTGTTTAGTGCATGTGGTAAAGGGCACATTTGTGAAATGACTGCAGAACCTGACATTCAAGGCTGCCTTATTGCAAGACAGAAGACCTACAAGAATATCTGACAAAGGCATCTCCAGGTTTCTTTTAGAATTGGAGAAACAAGCAATGAAAGGGCACAAAAACTACATAGTTTGTTCCCCACACAGTGTACATTTGCTCTAGAAATCAGGTTTCTTTTGTTTCCTGTTGTGGCTGTATATGAAAACACATATGAGAGAAAATTCAGGGAGTCTGCAATGAAAAGGCATTTCAATAATGTCAAAACTTTTACTTCCCAGGGAATTGCCAGATTTACTTGGGTCAAAGCATGGGGGGGTTTTGGCTCATGAGTGGAGTAGGTCTATACTGTTTCTTATATTTCTCAAACTCTAGGTCTGCTTTGGGAAGGACCAGTTTTCACCTCTTCATTTTTCAGCTCTAACCAGCCTTATTTAATCTATAACGTTTTTGTGGACATGATCAGGAAAGAGCTAAGAAAGTGAATTTTACATTTACTGCCTCACCATGATTCTCACTGTTAGGAAATTGAGGGCAAGGAGGGAGGGAGGAGTCATCACTGCTGCATTCTGTGGAATAGCATTTAATTATATTTCAAATCTGTGCCTTAAAGTACTCTGTATACATTTAGAGGCATTCCTCACCTCTGTGAAGTTGTAGGTTATTTCCCAGGGCTTTGAGACAGAATACTGTTTTTATGAACTTGCTTAATCTTATGGGGATGTGTAGTCACTGAAAAAAAGTGCTTCTTGCTATTACTTTATGTTCTTTCTCTACTGTTGTGTTTCTGTCACTCATTCTTTCATTGGATGGCTCAGGTTAGAATGAACCTTAAAGATAATCCTATTCCAACCCCCTGCTATGGGTAGGGACACCTTCCACTGGACTAGGTTACTCAAAGCCCCATCCAGCCTGGCACCGAACACTTCTGGGGATGGCACTTCCACTGCTTTCTTGGGTAACCTGTTCCAGTGCCTCACCACCTGTTTTCCTCTATGTGCATTTCCCTGCAGCAGTTCTCATAAATATACACTACCCGTTTCCCTCCCACTCCCTTTTCTCTCTTTTAAAGTAGTCAGCAATTAAATTGTGATGATTAGATTACTTGGCTACTAATTATTGTTTCATATTCTGTATGTTTTATATGCTCCTCTGGCTGCGCCCTTAATGTGGGGCTGGTGTTGGCCCCAGGGGTAAATACAGTAACTAAGAAGCTCAGCACCAATAATTTTCCGAGTTCTCCCAACATGTTTACTTCTATGGCTAGAGGAGTTTGTTTCTCAGAATGTGTATGCACTTGGAAAGAATCTGAAAGTCTTAGCAGATAGGTTTTATTGCATTTAAACACATTTTAAGGCATTTACTTTGTTGCTTTCTGTAGGAGGAAGATCTGGTTTAGGATTGGAGACATTAGGATGAGGTTGAAAATCAAAAGCTTTTCACAAAGCCCAGTTCTTTGATGGTAATGGCACCCTTTTTTGCCTGGAAAACCTTGTATCAGGTTCTCTAGTTTTGCAGGTATGGACAGAAGAGTGTGGGTTGTTTTTCCTCCAGGGTAACTCCTGTGGCTCTACTGCCATAGAAGGTGAGATTCATGTGCCATCTTAGTTGAGAGACTGATCAAACTTGAGTAGTTTCGTGATTTTTTTTCTTTGTCTTTCATAATTCGAACCACTAGAGGGCACTGAATATTTTTGGGTACTCTCTACGTAAGTATTTAAGGGTGATAATTCAATAAATTGTACTCCGAAACACTATTGGATATGGAATTTCTCTCCTGATGTTTCATAAAATGCAATAAATCTTTTGTGGAGTTTGGGGGGCTTAAGAGACTGGTTGGCATACTTCCATTCTGCAGAAATAATACTTGCAACTAAAGTACTGAAATTACAGATTTGCATACGTTGCTTTATCATCTGTGGGCAAGTAAGCAGTGTTGTCCCCTGGATTCCATTCTGAGAAGAATGGAGTGCTCCCCTGTTCACCAGTGAACATTAAATGTGACACGTTCTTGCAAAGGCCGTGTGCTTGCTGGACCTCTCCTTGCGCAAGGGCGTTCTCCAGAGGCTTCTCGAGCTCGGGCGCTGTAGTGCAGGCGGGAGGCACACGGGGGCAGCTGGGGACTGATACATTCTGTGACAGTGACAAGGGGTTAGTGCTCATTCCTGGCTCCTCGCTCTGGGAGACTGCACAGTTATCATCGCCCTCGCTAATTCCGTGTGCTGCGGTGGTGTGAGGTCTGCCAGGTGCCCCGTCCAGGTGTGCTGCTTTATCCCTTAGCATTCACGGTAGTCTGGGACTGGGACAGCCTTCTGGTATGAAGGGGGGAATTGTATCAGCTAAGGCTTATGTTGCCTCATCTGCGAAATAATGAAGTCTCCCTGGAGTGTGCTTCTGCAGTGCCTTGATAGTGGCCAGCCACAGCCACTTTAGTACCTGCTGATCAGCGACAGTTCGTTTCACACCGTAATCTGATTCATGTTTAGTGTGAAATGTGTTTGTGTAAAAACATATCAGATGTGATTCGGCACCCTGGGCAAAGGAGGGAGGTGTAATCTTATATGAGTAGTTATTTAATTTATGGAATACCGTTTTCTTATACATACAAAAAATGATGGTTAAAATGTGTCTGAAGTGGCAATGGGCAGGAAGGTGTGCAATGTTATACTCAGGCTTCTGCCATTTGCTTTTTAACCTTGCTTTTTAATTTACCTGTAGCTAAGCAGTGCGAGGAAGCTGAAGGTCTGCTTCATTTTCTTGAAAAACTTCATGAAAGCAAACATACTTTGTTTGCTCCTCTGCAAGCAGTTGGAACACTCGTATCTGGTGTCATTTTCACTTTTTTACATTACATCCCACATGATGCTTGCTAGGTTTGTAAACACTGGTGCTTCCTAACTTTAAATATTTAGGTATTCAACCTGTAACAGTCTGGTTTTGATCGAGGGTCTGTTATCTTGTAGATTTATCTGACAACTCTTATCTTCATTGCTGCTTTTGCCTCATCAGCCAAGGAGATAACACTGAAACAATATCTGTGTTTGGGAGATTAACTGAAAAAGTGAACCTAATTTGTGCAAGATAGGGCAAGGGACAATCCACTATCTGAGAGTAATAGACGATCCTCCTGCTCTTTTCACATTTGAACTATAAGCACTGCTGGGAGTGGGATACATAATGTTCTGCAAACCAGCACTTTTCATGTTATGTAATGAATCCATATCACTTGAAGCTGACGCTGAAACTTGGGCTCAAACAGGTTCCACCCAAATGTCAATGACCAGTCATGAATCACCATTGTTTGCTGAGCAGTATACAGATGGCAAAATTGCCAAAGTATCTCTGCTACCTTACAGAAGATTAACAAAACTATTTAAATATGAAACTACCTACCAAAAGTTCTAAAAAGCCCCTATATATATGGAGCTAATTTTACTTGAGTTTATGGTTCTCTGTAGTTAGCTGAAATTTCATTTTGCGATTAAGTTCCTTTGGCTTTTAAAAGAGCATTCCTGCCATCCTCCACTCATTTTTCCCAATCTATCTGCTCCCATTACTTCACTTCCCAGATTATTACAAAGCTTTGTAGCTTTACAAAGAATAGCAAAACAGGTGATGCTTCCCATCTGCATTGGATGATGCCTGATGAATGTTCTTTCTTGTACTGCAAAACAGGGGAAAAGCACTGCAGTACCTTTATTGCTGTGCTGTGGAAGTGCCCACAGGCAACAGTGCCACTAGGAAGGCATGACACGGTGCCTATCCCAGGGAACATGCAGTCTGCTCTGGGATGCTCTCCATCTTTCTGGTGCTTGCAAAGTAAGCTCAGCAGGAGACCCAGGCAGTCACTTGCAATAGATCTGCAGCAAGCTCGACAACAAGCTCTGATGTCTTTCATTTTCCTTGTTTCTCCTCACAGCATGAGTGCATGAGAGTCTGTGGGGAAGAAAATGTAATTGACTGGCAAAAGCTCAGATTTTGCAGGTGTCTCTTATAGTTACTCGGGGCTCATTAGCTATCTTAGCACTTGTAAAAGTTGTGAAACATGTTCAAGGCAAAGAATTGCAGGAAAGGAAAAAGCAATCGACCATTTAAAGACCTGCTCCTTCTCCTTTGCATTTAATGCTTTTATTTTTCTTCAAACTCAGAGTTTGCAGTCAGGCTGCTGGTCTGCTTGCAGATCAAAATGTTAATGGAAATAACATTCTTGAATTCCACAGGTCCCTGAATGTGTCAAGAAAGGACATGCATTATTTTGGTTGTCATATGTTAAAGAAACTTCTCAGCCTGACTGAAGATTCACAAGACTCTCAGGCATTTCAATCTGCAGCTTGCAAGCTGAGCTACCTTGACCAGGTGTATTCCTCAACATATATGCGCTGGTAGCTGTGGAACAAAGACATAATCTAAGACTGCCATTCTTTTTGTTCTTCTGAAAATGCACACTGTTTATTCAAGTAAGTTGCACTACTCTTTATTAATTCATCTCCAGTAATACTCACTTATTTCTTACTGTGGGCCTCAGTCTTGGAGGTATGAAATGGCTGTACTTATCTTATAAGAAAAATGTAAGGAGTCCTGGGGGAAAACCCTGAAGAAAAATAAGGGGTGGGTATATTGCCTGAACACAGACAGTAAGCCAGTAATAAGGTAAGATGTTTGTCATTGTAGAGAACATTGTCACAAAAGTAGATAAAGTCTGTTGAAAAGATCTTCCATGGTTAGACAGAAAAAAATTCCTGAAGACTGCCCCTATATGAATTACTTTCTTCTCAACGAGTATTAAAAAGCCCATTTTAGCTATTTACTGGTGAATTTTTGTGCCAAGGGCTTCTATCTTAGAAGTCCTGATGTCCTGTTATTAGCATATTATTTATTTTTCCATTGCATCTTGTTTTATTTTACCAGATGACCAGCTGAGGTGTCAAAACTCTGAGTTTTTAAATGAAACAGCAGTGTGTATTAGCATATAACTTTCGTGCCTTCTATCTTTGATGTCACTATATGCCAATTCTCACACTGCTAATATTTTCTTTAGGTAACCCCCTTTTTAGCCAGTCCTGAAAGCATCAGCGGTCATGACACAGAGGTTCATACAACTCTTCATCTCTCTATCTACTATTGACAACAATTTGGTGTGAGCTCCTAGTATTGGTTGATACATCTTCAAAGCGGGGATAGGGAACGGAGAGCACTAGAAGTGATTATTTTCATTCAAAGGGGAGCAGAAAAGCAGAGTATTAGGCTTCCTTCCAACATCAAGTAGTAAGACAAAAATTGTGCTATATCTGTTGATTTCACTATCTACAGAAAACCCTTGTAAGATACTATAACGAGGGAAAAATGGATTTAGTTTTTTAGTTTTGATTAGGAGTGTATTTTTTAAGCAAGCATTATCATCATCACCATTCCTATTTACCATGCTTTCACTCACATTACAGAGTAGTTTTGGCAAGGACAAATTGAATTATTTTGTTTTGAAACTAAGCCAGAAAATGTTCTGCAGATCCCTGCCTAATGCAGTCCAATTGTTACCACTAATGTCCAGTCTTTGGGATCAAATCAGAGCCAGACTAAAGCAGAACCCTTGGAGATTTCTACAGCATAGATGCCAGGTTCTTACCACCAGATGTTTAAATGTATGGCTCTGTTCCAGTCAAGTAATGGTTACTGTGGATGTGGCCAGTCTAACCCAGGGAGCCTTCAAAAGCACTACCATCACTGTGTCAGGAGCCAAAGTTGTGTCTAAGAGCCTACCATATTTGATCCACTGTTGTGCACGTTGACAAGATAATACAATGAAGAAAACCTTATTGTTTAACTGGTGGGAACTTGACCCTTAAGAGAAACAATGTATTTGGTCAATTGATGGGAACTTAACCTGTGAAAGAAGAACAATACACAATGGAGCTGTTGTTAACATGGAGTTGGTATCATGAGCCGTTGTGGCCTCATCTCACGCTCTGGCCAAGTGTGAGATGTCGTCGTAACTAGAAAAATTCCACCCAAAGAGGAGGAGATATGAGGTGTAGTTCTGGGGTGGAGGAGCTGAAAAGGACAAGATGCATGCCATTCCAATGCAGGGGAGTCCCTGAAGGTGCGCTGCCTGCCTGCCCCTCCCACCTGAGCACCATGCTCCATCTCCTTCTCCTGCTCATCGGCTTTTCAAAAAACCCAGGGCTTGGTATGTACTATTAACTACTGCATGTAATAAAAACAAATCTGCTTTGCAATCACAGTTGGGTTTCAGTTTCTTTTGTGCAAAGGCATCCTCCAGAACCCGTAACATTAATGGCAACGAGGATGGGATGCCCAGAGTACAAAAACTGATGCAAAGGAAGAACAGGGCTTGGGCAGTGGGGCGTGTGATTGCACCAAGAGAGTGAAATATATAGCTGTACTGAGAGACACTGTTCCATGTGTGTGTATGGCATATGGGAGGTCAAGACTTAGGCTGGGTACCCAGTTGTGTGTGGGAATTTAGTAATGTTTTTCTGTGCCCAATGTGTAATCACTGTCATGTGCTTGTTGTTGCGTGGTGTATTGTAAACATAGCTGAAGTACATTTCAGATTCCATTAGGAAGAACTCCTAGTCCTTTGCATTTGTGATGTCTCTGGACAATACCACTAGAACAGAGTTATTGCCCTCGCTATTTTTGTTGTCGTTATCATGTCCTTATGTGAGTGCATTGGTAAAGATGTTTCATAAAAAGGAGTCTCGGGCCATGGCTCCACCAGTGAAACAACCAGGGTGGACGCTGGAACCATGGAGCACATTGTGGGATAAGCTAGAATCTTGTACAAATATTGAGCCCAAGCCATGGGAGGCTAAATATCCCATGGGACTATTGAAATATTGAGGAAAGTCTGTGCAAACTCCTCAAAAATGCTCTTAAGAGTGGCTTTTCATGCTGGATGCATGGCTGGATGCCTGTTATTTGCCTACAAAGTTGCAGTTGAAAAGAATACAGAGCTTGAAGAACAGTCAAACAAGACAAGGACATAGACTGTAGTGCAGCAGAAGCAGCTACAAAAGCTTGCCTTTGCAACGTTATATTGGCCCTCAGCTGTTCTGAGATCTCAGTAAGTTAGGCCTGTAAGTAAGGTTAAGTTTTAAATTATAAGTTAGTTTAAATGCTGTTAAATGTGATTCCTCTGTTAAATGGTTACAGTTAAGGTATAACTTAAGTTAGGCATAAGTTAAGTGTTGTTCCTTTGTTATTTTTTTAAGTTTCAAGTATAAGTTAAAGTACTATTGAGTGATATTAAGCTTTTAAACCATATTCCCTTTTATCCTTGCTTGCTGTTCTTTTGTCACATGCACACAGACATAATTCCTGGTTCAATTCTGTTTTGCTTTGGCTTTTATTTGGCTTTGTTTTTGCTTGTTTTAACTTGGGGTGCCTTAATTGTTCTGTAAGTAGTAAAGTAAATCTTGTCAACAAATTTTGTCATGCTGTCACTTAATATTAAATCTAGTTTTTGCTGATACCCTTGCTGATGATTCTTTAAGCAATCTCTGACCCTTGTTCATAACCTTGGATGCTGGAGATCGAAAGAAATTCTTGGTGCCAAGCCCAAATTTCTTTTAAAGAGAATGCATTTAAAACTAATGCACAGGATACTAATTTGCTAACTATGACTACTCAGGGATGTAGTATTGAATACCCCACAGAAAATGTTTGACTGGGGTCTGAGTGCCCCTGGTATACCTTGTGAGATTATATACAGTGAATGAAGGAGGAAGGAATGAAAGCAGCAATTTTTACTGGGAACATTGACACTCTGATGCAAAATCCATGTTTGTTACCATGAGAAACAGACTGATTAAAACTGCTCCCCCAGCATATAAAAATGTGATAATGACCCTTTTGATTAATGAAACAGGAAATCCTCTGGATGTGATAGTTGAAAAAATACGGCAGCTAGGTAACCCTGGGGAGTGGAACCCCCAGGGAAATGCTGGGAATCAAAAAAAACCCCTACCAATTGGGCTTTTGACACCATGTGGTGGCTATGTGCCAGAATTAAGATTCCAGGAAGAGATACAGAAATCCAAGCAACTATTCATTACTTGTTACAAGCAAGTGTTTTTAATATTTTGTTTTCAACTCTGTGGTAGTAGCAAGTGGATTTGTAGTATTAAATTCTGTATACACACAGCATAAGAGCCGCCTTACAAGTTGCTGGGTTTTGTGTTTTTCCAATCAAAATGTATCATGTGATTTGTGTTTCAGTGTTTTGGAGTGGAAGTTTCATTATATGAATCTTAAAGTATGTGCTACAAGTTCTGAAGTATGACAGAAAACTGTGAGTTTTTTTGCAATAGTGTTGGAGAACTACACTGAGCAGAACCTACAGAGTGCAGGCTGGTCCGTGCCATCTTTTGGGAAGGGTTGGTAGTGAGCTATCCACAGAGCTGCCCTCGTGCTTTGATGTGAACAGAGCTAGCTGATTTCCTTCAAAGGAAAACTGGAGAGCAAGGTAGCTAGGTGATGTCTCCCTGGGAGATTGTCAAGGAGCTAAGCACAATTTGAACACATCCACCGAGGTCCTGGTGTGATGTAGTTCATCTGCTGAAAGATATGATATCATACTGGTGTATTGCAGGATACAGAGCCAAATAGCCAGCTCCTATAGCAGTTTTCTGGAGCTGTTAGTACTTCTAATGCAAATCACAAAGTTTCATCAAGTCTGAAAATTATGACCTTTGCTGTTTTCATAGCCATAAACATAAGCCTATCCACAAAGAAGATAAGGCTTAGAGCAGCACAAGAAATTTAAAAACCATTTTCCATAGCTTGATCTAACATTTTAATAATATTAATTTACTTATAATCATCAATTTAAGTAATTTTCATAGTTATTCTATTTTTTTTGATTTGTAATATGATACTGAACTGCCTTCACTATTGATTTAAAACAAAACTCAGTTCATATTTCTCACCATTGTTGAATAAAACTATTGTTCTGGAAGTTATCTTTCCTCTCTTTCACCATGTATGCCAATGTTGAAACAACACTCCCTATTGTCCATGCTGACTATACTTTGCTTATCGTTGTGGGATGGTTTTGGCGCATATGGGCTGGATGCCTTTGGATAAAACTAAAATCCTCCTGATTAAAAGCCTCTTTGTGTAGAGGAAGGATGAGAAAAGCAGAGGCATTTTCAGATGTATATAGTTTGTTTTTAAAATTGATTTTACCTTAGTTTCAGAGGAGTTATTCTATAGTTGCACTGTTTTAAACAATAGGAAAATTAACATCCACTCACTTTTAGCATTAGGAACGTGATTCCTACTCACATACTCCCCAGTGCAACTATTGGGTCAATTGTCTTTTGGATTATGCCCTCTCTATCCTTTCAAGGTCCTGTGCAACTTTACTTTTCAGGTGCAAAGGTATAGTATCAACCCCCCACGGAAACTGGTTCTATGGCTGCTGAGGTGATAGCAGCAGAAGCAAAGCAGGTTACTATCACCGTTCCAGGCCCTGAGTACCTGCTAAAAACTTATGTCGGTGGGAGTAACAGGTGGGAGTGGGAGAAGGGGTTGGGAAGGTGACTTTTCTTCTATTTAACAGGGTACCTCAGTCTCACACCCTCCCTTGGAAAAAAATCTGGGTGACTCTGGCTAAGGTGACCAGACCTTATGATGCCTTAGCCCTGCTGTGCCTCAGAACCCATTCATGATGTGTCTGATCTGTGTCCCTCTCACTGCCTACGAGCTGCAACACTGTAACAGCACTCCTGCGTCTGTGGCCTGTCTGGCCACTGGATTCTGGCAACAACTGTCCCACCTCAAGAAATCTCCTGCTTTATCCCAAAGGGAATTGAGGATTTTAGGCACCTTGAATGCATATAGTTGTACCATCTTTAAATTTATTAGCACAAGAAATATCACCATAACTTGGTGGGTCAATACCACAATACCATGGTATTAAAATACTTCATGCTGGTGTAATTCAGCCACAGCTAACCCTGAGTTTTAATACATGTATACAACTGCCATAAGCTTAATCTGCAGGGACCAAGCCTAGGCCAGAGTGCCAATGGCAATTAAAGGTAGTCCATGCATCTTAAGAAAGCAAACTCTCTTATCTCCAAATATAACTACTTCAGTATGGATCCAACAAAACCGAACTCATCACTGTCATACTAAGAGCATACATGCTTTTACTCCTGACTACAGAGATACAGCTAAATTCTAGAACACTACCAAGACAATCACTACCTCTTAGTTGGTTCCTAGGGTTGCAAGTGGACTTGCAAGTCCTCATGAGCCTAAATAGAGTTGTTGATTAGCAAAGTTTAGTAATACTACCAGCACAGCTGTATCTGATTTGTTAATTGATGTAGACAGCATTAAACATGCTATACTACAAAATCAAGCAGCCACAGATTTTTAGCTTTTAACACATGAGCATGGGTGTGAGCATTTTGATATGTTATATAAACGTAAGTGACCATTCTAACTCTGTCCATGCAAACTACAGAAATTATGGACACTTGCTCAACACCTTGTAGAAGACACCAGTTGGAATCGATTTGCTGGAGGGACATGGGGTTGGAATTGGTTGAAAAACGGATTAGTATTATGTTGTGCCTTAAGTATTTGGTTTCTATGTATTATTTGTTGTATTTCTAGTTTCGTATCATTGAACCGATCTTTAATAGCATGTTGCATTGTACTGTTGTTCATATGGTGGAATATTGACATGTTCCAGCTGTGGATCATGTGGTCCCATGTGTCAGGGACCAAAGTTGCATCTAAGAGCCTGCCATATTTGGTCCACTTTTGTGCACATCGACCAGATAATGAAGAAAAGGCAATGAAGAAAACCTTATTGTTTAACTGGTGGGAACTTGACCCTTAAGAGAAACAATGTGTTGGGAACTTAACCTGTGAAAGAAGAACAATACACAATGGAGCTGTTGTTAACATGGAGTTGGTATCATGAGCCGTTGTGGCCTCATCTCACGCTCTGGCCAAGTTTAAGATGTTGTCATAACTAGAAAAATTCCACTCCAAGAGGAGGAGATATGAGGTGTGGTTCTAGGGTGGAGGGGCTGAAAAGGACAAGATGCATGCCATTCCAATGCAGGGGAGTCCCTGAAGGTGCGCTGCCTGCCTGCCCCTCCCACCTGAGCACCATGCTCCATCTCCTTCTCCTGCTCATCGGCGTTTCAAAAAACCCAGGGGTTGGTATGTATTATTAGCTACTGCATGTAATGTAATGAAAACAAATCTGCTTTGCAATCGCAGTTGGGTTTCAGGATTTTTGGTAAACGGGCATCCTCCAGAACCCGTACCAATCATCTCCCAGCAGCTGGAGATGACAACATGCAGAATTCAAGGGCTGCTGAATTGCAGAAGAAATCTTGACAAAAGAGCTCTTTGACCTAGTTATTATTGGTGAGTAAGGGTTTATAATATTTCATTTCTTTAATAGAAAAAGAACATACCATTCTAAGAACAATAGTATTTAAAACTGCTACTTCTCAATGCATCAGCAATGAAACAAGTATGAATCTGAGCAGCTATAAATGGCTTTGGTGTCCTGATTACTTAGGATCTTTCTTTCTTATGAGCTCTGATACTTAAAATAGAATGCAACATGTGATTAATTTTGATAAAATAATTTTGAGAGTCTGAATTTACAATAAAAAATCTAAATGCCGTTCTTAATTTTTTTGTTGGTCTATACAAGTATTTGATCTGGCAAACTGAAAGTTTAGCAAAGCCTGACCACACAGTTACCACAAATACCTGCAGTTCAAGCATAAGAAGAAGCTGTGGCAATTCCTGCACTCACTGACAGCTAGGAAGTAGAAGAGATGGTTCAAGTTGAAGGAAATACCCAAGAGTCACAGGCAGTGGTGACAGTACAATGGTACTGACATTTAAAAAATTCATTAGAATGGGATCTTTAAGCAATCCAGAAGGATGCCATTATTTATGCTAGTGGTAAATGCAGTGTCTCACATATATCAAGAATAGAAATAGCTTTGCATTTTCCAAAAGCAGGATACTGCAATTATGTTGCTGACAGTTTTTTTTTTTATGCACATACATTTCTCATTTTCAATTTCTGTCAAAAAACACACAATTATTAATATATTAATGTCTTGCCAAGAGTCTTGCTAGTTTTCTGTTGTTCAAAAGGTTTTAGTGCCAGCTTTATTCTCTGAATCACAGAATGACTGAGGTGGGAAGGCACCTCTGGAGATCTCCTAGTTCAATTCCCCTGCAGTTGTGCTGCAAAGTTACATGCAGCAGGTCACTCAGATCTGTGTCTGATTGTGTTTTGATTGTCATCAAGAGACTCCACAACTTTTCTGGGCAACTTGTCCCAGTGCTGAAAAACACAATGAGAAAAAAAATCTTAAATTTAGATGAATTTTCCTGGGTTTCAATGTGTCTTTCCCCTGTATTTCCTTTTTCTTATTTCCATTTCATCCTGTGTTTTAATTTCTCTCCAATGCTTTTTCTCACAGCAGTTCTTAAAAATATTTAAAATGTTTCTGCTAGTTATTGCAATACAGTAATGATGGACTTACTTGACAATGATGTGCTTACTTGACGAGAAAAAGATAGGTAAGGTAGGTGAGTTAATCGTTGTTGAGAGGACAAAGGTTTTGATTTATGGTATTTACTGTCTTGAATACAAAGTTGGTGTAAAATTCAGTCCACACAACTGTAGACTGGAGAACAACATGGGCTTGTTTTCTGTGCCTGGGCTTCTAATTTTTCTTCTTCTTCAGGTGGTCTGGAGTCTGGTAAGAAAACAAAGAATTTAAATTCTTTATATGACTGAGTAAATAATGCAGCTTAAGATGAGCTTGAGAGGAAAAGACTTAATTCTTATTTTGCAGAATCAATATAATTCTGTTGTTGTCCACATGGGAGAGACAAATGATTTTTGTTTCCCTGGGGTCTTAGTGTTGCTACTTTTCATAGATCTGGCTATACATGGAAAGACATTATCTTGTGTTCCCCATCAAAGCAAAATGTCCACTAGTATTCAAAGTTACCAGAACAGCAAGTCTGGGGTTAAAATCAAGAACTGAAATTTATTTCAATTGTCCATGTCTGAATTTTGTTGTTGTTGTTTTTTGGGTTTTGGTGGTTTTTTGGGTGTGGGGTGTTTGTTTTTTTGGGGGGGAGGGGGTTGTTTTTTTCTTTTGCTTTTTGCTGTAACACAACATAATTGACATTGAAATATGTGGCTTTTTAGCCACTGGATATACCTGGAAATGACTGCTCCCTGTTCCTTCAATCCAGCTGAAATATTTCAGGTCAAAAAGGACAAGATGAGATTTTTATATTACCTATCTTTTGTAGTGAAATGTAGCATTTTGCTCATGTTGGGAAGCTTTGTTGTAGAGGTCAGGAACTTTTGGTGATGCACAATATAATGAGTTCAGAGAAAAAAAAACCCAAAAGGTTCTTGAAAGTTTGTTTCAGCTGTTCATATCGTCAGGATAATCTACCTGTAAAAAGTAAGGTATTACTTTTTATGACACTATTTAAGTGCAATAACATTATCTAAGTTATGCAACGTAACTATCTGTAGCAGCCTTATCTTCTTCTTCTCCACTGACACATGGTCATACATCTCCTTAAGCACTCAGCCTCACATTCCTAATTTCCCATAGTCCTCCTGTATTCCCTATCACCTCAATCCCATCCTTCCTTACTATTCCTACTACCCGTGCCTCTCCCCTAGTTTTTTGGAAACTCAAACCTTGGTCTTGTTTAGATTCCACTGCAGGCTTGTTCAAGCCTATAGTAGGTGATACAGGGTGTTACTAACATCCAGGAATTACCTGACATCAAACTGATTCCTGAAAACTAGATCTTGTGTGAAAGAGAGGCTTCTGATCACCAGGGCTAATTATTTAATTTTCATGTCTTCTATGGACAGGAAAAGCTAATTTCAAATTTCTGGATGCCAATAGTAAAATAATATAGTCTGGAGAAATCACTGGTAAGTTAGGTGTCTCATCCAAACTAGATAAGTATATTCCATCTGAATGGATGTCCAGGCCAGGTGAGGTGGATCATCTTATGGTGATGCCAGGGCACCATGGTGGTGCCATAGATATTCTTGGCACATAGGAATTATCCATTTGTTTCTTGATTCATTACTGAGTGAGTCCCTTGACCTGGTTTTTATATAATTACAATAGGTGAGATGTTTCCCACCTGTCCAAGATGCACTTGAATTTATTGTCAGTTAAATGTGCTCTCACAAGCCATGGTTTAATCAACCATTACAATATCTTAATTCACATGTTGTCCATGTCCAAAATTAGGGACTGTTGTAAAAAATTATCAGAAATTTGTGTGTGTGTAGATTAGACTAAATTAGATTCCTTTTGGGTATACCTCAGCTAACACAACATTCCTCTGCATGAGACTATGAACTGTGTATTTGTTGTGTGTTTTCAATACTTTCACTGACTAGAAATGCATCATATATTTTGTCAGGCTGGTATTGAGACCAAAGTCACTGCCATGTGAGTGAGTGATACTTACATGCAGAGATGCTCCTTTTGAAACAGAGTATTTTGTTGTTGAGATTCAAAGACCTACTTTTGTTGGGAACACAGTGGAAAGAAGTGATAGAAGGGATTCCTTCAGTATAAAACATTCAGTGGCAATTTTCAGACACTGAGGACCAGCTTGGATTTCACTGAGTTGCTGCATTTAGTATTGTTCAGTCATTTTGATTTGTGCACCAGAAGTACCACTGTACTTAGCTATGATCTCAGTTTGTGAGCTTTTGCTGTTGCTAGATGAACTTTTCCAGGAGTTACCCAGTTTGTACCTTTAGGGGAGTTATACTCTCTGGTTAGTAGATATGGGTAGGTTGTTGTTTATAGTTATTGGAACTGCAGAAAATTTTTACTCACCATTAATGGTTATAAGGGGATTTGGCATATATGGGTGTGATCCTTCTCCCCCATCAATAATTTTAACATAAAATGCAATAATGTGATTTTTTTTTTAATATTGCAAGCTGTACTTTTAATTTCTTTTTTTTTTTCACAGAAATCTGTGAGTGGGAGTTTAAAATAAAATGAAGTCTTTAAAACGTGTGTTGCACACTTTGCCCATGTACTTGCAACTTGTTTTACAAGCTGCACCTTCATTTCAAAACTTGAATATGTAGATACTGTTTTATGCACAGTGATAATGAATTGTCTTATGCAGTGAAAACAAAGTGTAATGGTACAATATATGTGCAATTAAGCTTCAACATGTAGGAGGAGTCTATTGACATTTCAGATGAATGGATGCCTTGTCTGAACAAGATACCTGCAGTTATTAAGCTGTGTGTGTATATGCTTGTGGGTTTTTTTCCTAAAGTCCCCGTCCTTATTTCTCATGTATTGATGTAAACCTGAATGATACCAGTTAATTATGAAATGTGAGATCAATATCAATCCTTTAGCATTTGCATCTGCCCAGCTCTGAAACCAATTTTTTGATGGAGTCAGTCACTTTTCTACAATGATGTTTTTAAGAGACACCACACTGAAAACCTGACAAATTTAAAAACATCCAAAAATGCAAAGTGCTGAAGCAGGGCTGTTTCAGGAGAAACTCAGTCAGGAAACAGATTCTATTCAGTGTTTTCTGTAACTGACCCTTCAAGGTCAAAATCCTGACTTTAGACTGGGTAAGGACATATGTGAGTGGTAGAATTCATTTAAAAAAAAAAAAAAAGGAAGCAAGTGAAGCTGATTAAAAACTGACTGTTTATATAGCAGTTAGATATTAAATGTTTGCTGTGCCCACTGATACCAATTAGGAATTATGTTTTTTAAACATAGAAATTATAGTGTCCATTTGGTTTGGCAAAAATGGTTTTCCTCTCTTAGGCAACCAGATTAAATTATCAAAATCTGACAAAAAATGTGAAGCAACATCTTGAGTGAATTTGAGTTCAGGTGAATCATAGAATGAGATTTCTGGCCTTTGTGTTTACGATACTTTTTTCTGCCATTTGCTAAATTTTTTCAAAGACAGTAATTTCAGATTAAAAATTAATCTTTCATTATGGAGCTAAAATAGGGGATTCTGACAATTTCAAAGCTTTCTTTCTAGACCTTGAAATTTCATGAGAGGTAGGATTTTTTTAAATGATTTTGGTTAAAATGTTTATATGAAGTCAGTTCCAGAGCTCACAGTTATTTCCTTCAAAATTGTTCTCATCATTGTGTGTTTAAAGTCAGATCTAGAATGTGTGCATTTGAATCTCTCTTGAATATTCTGGCCATAGTGTTGTTTTACACATTGTACAGGTGTTAGAGGTTGCCACGATTAATTTTCCTAGGGACTGCACGGACTTGATTTTTGCTGCTTTTCAGCATTCTAATTTTGTGTTGTTCATTACTTCTAGTGGAAGTTGCAGATGCTTATCACACTGGAAAAAGAAGTCCTACATGCAAAGCTGCATGTACAGAAAATAGTTTCTTTTATATGGAAAAAGAAACACAGGGGGAAAACTGTGGTAAAAATAAAAGTAAAAATCCCACACTTTTTTCCAGAATTGCAGTTACATTTATTTTAAAATATAAAGATTTTTTTATCTTTATTTTGTGAACTTCTGGTCAAACATATAAATACAAGACACCTAGGAGCGCTTGCTTTTTATTCACTATGTGAGAAATATTCACATAGTGTTATGTCAAATATGTCCAAGGCAGTCCAAAAATGAAATGTCCTGTCAAATAAAAGAATTAAGATTAGATTCTATAGGCATGTTATGGCAAGGAAATTGTTCTGTGTATATCTCATCGTATGTTGTTATATCTCATTATGGTCTGTGGATTCTCCATGTTGCAAAGGGCATGTTAGAGTTGTTATTACTCAGGAAAATGAGGCCAGATAGGGCACTAGGGGTTGAGGTCACCTTGCCTGCGTACCCAGTCCTTCAAAACCTTGCCAGACCACCCATTCTCTCCCCCATTCTTCAGATTTGTGATGGGAAATTCAGCATAACATAGGTTCCATAAGTTCCATAGGTTTGCACAGCTGCTGACAAGTAACAATACTTGATTCCATAGAAATAATAGTCTCCTTTTTTCCCCATTTGTGAGGGACAATTTATCACTACCTGAGTTGTGAGAAAGAAGCAGCTGTGAAACCTTCACAGAAGCAGTACTGGCTGAACTACTTGTTGGGCACCCTGAGGTGGGGAGGGCACAAAGCTGCCACATGAGCAAATACAGATTTCCAGTCAAATGAGGAGGCAGTGGGTGCAGTCAATCCAATACAAAGCCATGTGCTAAGTCCTGTCAGTTGAGCTTGAATCACATTTCTAATACTGTTGAGAAAGTAACGCGAGCCGCATCTCATTATGTGCCTTTCTAATAATATCTTTTTTTCTTTCCCCTCCCCAGCCTGCTCCAGAGACAACTGGTGAGTTCTGTTTAGAGATCTATTTGTATGCACAGGAGGCAGTCAACAAAACCAGCTGCTCATAAACATCGCTAGGACAGACACAGATTTATAATTACTGTTATTGTTATTGCATTAATTTTCACACTTCATAAAGATAACAGCAAGGTCTAATGTCCTACCTCACTTGTCTTTTTATTTTTCAGAAATAGATGTAGATGGAGGAATGGATCAGGACATCTTCGACATAAATGAAGGTTTTTTAAAATTCAGCCTCTTTTTTAAACTATTATTTTGATTATAGTAGTCACAGATCAATACAATAACTGAATGTTAATCTCCTCTTCCCTTTAGCTTTAGGACTAGACCTTTTTGAGGGAGACATCAAACTTCCTGGGGTGAGTTCAAATATAAAATACAAAGCCAAAAATGTGTCATCGATTTAAATGTAAAGTATCACTGGCATGGAAATAATAGATGCATCCTGCTCTTACAAACAATAAATGCTGTTTATGTAACAACAAACTGAAGATGATTGGGGATGGAATTCTACAAAATGTCCTAGACAGCAAAGGAGTCAGCAGCATTTGAAGAAACATTATCCAGCATGAGATCTCTTCAGTGATTCGATCAATATTATTCGTTTCTTGTTTCCTTTTTTACCCAGTCACTTTTAAGAGATTAGGCAGCACTGATCATCATCCAGGCAGGTTTGTGTAGGAGCTAATACGATGCAGATGGGATGTCGATGGTGGAAATCTCTGGAGTCCAGGACAGCTCTTGAAACATGCAGTTTATTGCATAGGTTGTGGGTGCAAGAGCTCTGCTTAAGCTGCCAGCCACAGCTATAAGCGTGCCCGAGTGGGAGAGAGAAAGGAAGAGGGGAAAGAGAGCAAGGGCAGGAGGGAATGAGGGCAAGAGGTATTGTTGCCCTGAGTTTTCTGTCTTTTTGTCTTTCTGTAGAACTTTTTCACACAGCTTTCTGAAAACACTATCTATTCTTAGAATGTTTACATACTTCTCCTGTGAGAGAAGAAATGATTGATGGTGATGTCCACCATCCAAGTTGAAGAGGCGGCGACCTGTCCAGCCAATCTCTTAACCTCTGTACATATGTATAAATACTGGAGTCAAATTGAATTAAAGGAGGAGTTTTCTAAACCAGCCGTAGTGTGAGTTTCATTTCAGTGTTCCTAAAATTGGAACACACCCAGCTTCAGCCTGCAACATCTGGTGACCCCAAAAGTGTCAGGACAGCAGCCCAAGCAACATCGTATGAGCGAGATGGCAAGGGTCAGAGCACAGGGATAAGAGCCAGAGAGAGAGCTAGAGAGCTAGAGCTGCAAGACTTTGTTACAATACATTATATCTGCTTTTGTGTTGAATATTCTAATTTACACTAACCAACCAGTACAAGACACAAAATGCTATGGAATCTACATACAGCCTATAAGAACTACTACATTACCATACTGTGTCATATTTTAAACTCTAAAAACTACTCTTTAGACTATTCTCTTTTGCTACATTGACCTTTGGATCCCTTACCCAGCAGAAGGGTATTGTTCAATCAGAAGGGATTCTCCTTCAGATGGCTAGGCTATTGTTTTCAGGTCATATAGTAACTAAGGCATCAGTATCCTACATCTCAAAGCAAGCTTTCTCTTCTATTTCGATTACAGATTTCATATTTTCAGAACCTTTTGCTAAGCAATCATATTTATAAGGTTTCTCTGATTCACCTTCCCCAACAGGTTTGTATAAAAAGAATTCTTAATTTATCTGTACAATATTTATTCTGAGCCAGTTAAATTTACTGAGCAGTACTGCAAAACCTTCATCCTGTAAGTAGACTGACTAAAACTGATGAAAAATTTTGTTCTCTAGTACCACATTCTAAGACATCTGCCCAGCATCGTTATCTGATCAATGAAAAAAAAAATTACATTTACATCTCAAAAATATCTACTAGGAAACCCCCAATGTGTCTTGTACTCTGAAACTATTCTGAAAATAGTGTTTTATTCTCCCTTTTGGGAGATATTCTGAATATGTCACTGGAAGCCAGTATAGCACTTGCTAAAGGCACAGAAACAAATTCTTGCATTATGAAAAATTACAAAATTAATCTCTGTACAGTTTTTAGGACTTTAGATCTTAAGGCTTCCCATAGGAGCAGAAGCTCCTGTGCACATGCATCAAAAGCTTGGGTAATTTCTATGGAGAAAATGTGGTAGAAGTTGGAGTCACAGGTAGAAGGGCATTAAGGGATTTCAAACCCAAACCTCAGACCTCTGAGTAATCTTTCAAGGTTTTTGAGTTCATTGTTTTCCTTTATGTGTTACTTTAAATTGTAGGTTTGCTTTAGCACTGTTATAGTCCCTGATGCTAAATCCCTTTTTACTGAGGACTGCATACTTGTTTTCTTTCTTGGATACAGGAACGAAACTCCATCATTGGTGACAACTACCGGTGGCCTCATGTTATCCCTTATGTCCTTCAGGACAGCCTGGGTACAGTACTTGCCCTTCACAATGTCTGTATGTTGTGCTGATTGAACTGTTAAGCATAGGTTGATAAAGCTCCTGTGGTGTACTTTCCTCTTTTTATCTAGAGCAGCCATTTCCCACTGCAGGAATGGGGCTGAGCATGCACAAACAGGATTTATAATCTTGGTATCAGGGCTGGCTCTCACTTCCTTTCTTGAATTATTATCTGGCCTAGCAGATTGTTTTGCTTTTGAAATCTTGTGTCTGAGACGTGAAACTCTACAAAGCAGAAGTGAAAAGAGGGCACTGAAGATACTTTTAAAGACAGGAAGCTTACCTGGCCATTTACGTCATTTACAGCCAAGAAGGCAAAATGATATTCTGACAGACAGTTTGCAATGAATGGCACATTGCTGAGTCCCCTAATGTGAGTCAGAGACACATCACAATTTGAGTCCTTCCTTTAAATCTCTGTGTTGAAACTCTGCAAGTTGCTTAGAGGAGATAACACAGATATAATCTGAAAAATTCGAGTCCTGGAGAAATTCAGTGAGGAATCTGTAGCCTGTATTGCACTAGGTGAAATATGAAGTCTTCATTTCCCATCTATTTAATACTTGTTTACATAAATCTCAAAAAAATAAAGAATCTACAAAATTAACCCCCCCACACACACTATCCTTCTATATACTCATCATGTCATATTTGATACGTAAGTGCCGAAGGAAAATTACACAGGAACAAAACAAGAGCAAGATAC
>VZDJ01007755.1:12605099-12871356 GCA_008694505.1 Cyanoderma ruficeps | reverse complement strand
TTTGCTTTGCAGAAATGAATGCTAAGGGAGTCATCCTCAAGGCATTTGAACAGTATCGACTGAAAACCTGTATTGACTTCAAACCTTGGGAAGGGGAGAAGAATTACATTTCTGTGTTCAAAGGAAGTGGGTAAGAGAAGCAATTCAAAATAACTTTCATTATGTTTCAGACTATTCTCATGGCCAGTATTCACTCTAAAACTCATATATAATAATTCTACTTTTTTGTTGTCTCCATTTTCCATTTTCCCTTTCTAAACTGTGATAGTTTCCAAAAGAAGTATTACCTTAGTAGTAATGAAAATTTCTACTGATATTTATTCTTAATATAAGAAGAAATTAGGTTTCTTAAGAGGTATTTTACTGGACATGGTGAAAGATATCAGAAACAAAGCAAGTATGTTCTTGACTGACCTTTGGATATATGGAGTATCACTTTCAGCTGATCATTCCTAATGTACCTTGGCTTCCAGGGGAAAAGAAAAACCAAGGAAAGTATGATAGTTCTCATTTGGGGCACTGAATTTGTTTGACTGTAACAATAGAATTGCACTTGAACAATGTCACATGAGCATTCAGATAAAAGAGCAATATTTTTAAATTCTGTACTGGACTGAGATATTTTGCCAATGTTTTACTTTATTTACCTCTTTTGATGAATAGTCATGCAATTATTTTATATTAAATTTTGCAAAATAAGACTCCAGTAGAGAAGTCAATTTGCCCCAACTTCTTCCCTTCTAAGACATTATCTGTCAAAACAGTACAGCAAGAACAAATATATTCTTCATTCTATGCTGAATCATTTTCTTATAGAAAAAGAGAACAAGGAGGACTTGATAGCCTGGTGAGGAAATTTGCTTTCAGAAATTAATTTCCTGATATGAGAATGCATTCATAAATGGGAAAAGATTTTCTGATAATAGAAATGTTTCTCCTTCCCTTTGGCTTGTTCTGAGATATTTGTAGCAGATAATTGTTTCAAAATTTCTTTGATGTCTGGCTCTTTGTATTTGCTGCTGTTCATGCTGTACACCTGACACTGAAGCTCAGCTGTAAAAGATGTATAATTGGAGACTCAGGGAGCATTGCATTTTTCTGTGCTAATGACTCCAGGTTTTTGAACTAAATGGAAAACTCACGTAGCTGAATTTTGTAATCCTTCATCCCCTAAAGTATGCATTGAATTTGATAATAATTGTACCTGAAAAAGAACCACAACATTTAGCCTATGGCAAGTAGGAGACCTCTGTGCAATGTTTCATTTATATGTCTATTAAAAATAGATGAGTCACGGTGATGAAGAAGATGAATCCTTCTAGTTGGATAACATATCTTGCCTTCACTGCCTGGTGTGTGGCTTGCCCTGAAATGTTTCCATCACCTTAGCTGACACACCCACAGCAGAACTTTTTAAAAGGTTGGAGCTAAATGGTGCGGTCTCCTGAAAAGGTCCATCCAGTTTCAGTGAGTCATCTTGGGTTGTAGAAAGAAATCAGGACTGACCCTGAATGAACTGCTTTCATTTCAAGCCATTCCTTACTTCTGGTGTAATGGAACAAGATGTAAGCTGGGCAGACCAACCCATTTTTGCTCTGTTGTTCCTAATGTTTTGGAATTTTTTTAATTGGTTAGGACTCTTCTATCTGCTGACTAAAGACCTCAGTCCAGAGGGTAGTGTAGACAGGCACGCAAAGTTCCTGGCAACATAAAATTTTACCACACCAAGTAAAAGTTGATAAATCACATCTTTGCCTTTCTCATCTTGGCTCGCATCTATAAAACAGAGGAGTGTGGGGGAACTTGTGTGTCAAAAGGATTTGAAGTAGGCCATAAAGTTGTCATCTGGATTACCCTTTTGAATTCAAATGGAGTCACCCACAAAAGAAGCCAGCTGTCTTTCTTTGTATTGACTGCCCTGTGTAAAAATGCGTTTGTAGTCTCTGGTGTATGTACAGAGTGTATCAAGATCCTGTACAAAGAGCCCTCTCCCTGTATGCATTCTTCATCTATCATTTGCCTTAGCTACTACCAGTATTATGTTAACTCCTGCTCATGTGCTGAGCAAAACACATGAGGGATGTAATTGTGAATCACAGAAATGAAGGATAATCAGATTTGGCAAGATGTGACTAAAAAGTTCACAGAGAAGTCTGGAAACCTGCAATGGATGTGCCATTTCCCCTCACTCTTCTCATGAAGAGGAGGATTCATTCAGGAAGAAAACTAGCACGGTGTGGTAGAATCAAATGATTAACAGACTGGAGAGGATGAACATCATCTCTAGTATTCCCACATGGAAAAGCAAGTTTTCATGGAGCACTTCTGGGAGGCCACTTCAGCTCTTTGCCACTGTTGCATACGGCAAAGGGACTCCATACAGGGGTGGATTGACACAGATCCCTGGTTATCCAGCTTGGTGCTGGTAAGTCAAAGTGTCCGTGAGCTGATATTGGTGATGTGTGATACTATGGGAAGAAAATTAGTGGCAGGACATTAGTACAGAAATGTGCCTGAAATAAGTGATATCACTGCAACTGGTGGTGTGAATCTATTTACAGCCCCAAAAGGGGGATGGTGGGAGGAGTCAGAGCAGGTACTTCCCTGTTCCTCCAGCCTCTGATGGCAATGAAAGAAGCATTGTCACAGGCAATACAGCTCTCACACACCTGGGGAAAGCTGGGACTTTTCTCTCCTGTCTCCCCTCCAGAAGACACTGCTGACACAGGGTTCCATGTGCCCAGCATTCTGGAGTGCCATGTCCCACTCACCTAAGCTTTATTCCCAGTGCAGGGTGGCACAGACCATGCATTTACTCCCTCTGTGGCTGTTGAATGATGGTGTTGTAGGCATTTGGCAGACCAAAGGCAAGGGACAGCTGCATCTACTGTTGTTTGGATGTTACTTTTGCCAAGTATCCCATATTTGGGATGTGCCTGCTGTAGGCTGTTGTACACTGTGCCGCAGCTGTGAAGCCAGAGGTGGCTTTGGTAGGAGAGGGACCCAGGCCTGTGATGAACCCCTTCTGCACGACACAAGAATCAATATGAGGCCTTGTTCAAGGAAAGGCCTTGAAATTATGGATGCTACATGTGCTCCTTACCAGGTCTCATGTTGTGATTTTAATGAGTAGTCAATAGGCAAAGCCTGTCTTACTCTGTGGAAAACAAAATACTGGGAATATGTTCCACTAATAAGTTACGGAATTTGAAAGCACATGGTGTGCTTGTATTTTTAAATTTCTGGGGTGATACGACTACAAATCCTATGGCATATTTTGTGCCCCATTAATCTTATATACTTCATTGAGTAAGTGTTGATTTATTTGCTACATAAAATATCAATTTAAATGTAGCTCTCCGTGCCTGCTAGTTTGTGGACATGGGGTGCCATTTTATTGGCCTGTGCAGATAACTCACTAAATTCTTTCACCCTTTAATAAAAACTTGCAGCACAGATGCATTTTTGCTTTTACTTGGGAATGTGTGAGAGCAGCAAGTGCTCTAGCATGGCAGCTCACACAGAGCCAGAAAGAAAAGAGCTTGTGAAAAGTACTGTCAAATCCACAAACCTGTTAGAAGGTAAACACACCATGCAGAAGCACACCTTGCCTGGCAGCCATAGCCCCATGCAACATAAAAGGCCAAAACAGAACAGAGAAAAGCAGGCAGAGGAGAGAATGTTCGTGAACCCCCTTCTCCTTATGATAGGGACAGGCTCAAAGTGTGCTCACAGTCACATATTGTGGTCTGGCTGAAAATTGTTAATTTGCAGTAATTTAATTGCTCTAAATTGCCCACAACCATTGATGCTCCAGAGTACCACAGAAATCATCAGTTTTCTTTTGTCACAAATAGCTCAGCATTTTTCTTCTAATAGAGCCAGAGATGAGGAACTTCTTGCTCATCGAAACAGAGCTAAGTGTGAGAGGAAGGGTATGATAAGAAACAGATCAATAGAAAAGTGCTCTCTGTGACAAAATGTGACTTCAAAATGCTCAAGTTAAAAATATACCTATTGAATAGACTAGTTTTGAGGTTTGCATGGCATGGGGATGGTGTGTATCTCACAGAGCCCTCTCTCATTTTATGTCAATGCCAGCTGCTGGTCCTCAGTGGGAAACATGCAAATGGGCTTGCAGCAACTCTCCATCGGAGCCAACTGTGACAGGATTGGGACAATCCAGCATGAATTCCTGCATGCCCTGGGATTCTGGCATGAGCAGTCACGGTCTGACCGGGATGACTATGTGACCATTGCCTGGGACAGGATTCAGTCTGGTCAGTCACTCCTCTGCTTTTCCTTTCAATCTCTGGTGTTAGCAGTTTAGCTATCTAGCCACCTTTTGGTGGTCACACTATTTTCTCATCTGGACTTCCTTTCAAAGCCAGTATATCAATAAATTAGATCTAAAGGGGCATCTATTTGAAACAGAAATTCTCGTTTGTTGTTGATGTTGTAATTCCTTGTAACGCAACAGTTTCTGAATCTCTAATGAGAGATCTGAATCCTGTTATGCTACTTGTACCACGGAGCAGCAGAAGGGGATAATTTAGTTTGTTTAAATGAATACTCTAAAAGCACACTTATACTAGAAGCCCTTAATGAAATAAAAATAATTAAAATTCCCTCTCCACTCCGTCTGAAAAATCCACTGTGACCAAAGCTAGTAGAAAATCTCCAGTGAAAACACTGGTCCTTCTCTTTCTGCCTGTCTGCCACACCTGGTGCAGGCAGCACCAGGCAGCAGAGCTGAGAGAGCAGAGTATTCACAGGGTGGGCAGGCAGGAGAGACCTTTCAGGGTCTTTGTCACACCAGCAGTTACTTTAGCAATTCAGCTTGTGAATTGTAATGCTGGTATATTTGGCACAAGAGAGATGGCACAGAATTCCTTGGGGCTTTGCTCTGTCTCTGCCTCTTTAGCTTGTCCTCTGTGACCTTCAGGCTGTTCAAAAACAAAGTTATATACACAGACTGGATGTTTTCCTAACATAGGTACACACCAGAGACCAAAAAATTAAATAATGATTAAATCTAATGCATTCTTATTTCGTAGTGATCAATAGTCAGGTGCATATGTAATTATATATTACAGAAAGTTACTTAGACTCTGTTATTTGATTTCCATTATATTTTGCTGACTCTTTAGTGACAGTAGTATTGTGAGACATTGGAAAGCAGCAGTATTGTGAGACATTGGAAACTGCTGCAATTTTTTTTACACTGACCAGAATGTAGTTAATGTATTTTGACTGATTTAAATCTTGACTCCCCATTGGGTAGTAAGTAACTGGTTTTTTGCTCATACTACAGAAAGCATCTGTAAAGCTAAATTCTGGTAACAACTTTAAATTGTTTATTGTTACCCAAAATGACTAGCAATTGAACATCAGAGAATACAGATTAGAAACAGTTGCAAATTGCAGTAATTTGAGTACTGAAACACTCTCTCCACTCTTGAGTATTGCAAGCCCATCAAAGTAGTTCCACAGGAAAAATTTTCTCTTGGCAAAAACTTTGCTTCATCCAGCAGAAGTCATCAGTGACTGAAAAAAGAAAGTGAATAGCCCTCGACTGGAAATAAAACTGTTTTACAGAGAAAGTACAAGTAAATGACTGCAAAAAATATTTTGAGATCTGATAGATTCTCTTTACATTAAAAATTTGATTCCCTTGAGAAACAGACAATCTTTCCTTTCAATTGTGCTATTTAGGTAAAGAACATAATTTCAATAAATACGATGATAAAAAATCAGACTTCCTGAATGTTCCCTATGACTACAATTCTGTGATGCACTACAGCAAGACTGCGTTCAAGAATGGATCTGAGCCCACCATCATCACCAACATACCAGACTTCATTGATGTCATAGGACAGAGAATGGATTTTAGTGAGTACGACCTCCAGAAACTGAACCGCCTGTACAACTGCAGTAAGTTTCTCCATTTATTTTATATTATTTAAAAGAATAACTTGAAAGAAATGAGGGTGATACATACATGCTGGACCCATCCAGACACAAGTGAAAGAGATACTAACATATTTAGACAAGTGAATTGTGTTAAAACCACCAGAAATAATGGTACAGCTAGAAATAACAGCTCTCCTGCAGAAACACTGCTGAGTAGCAGAGGTTTTTGTGCAATTTTATCTGACCTTTAGTTAAAAACCAGCTTTGCTCAGCATCTGATTTTTGTTCATCCCTTGGGTGGTTGTTTAAAATGTGTGCTTCTGCACAAAGCCTTTTGTTTTTTCCCTGTATTATTCCACAGCTGTTGCTCAGACACTGCACAGAAATTAGTGTCTTTGCTGTGGCTGCTGTACCTACTCCACTTGCATACAATCTGTGAGACGGAGTGGGTATTCATGCAAATGGGGCACAGATGCCCTTCTGAATAAAACACAAGTTTTCCAAATTTTCATGTTTGGCTTCAAACCTGGTCTCTTACAAAAGTGGTCAAAAGAGCTATTTTGCTCAGGTGGGGTTTATTTTGCAATGCTGAATGAAAGGAAGAGACAGAAATCTAGATAATTCTATTATCAAATTGGAACATACTTCTGTAATTGTTGCTGCATTCAATGTACCCTGGCACTCAGAACAAAACTTTTACAATATCCCAAGTAGTGAGTACTGGCTTACAATTATATTTGAAGCTTCATTATACAGATTCCTTAAACAATTATCAAACTGCTTTATTAAAGTGGTGCAGGTTTCTTTGAGTGTAAAATTCTGATGAAAATGTTTCTATTCATGTAAGTCTAAATCGAACACACAAATGGAGCCTTAGCTTCTAGAACTTGCTGCACAGTCAATTATGCATTACAAAAGTGCTTACAGCTAAGGATGTCTTTAACAGCATAGTCCTTCTTCCTCTCCATTAATCTCATCTATTTTCCAGCATTCTTGTGCATTACAGAAATATTTCATGGCATTTAAACTTTATTCTTAACCCATAGGCACATTCCCCAAATGAAAAAAGTGCCCCAGTCTTGCTGGAATCAGTGACAAAACTTTCTCCACCTTCAGTGCAATCAGGACCTGCCCTGCTCCCCAGTACATCTTTTGGCTTCACATGATGTGTATAGTGTGGATGTTATTTGCAGAGACAAATACTGTCAAATCACCCACCTGTGGCAGGGGGGACAGTGCTTCACAGGTCCCAGCCCTCACCCACACAAAAGATTACTTCATTTGCTTGACATGATTTAAGGAAATGTTAAAACTAAATTTCTGCTAGAGATCCATGTGGACTGGAAATTGCATTAAAAATGTGAATCTTGGTTCCTAAATTGAAGAAAGCAACACACAGCATAAGAAATTCAGACTGATAGTTTAGTGCTGCTCCAATCTGTAATTCATTGCTGTCTTTCAGGCCGTGTGATAACAGTAGATTTCAGCCTGCTTTCCCCTTGGAGCATACTGCTAGACAGAACTGACCATGAGGTTTCCCTCAGCCTCTGCAAGTTAGGACTTGTCACTCATCCCCCATGTATTTTCTTCCAAGTCGTCTTTCACTGCATACCAAGCAAGCATCTGGCTTTTGGTGCAGATGGAATTCACAACCTGCCTCACTCATTGCACCATTGCCTGTTTCAGGAATGGATCTCAGAAATACATCGTAATCTACTGAGTCTTGCTTTTCTGTCTTCCTGGCATTCAGGTCAACGCTCCACACCAGCCAGCACATTGTAATTCAGGTCATTTGGTTAATTCCTTCCTGTTTGGCCAAATCAATTTCATGTTTTGTTTTGTATTTTGATTTCAAAGAGTTCTTTCATCTAATAATTCTCCATTTTTGCTTACCTTCTTTATCCAGGAATCAACATAACATCTGCTTTGAAGGCCTTTTCTTAGTTTTTACAACATTGTACTGAATTGTATCTTAAAATATATCAGTCATACAACAATTCTGACTACCTTGCAGACTCCAGAGGGTTTTTAGCTTTCTGTGAGGACAGCACAAAATATCTCAGCAGTAGAACTGATTTGGCAGCAGTTCATACTTAAGTGCTTCCCAGAGCTACAGCTTAAGTGAAGAATTTGGCATGTTGTTGAGGTTGAGTTTTGTGATACTCAAGGTCTTTTTGTTATGCAATGAAACCTTTAAACCTTTGAACCATGTTTTATACATAGTTTAAAAAGCATTTCATTAACTTAGCTGTTTTCAGATCATGGCTGGTGTTACTCATGAGATCAGACATGGTACAATGGAAAGCAAAAAAAAGAACAGGGATAAACCTGGACTGTGCTATCTCTGACCTATCCAGAGTTTGCTTTAGACAGAGAAAATATTTCACATGGTGTTCTCCCTTTCATATTTCACTGCACAGTCTTCCTTCACCTAATTTTTCACTTGTTATATGAAAGATACTGTAAAATTTGCATAGCATGAAGTATCCACTGGACCCAAACATACTTTTGCCAAATGTGGGGGTTTTTTTGTTTGTTTGTTTGTTTTCAATTCAACATTTGGAAAAAAATCAAGGTTTGTTTATTCCAGTCAAATAGCTTCTGCTCCTCTATATTTCAAAATAAGTATTCCAGCTGATACATTAATGAGCTTGCATCAAAATCTGTGGCTATGTGTGGACTGGCCCAAAGAAAGCAAAACAAAGAATGGGAAGTCTCAGGACCTTTTGACTATAATATGAAGGTGTGTGGATTGGGTTGGTATTAGTGCTCCTTTTATAAATAAAATATCTGATATGGTAATCAGCAGATGCCCTCCTGTGCTTGCTGAAGGTCCAGAGTGTTCCTGATGACATCTTCTTAATGTCAGTGTTAATCACCAAATGTTTTGAGTTCCTGAACATTGTATGTATAAATGCTGATCATATTTGAAGCCACTGATTACCTGGTGTTTGCATTTAGTCTTTCTCTGTGGCTTTGGACTTTCAGAATTAATATGTGCTATGTAATAAAGATTAATTTTTTAATTATTATTTTTAATGTCATAGCCTCCTCCCTAAGTTTCATGGACACGTGCAGTTTTGAACTTGAAAATATATGTGGCATGATTCAAAGTTCAGATGATAACAGTGACTGGCAGCGTTTGTCTCAGGTTCCAGCTGGGCCAAATACTGATCACACTAATATGGGAGAATGCAAAGGTATGAGAAAAAAACCTCTTATCTTTCTGGGAAGTGTTTTCTGCAGAGGCATGCAAGTTTCCTTCAAGCTTGGCCTTGTTATCTGTTTATATTTTGACAAATTACAGTTTATTTTTTAACTAAGCAGCATAAATCTACATACCTAGGGACATCATGTGGTATGTTGATTTTCTGCTTATTTCAGAAGACTAAATGTCTTTATCTCTTTTGATCTGTTTTTTGTCTTAGTGTCAGATCCTATCATGACAGTCATATAAAGCATTGAACCTGTGATACAGGCACACCAAATAGATTGCTGCTTTTCAGAATAATTGCTCAATAAGTCCTTGGAGAGGAGTAGGATTTTAAAATGTATATTATCAGGACTGAGGTGAAAAATTAATTGATGATCTAGCTAAATTATCTGAACCTGTCAGAACAGTCCAAGAGCTCAGGAGCTTAAATCAGTCCTCCAGAGAGTCAATTGTGAGTTAATGACACTGGGTAAAAAGTAAAAACCCATGGTTGTGAGCACAGTTTGCTAGAGATAATGAAATTAGGGCAAAAGCTGCAAAGAGAATAGTTCTACCTTTGGAAATGTGGACAGGTAATAGTCCTCAGCCAGAGATTTGTACGGGATCTACCTAACCCTGACCTGACTGTATCTTCTAGAGTTATTACAATACAGCATTAAGAAACCCAACACATCAGGAAAATTCTGTTTTCTCTTCCCTCTACCGCTTGTTTCTCATTGACTTTTGGCAGATTCTGGCTACTTCATGCATTTTGACACCAGTGCTGGAAGTGACAGCAGTACAGCTTCCTTGGAGAGCCGAATTCTGTATCCCAAAAGAGGTTTCCAGTGCTTACAATTCTATTTGTATAACAGCGGTAACGAGAATGACCAGCTGAACATCTGGGTCAAGGAGTACACGGCAGCCAATCCAAATGGCACTCTGAGATTCATTGAAGAGATAAAAGGTAAGGAATAAGATTGCATTTTGTTTTAATCTATACTCAGTATTTTTCAAAGCACTGGGGAAAATTATTGTGGCAAAGTCACTCATTTCCTAGTGCTGTTCTTTGGTTTCTTCTCTGTCTATGTAATTGATTGGTTGCTGCTGAAATTATACCTGATGGATCCTCTGTCAGCTGTTTTCCTATAATATAATAAATTACCACAAATTTCAAACTTTTGTATTATCAAGATACTTTTCTCACCAAACTAGCTAAAATTCCATGAGCAATCATTTTAACTGTTCTAGAATTGCTGGTATCAATAGCAGCTGATGAAGCTGGAATATTAGAGTAAATTACAATTAATAAGAAAGTATAATAAAGAAATGGAATGCGTAAGTGTCCTGGAATACCTAATATATAAGTTAAAAAAAGATAAATAGAATCTAAATGACTTAACTGAAATATATGAGTAACAGATCATGATTTGAGTTGTAGTTTGAAGAAGATTAAATTCTTGCAGTTTTAGGAGTCTGTGGCCTACAGAACGATCACAGTAGAGGTCAGCTAATGGACAAGAGCTCTTTAAGCTAGAATTGCCAAAGTCACCTTATGATTAGATTACTTTTTCAAATATTTAACTATTCTGTGGTCTCCATTTCAGCTACACCAAGTTCAGAAGGATCTGAGCAAGTTCTTTTACTAGATAGGTATAATTTCTGTCTCTTTTTGTCCTGTTAGGCTCAGCTGCTGCTGGTGCCTGCTTTCATTTTTCCATTCTTTTCTTCTCCTCTATGGCTTCACCCTCTGTGCCCTCTGAGCTAACAGGCATCCTTAACGTAAGAGTTGCTAAGGCAGGTGTAGACTTCACATCAGTCTGAGTCCTCCAGACTCTTCCAAACCCTACTTTGATGCCAGGAATAATTTCTCCAGACTTCAGCCTTCCTCACAAACACTCTTTTGTGTCTATGGGGCCCCATCTCCCATTCCTGCTTTCTCAAGGCCCTAATCTCCTTTGGGGTCTCTGATCTCATAAGTGTGTCCAAAGAGGCACCCTATTTTGACAATCTGTGACAAAACTTTCAGGAATGGTTCAAGATCATTTTCCCCCCAAGCTGTTTCACTTCTCTCAAGTGAGAAGTTACCCTCACCAATGCAGTCAATAATAACCTGGAAGTAACAATGACACTACAGACCCTTCCATCCATGGTCTGACAACCTGGCTGTGCTGCTCATAGGTTTGCACTAAACTATGATATTCAAGAGGCTTAGGGACAATCCTTGAACCCTTCCCACTGGTCTGTGGCAGCTTGAGATTTTTGAACTTCACATATTACATGTAAAAATCCTTTAGCTTATGCAGAAGGCAATTTCATGGGAAACAGTGGGCTGCTATTATTCTTGTTTCTGAGTTAATTTTTCGCCTCCTAATTATACCAGTAATGAAAAATGTCAAGAAATTAAGACTTATATTTGAGATCCATTGTGTTGTGTTTAGGGTTGTTAGGAGAGTGATGCATGAGTTCTGTACCTGGGATAGGCACTGCTTGTTCAATAAATGCAGCTGGTCTTCTGTGCAGATGAGCTAAAACCAGGCCACAAAAGAAACTATTTTGGTGCACATACTTTTCAAAAAGGGTGTTCTACTTTCATTGACCTCACAAGGCCCCTGTGCAGAGG
Organism: Cyanoderma ruficeps; assembly: GCA_008694505.1. Taxonomy (NCBI): domain Eukaryota; kingdom Metazoa; phylum Chordata; class Aves; order Passeriformes; family Timaliidae; genus Cyanoderma; species Cyanoderma ruficeps. The sequence continues at coordinate 12,859,627 of VZDJ01007755.1, read as the reverse complement.
TCTTTGCTTTTGTGTACACTGCTCTTGGAGTCAAGTGGAATTTGCTAGTGTAGGCACTTTTGGATGCAGCATCAAGCTTGCAGAGAGGTTCTATTGCACATAGTAGGTTTTGCAAATGACTGGCTTTAATTTGACCTTTGTACCATTAATCATGTGATGGGTGAATAGTGCTTCTGCATAGGCAAGCTTCCAAAAAAACATTTAAAAATACAAAAACAAATGAATGAACTAGTTTTGTAGTTTTAGGTACCCAGAATCCTCTGGAGCACTTTTTGTAGAGGCATATGTTTGTTCAGTTATTTGAATATAAATTGTTCTGAATTTTTTCTACTTAACAATACAGGTGAAACTATTTTTGTGGATTCAATAATCACAACATCTGGATTAATTTAATGAAATTTTATTTAAAATGGAAAAGAAAAAGCAGTTTTAGAGCCCATCAACAAGCACTATTATGCATATTAATTCTGTTAAAATAGTCTATTGAGCAAATATGATCTTGAACTGAAAAAGTAACTTCTACAGAAGAAATATTCCCTCACATCAGTGCCGATGGGACTGAAAAATTCTTGCACAGTGTTGGTACAGGGTCCACAGACCTGTGCAGTGTTTGACTCTACTGCTGACTCAGAAATCTCTACCCTTGTTTTTCAGGTTCACCTGAGACCTACTGGCAGCTGCATCATGTTTCTTTGAATGCCACGAGTAAATTCCGAGTTGTGTTTCAAGGCGTGAAAGGAAGTGGCTTATCAAATGGAGGCCTCTCTATCGACGACATCAACCTGTCAGAAACTCAGTGTCCCCACCACATCTGGCATATCAGAAATTTCACAAATCTCCTCAACACAAAACCAGCAGGGAGAGATGGGATAATATACAGTCCGCCTTTTTACTCTAGTAAAGGATATGCTTTTCAGGTCAGCTTGTATGTAAATGGTACCACTGACAACCCATCAAATTTAGGAATATACTTGTCCTTGATTTCTGGAGCAAATGATGATCATTTGGAATGGCCCTGTCCATGGCAACAAGGTACCATGATCCTGCTTGACCAGCATCCTGATATTCGTCAACGGATGTCAAACCAAAGAAGCGTAACAACAGACCCTCACAGAATATCAGGTTAGTTAAAATCAAACATATAAGACACAACCAAAAGACAAGGAGTCACATCTCCTCTTTGTGTAAACAAATGTATATTTTTTAGCTTCTGCAGTGTTTCATATGTTTGCAGCAACAATAATATTGATCCACGGACAAGAAAAAATTAAACCTACAGGCAAGGTAAGCTGGGACTCTGGATTTCAAAGTTGCATTTGCATAAGAAACAGGTGGATGATCTATTCCTAAAGTTTGTTTTGTATGCTCTGTGAGGATACATTTCTTTCTGTTTTAATGAGAATGGAAGTTTTCCAGAAGTCATGAAAAGAAAAATACTGAATTAAAAATACAGGCAGTTTACAGTAGATAAAAGTGCAGGAACTATCAAACAAATCCCTGCCCTCCTTGTCAAAGGTACAGTGATGTCGGCACAAGCCTCCAGATGGACAAAGTACTGATTCAAATTATGTAATCTGTACTTGTTCAAGGTGTGTGAGGATAAGGGCCATGGTCCACAGTAACTTGGAAAGGTGGCAGTTGAGTAAAAAGTAACTCTGAGAAATGGTAGGAATCTCTACAGAGAGAAATATTGAAGAAAACATCCACATTCAGCATTGGATAAAGTTTGCATTTAAGCCATATTGACTTTCTCATTTTTGCCAAAATAAATCATCTCTGCCACTGAATGAGTTTTCTGGACTTTCAGAAAGGAAGGAAGGAAGGCACAAAACCATCCAATTCATATTATTATTATTTTAGAAACAGTATGTTTTACATTTCATTTGCTATGACACTGGCTCTACATGAAAATCAAGTGGGTAATCTAGAAAGGCTTAATGTCCTCTCTGTAAATGAAAGACACACCACACTGTGTCCTCCACAGATGTTAGAAAAAGCACATTTTCCTTGTGCTTCTGCTGTTACCGCCACAGTGCAGAGCCCTTTTCCTTCTCAGACCCTGTGGACATGCAGTCTGTTCGCCCTCTGCTCCTTCTCCCTTGATTACTCATATATTGCAAATAGCCCACAATTTCCAAGGGAGGCCTTGTAACACACACTCTATCTAACCAGAGAGGTGTTAGAGCAGGCAGTTCTTTCTCCCTCTGTCAGATTCTTTCATGGACAGTCAGCCTCAGCTTTGAGCTTCAGAACAGGGTTTGATGAAGCAGGCATCAGTGATCTGTGATCCTTTCTGTTGTTCAAATATCTTGTGTTGTGCCCCACGTCTAATGCAGGGGATGCCCTCTTTTGAGAAGCATTGCATTAACTCATGTTACAGGTGATTTATGTGCTACTTATCTTCTTGACCACCTCACTTTAAAGAACTAGAAAGAAAATACAACAGTTTTTCAACTAGCTCTCCAATAACCTCATCTCCAGCAGATTCTTTTCTCAGTACTTCAGGCTAAACCAAATAATTGAAGATCTTCATTTTCTTGTGCCTCTCATCAGTGGGGAATCTCAGGCAACTGAGGTTTCTGCTGAGAGACAAATCCAGAGTGGTCTCACATCCACATTCTTTTTCTCTCTCTTTTTTTTTTTTTTCCTCCCAGAATCCTCATCAAATTATACTTGGGATAGGCCAGATAAAGTGGGAACTGAAGCAACTTTTCTCAATGGTACTAAATACATGAGAGGCCCAGGAGTTGGAACAAGCACATTTTTAACTCATGACAGACTTAGAAGCCGCAACTTTATTAAGGAAGATGGTGTTTATATTCTTTTAACATTGGAAGGTATGTAAACATAGCTGATACTCTTTACAATGCAGTAAACAGTGTCAGATACTAAGTCACTAGTGCTGTAGTTATAAATACACATGATGTACTTTGCACTTGAGCAGTATTTGAATTATGCCTGTATCTAAAGTCAAATCATATGTTTGAATAAATTTGTGAACAGGTACGTACACAGTATAATTCCTTTATCTCATGTGAAGGTGCATGAAACAATGCTAATCCTGTGCAAATTATTTTGAATAGATTAACTTGAATAAAATGATCTCTTTCTGCAAAAATTCTAGAGGACATTTCCAAAGTACATTGTGCTCCTGAAGGGCAAAAAAGACTGTTTATCCGTTATACCTTTGGACAGGCTTACTGCTCTTGATTATTAGAAATTATCATTAGAATAAGAAGAAAAATAATGTAAAGCAAAGACCTTATTTCCTGTGGGTTCACCGTGCAGATATATCCCATCTCCTGACAACTNCGGAGTTGTGCTCAGACAACCCCTGTGAGAATGATGGTGTTTGTGTTATGGTGAACAGAGCAGCGGTGTGCAGGTAACTGCCTTTATTCACTCTCAAATGAGGTTTTAGGATGAGTCATGAAAGTTTCTAGCAAGATAAATCTTTGCTCCTAATGAAAAGAAAGACAGACTGTAGCTGATTAAGGCAAGTATTTGCAACTGCTCCTGCGAGACTGAGTTTATGGCCAATTTGGGCAACAAAGCTCCTAACCTAAGCATTTGATCATTTTGAAGTACTCTGCTTGACTTTTCTGTAAATTGTATTTTAAATGTGTTTATTATATTCAGTAATGTATTACTCCAAGTCTTTAGAATTCCCTATAGCAAAATGTAGAAGAGTTGAATAAATGTAATTGAAAGAAAAGAGCATTTATATCATTAGGGAAAATTTTGAATACTTATCATGTAGGAAGCAGCATAGGCATTATTTTAAAATTTGATTCAGAAATATTGTACAGTGCAAATTATGACCATGAATTACCAAAGTCTAGTTGCTCACCTTTGAAACGAGCAGTGAAAGCTGAGGAATAAAAGATTGTTTGCCCTGAAAGAAGATTAACATCAACTTTTATTTAATCCCCTCTGGACACATTTACATAACCTACCTGCCTGATTAGCATTGTTCCAACTTTCAAATAAGGTCTGAGGCTGAAGATAGTAACTTTAGATGCTGTGCCAGGGCAGGTAGACTGGGGGAGTGCTGTGAGGAAAACGTAAAGGCCAAGAGCCACAGGAGTCCGGATGACTCATTAAGTGTTACATATCCCCATTTAGAAACCTTTTAAAAAAATAATTCTTGTGCAACTCATCAGAACCAGGTCACAAATATGAGTAAATGTCAAGAGGTGGTTCCAAGAAGACAAAAATAAAAAATATGCCGAATGTTATGACTCATTTCAAAATTATGGATAGAGAACATTTGTTTTCTGACATCTCTGGACTCTTTGAAGCTTTAGTGCCTTTGAGATCTACTTTCTATACTACAGAAATGTGCAACCAGCAGTCCATTTCCACCCTAATTTTCTGTTGGGAAATGGGTGGGAATGTGATACATTTGTTCAAGCTGAATCACCTGGAGTCCCCCCAGCAGGCAATATTTTTTTTGGGCACTACAAACAGACTTGTTTTCAGGGCTGAGGTAGTCCTGAATGAATGGCTTAGACAGGAGCTAGAAGATCAATACATAAGGAATAACCGAGGTTCGAAAGATGGGGGTGGATGTGCTGACTGTGGTGCTGGGTAAGGTGATGGAATCAAAGCCTGAAGGTTGTTTTCAGTCCTAAAACTGGATGACTGCAGGATTGTTAATTTCTTTTCTTACCTGCTTGTTGGATGAGGGCAGAGGCAGCTCTTACAAGCTCTTTAAATCTGAATTTTTTTAAAAAAAGAAGGTCCATAGATCAGCTGCAACCAAGCATTAAGCAGTCAAGATGATCAGGAAAGCATTTAGGATTTCTGGCAATGGCTCTCTCTGAAGGCACAACCTATGAAACATCAGGAAGCTGAGAGAAGCACATTTAGGTGTGTAAGGACTGTGGGCCACTTGGGCCACTCAAGATAACTTTAAAATAGAAGTCCATTTTAAGATAACTTCACCATGCTTTAGGATATAGAAATTGCATCAGAGATGCCAATTTTCTGAAGCAGATCTTTTCTGGCCTTTAATCTTTAGGAAATAGCTCATGTTTGTTCTTTTGCTTTCTAGATGTGCAGCCGGTGACGACTGGTGGTACATGGGAGAAAAGTGTGAAAGGAAAGGCTCAACTCGAGAAAATACTGTAATAGCTGTTTCTTCAACCATAACTGTGTTTGTTGTAATGCTTATTGTCACCATCACAACTGCAGTGTGCCTTAAAAAGAAATACAAACAAGGAAAGGAGAATAAGGAAAGCCTGGCTCTAGAAGAAGTAAGTATTTTGCCTCTTTCAACAAATATACAGACACACGCACACATCTATATATTCTAAAGCAAACTAAAAAGCAAACAATCAACTTAAGTAAGAAGTAAATGGGAAGATGTCACCTTTTTGAAGGCTAAAGACTCCAGGTTAACAATTACAGAGCTCTTTTAAGTGACACTAATTTATCAAACACCAAAATCCCATTTAATTCAAAATCTGTTTTCCTCTTCCACCCCCCTCTACTCTGCCCCAATGACAGCCTACATTGAGTGGGATAGTGTGAACAAAGGGGTTCATTTTCAATCTGTAATTACACCATATTTTCTGCTCAGTAGATTTGTATTTCATCCATTACTGCCTATTCTACTAAAGATCTCCCCTTAAAATACCCAGATATGGTGCTAAAAAATGCATCCCAGGATGTCAAAACAAAAAGTAAATCTAAAAAATAATTTTCCACTTTCAAAGGCCATTTTTTATGCAATGCATGAAGTAGCTGTGGAAATATGGGGTTAGGAAAGGTTAAGAAGACAGCAGGTTAAAGCTGTCTAGATGATGGAATCAGAAGTGCCATGTACTGGATAGAAGCAGCATTTGGGCATGTTTTCACAGGAAATTTCATACAGTCTGAGCCTCTTACTTTAAGTAGAAGCTTGTCTTGGAAATAGCAACCATGACATAGATTAGAGGGACACACAGGGCACAGGAGAAGTTTTGTAAAGAAGCTGAAGAGGAGTCTCCTTCCAGAAAGCAGTTCCATTTTTAATTGTGTATTAATACTCTTGGTGTGATACCTCATTGAGTTGCAATACCTCTGTGCAGTGTCAGATACTTGACACTGCTACTTTATGACCTTCCAATAAATAGTTTTGGTTTCTTTGCAAGTAATGCTCTTACATTATACACATACTCCCCTTCTCTATACACTTCTAAGATTTGGGTTTGGTTTTTTTTTCCCCACTTAGACTAAAACATCCTTCTGAAGATAATGCAAACAAGCATCAAAGACACAAGATGAACATCACTGCAAAACCACAACTACGTCATCATTCTTTCTGTTCCTTTTATCTCAACCATCATGATAAAAGTTTGTAAAGTCTGGAAAATAATTCATCATCTGGATAAAATACTGTACTAAAGTCAGTGGAGTGTCTGACAGTGCTGTGTTGTCATGCGATGGAGAAAAATGGAAATACTTTGTGTGACATGGCTGCCTCATCCTTCAAGTCTACCTAAACATGAAGAAAACATGAAAACGGCATCCTGAATTTCAGTCAATGCAGGAAAACCTAAGTTTGCTGTATTATCATTGAACAGTTCTCTATAATAAAGGGGAGCTGGATCCTGTATTCACAGGGTACCCAGCAGTTCTCTGTTCTGCTGCAGCTGAGAGCCAGTAGTGTGAGAGTTTGTGGAGTGTGGGAGCGTCTGGTTCATTATGTTATTTGGTTGTGATCTACTCACTATCAAAGAAATAACAAGTAATGAGGAAAGTAATAAATGAACCTCACAGACACACATTAATGAGGAAGTCACGGTAGAGATAATAATGAGGATCCAGAATGCTTCAGACACTGATTGATGGTCCATTAGAGGAACTACTCAGGCAGAACCCTCAAGAATGTCAACCTGAACAATTATTAACTGATAGGAAGGCGAAAATATGATTAACATGAGTGTAGTGGAAAAGTCAAGGCTGCTTGAGATATGGGCTATCAGAAAAGGCTTGTAGATTTATGTAAAAATGACTATGGGGTGTTTAGGGGAAAGATCAGAAGATCCAAAGAAAAGTGGGGGAAAATGGGGCCAGAAACTAGAGAGACCCACCTGTACTAGCACATGGAGGGACTTCCATGGAAGAGTCTGTGTGCCAGGAACTGGAGGGACTGTGGGCCACGGGGCTTGTAGATGTAAAGCCCAACAACTGGAGGGACTGGTGTGTTTTGTATGTGTCTTGGAAGGTCCAGGTGCCAGCAGCAGCTGGAGGGATCAGGTTGTGTGTTGGTGTGTAAGAAGTCTAAGTGCTGGCAGCTGGAGAGATCTGTGTGTGTTAATATTTCTTTAGTGAATTTAATCCTGTGTTTGTGTGTGTGTGTGCATAATTCACTAGCAAACTTCTAGCTGGACTAGCTGGTGAGTTGGAGGAAACATTTCCACATCTGGAGGACTCAAACGTCACATTACCCTATCTGGCAAGCAGAAGGTGACTTGTATACCACTGCCAGAACTCCCAACTCCCAAACATGGATATTTAAGGTGTTTAGAGGCCGTGCTAACATTTAAGGGGACTCTGCATGTTTGAGTGTGTTTCTGGATGTGGAGAATGAGGGCATACATTTTTTCACCAGAGAACCTGCATTCTGATTTCCTGGGAGGGAGGAAGAGGACAGGGCTGTGTGTCCTTCTCTGAGTTTGGGGAGCATTACAGAGGGGTTGTGCTGCCCATGCTGCTCTGTGTGGGTGTGCAGCAGCCTGTCCCCCCATCCGCTTCAGGGACTCCTGTGTGTGTGTGTCAGTGTGTCTTGGACACAACCTTGCTGCCAGCCAGACCTGTGAGCTGGAAGAGGAGCAGCAGCCAAATCCTTGGGACTGGGATGTAGCAATCACCTGGGACCATTCCTGGCTGGGCCTGTTGGCTGGGGAGCTGGATCCCAGGTCTGGGAGATTTAGTGGCTCCCTTAACACCCCTAACAAACAGAGCTACGATTCAGTAAGATTTAGAGAAAAAAAGTAAGCATGGAAATAAAGGGACAGAGGAAGCAAAACATCCCTCCCTGAGGACACTTCCCAGAGGGAGATGGCAGCCACCATGGGCACAAATCATCACATTTGTGGTGTTTTGGAGGGGGGCTGTGAGAGACAGGAGTGCCAGTAATGGAAATGTCAGGTCACACCAGATGGTTGGTAGACTGGTATGTGAATGTGTTCACATTTAAAGGTCAGCAGCTACTTTGATTGCCTGGGATGGGTGTTGATGATTTTGACATTTGTCATGCAATTTACCCTAACTCTGGGCAAGAGCAGTTCAAATGTATGGAAATTTGATGAGGGAGCAAGTCTTCCTCTGAAAGCTACTGCACAGCACAAAGCAACAAATGTGTATTCTTCTGTATCAACGCTATATATGTAGTCCTTCTCTGATTCATATTCTCTGAAATGTAGTTGTATTTAAAGCATTCATAGCTGGATTTATTAGCTTTTGTTGGAATCCAAAGATTCATGAAAACAGCCAGAAAAAATTAACAAAGATTTGTCAGAGCTAACAAACATCCTGGATAGGAAAATACCCTACTATAGCTGTCTTAAAATAACTTTCCTATTTCCACACGTCTTCATCAGCAGTTTTCATGCAAATAATCCTCCAAATGCGCCTTCAATTAAGATATGCACATAGATTTACATGGAGTTAAGAAGACACAAATGAGACTGTTCATAAATTCAACCCTGGCTACAATCCTTAACATTATAAATTGTGAGCATTTGATAAATTCAAATGTGAAGTACCAGATTTGTGACTGTAGAGATCATTTATATTTTTCAAATCCAGATTACATGAGACACTTACCTGTACTTTCATCAGAAAAGAGCTTAATACACAGAGCAGTATTACAATATAATTTCAATACATTAAAGAAGATACAAATTCCATAGGGTATATCCTGATATGTTAAACTATCATGGGAAAAAATCTTAAGCTTCTGCGTATTCATTTCAAACAGGAATCAATGAAGAGCATGATTTAAAACTGAATCTCCCAGTCAGTGAGTGTGAAAAACTTGCTTCTGTGGAGCCAAAAGAAAGCTTTTTTAATGTCCTTAACTGACCTAAAAATACTCAAGAGAAATATTTTTTTTCAATTTTACAATGCAGAAAAATTACTCAGGAAATGCAGAGTGAGGTTCAATATTACACTTTACTGTTTATCACAAAAGTTATGCTACTAGCTCAAGTTCCTGAACAAATACATTTTTCTCAAAAAGCTCTAGCAAAAATGATTTAATGATCTTAATTTTGGAAAGGTACATTTCACACATTTACAGATAATATGGATAGTTATCCCAGGTCTGATACTGTGTTGGCTGGTCAGAGAGCTATACATGGGCTTGCAGCCTGGGTGCCGCCTTTATTTTCCTGGAGCAAGATTACTCACAGAAAGTTTTACTAAAAATCTTTACTGTAAAGATCTCTCTGTAAAATCACTGAGATACAAATGTGATAGTAAACATCACCACTATTAAATCTGCACCAATCCCTTTATCTTTCCTGTCCTTCTCACGTTGTAGTGATTCAGGTTCGTTTGCAACAAGGATTTACTCTGTCCACATGCCTGCTTAAAGCATATTCCACTCTCTACACACCAGGACTAGTGTGAAAACCCTATTGCTGTGTTCCCACAATATGCAGGACAAGGGTTTGGCCTGTGGACATTGCTAGAGATGCTCTTGAATGAGGAAGAAGAGGAGGGCAGGCAACCTAAGGAGTCAAAGACCCAGACCTAAGTGAATGTTTTTCTCTCTGCTCCTCCTTTTCTGGGCTCCAGATTTGCTGTATAGCTGGACCCAGGAGAGTTTGTGCACATTGTATCCAGACCTGTGTGCATGACTCATTCCCCACTGCTGAGCCTATCAGGAGTCACAGCATGGGCTTAAAAATTAACTCCAATATTCAAGTCAGTGGCTCAGGTGTGGAATAATAAAGAAAGAAAAAAACCCCACAAACTTGGGCCATCATTCTAGCTACTTCTTGGTCTGTCTTCAAGAATCTCAGCACTGCAGAAAACCTTTTAGTCATGCCACCTACTATCTATGCTAAACAGGATACACAGCCTCCTATTCCTGAGACAGGCAAACCAACTCACTGCTATTGGCATCACACAGATCAGCTCTGCTCAGTCTAGCTTTTGCACAAGTAGCAAATTACTGAGTCATAATGTCTCAGTCTGGCTGGCACAGCATTGTCTAAATGCAAAAAAGGGACTGATCCTAGACACCAGCCCTCCTATTTCAGCTGAGTTGTGTCAGATGTCTCATGCCACCCACACCAGGCAGACACTGTCCCAGGGTGCAGGGCAGGAGTCATGACTTGTCATTTTCTTTGGGTGCACTTCAGAGCAGAGAAGTAGCTTTTTTCCCTTTTATTTTCTCCATTGGTCTCTTTATCCCCTGCTATTAGACCTCAGGGTTTTTTGCTAAGACACAGATGCCATCAGCTGAACTACTTTTGCCTCTGAAAAATAGGATCTTAATTCTCCTCTCTTCTTGGAGTGCATTTTCAAGCTATCTTTGGGGCTGGTAGTTCAGATAATTATGTCTCAAAAGGAGAAGATAACCAACAATTAAACTGCCTCTTCTGAAACAGACAGGGCTTTTCTTCAAATCTAGAGGTGTTGCTTAGAGACTTTTGTAGCATTGATGCAGTAATGTCAAAATATCTGTATTTTGCTCTGTGTTATGAAGTTATGAAGAAATATATGGTGATGTCATTTTCCCACTTCTTTCAATGACGTATATTCTAGTTTATTACAAAAGACAACTCTAAAGTTGAGATTTAAGGATTTGTTTCATCCAAGAAGATTATGAATTTTTGGGCAGCAGTCAGATTCCATGTGGTTGCTTTCCTTGTCTTCTCTCTTTTCTGAGCATCAACAGAAATAACTGGGAAAAAACAATGACCACAACCACTCAGACTGACTACTACTTACACTCTAGCTGGTATCATAAAGGCTGCAGACAGGTTTACATTGGAGTTCTTTTGCTCATAAATTCCTAAACTTCTACTGGAGATGAAAAGTTCCATGCTTGATCTATGCATTTGAATCCACCTACTGTGAAAACAAAATAGCATCAAAGAAGTTTAACTGGAATGTCAAGAACCTAAAAAAACAAAACCAAACCTCATTGTTTCCCAAGGCTGCAATCCTTAATCCTACAATACATAAACATGGTCACTTTTCCAATGCAATACTCATGGGGAAAAACACTTGTGTGCTCTTTATGAGATTTGAATCTTATCTAAACATTTCAATGGAATATTTTGATTAACTTCTTAATGATAGCCTTTCTACTTCGCAATTACTAATATGTAACTAGAACCAGCCACCTTTGTCTGCTAGAGCTCTGTGTATGTGCACTTGCCCTTGATTTTTTATTTTAACTCCATCTGGATCTACAAAGTCTATATTACAAAAACCCAGAACAAAACTTCCCAGAGGGACATCTCCCTCTTCATCTCTACTTTTTTTCCCCCCACATACTTCTCATCATGTTGTGGACACTTGGCTTTGGAGGCAGCTTTCACTCATGTAAATTATATTTGCTTGTTCAAAACAAAAATTAACAATTATAAATAACATAAAAGCATCCTTGCAATTCCAGTTTTGCTTGTTAAGAAAGCTATTAGTTTACTGAGTTTGGTAGCTATTAAGTTGTTTAATAAAATTTGTTTATTAACTGTGGAAGGAGTCTCTGTTGCTCCTTAGAAGAGTCAGGTTTCATTCTGGCAACCATTGTCATGCTTTCATCACCAGAAAAGATTTGTCAGTGTAAGCTGGGTGTAAGGAGAGAAAAAGAAAATTAAAATGTTGCCTTGACCAAAAGAAAAATGACCATGCTTAAGCCTTAACAGGTGTGATTGGGAGGAATGGGAAAAGAAAAGCTGCTGGGATTACATAGGATGACTTTTCTTAAGGGAAAAAAACCTCTAAGGAAAAGAAAAACTTAAATTGAGATAGTGAGTACCTACTATGGGCTACTGCATGATAGTCTGTCTACAGGCCATGTCTCCCAAGCAGATTCCTCCTACTCAGTAGCCCACCCGTTTGCTCTGCTTTACACAGGTTGCCAGATCACAGCAAGATCAATTGCCACTACATGTGTCCTTTTAAAACTATTCCCATCAGTTTACAGCAATGCCCACATCTCTCTGGGGCGAAACCTGTGGCTGCCCAAATCCCAGGGCTGCAAAGCCTCTTTAGGCAGCTCTGTCCCTTGGGAAGGTCTGGGAAACTGGCAGCCAGGGATATACAGAGCTGGCATAAGCATCACATAAAACAGACTTAGCCACTGGGAGCTGGAATACTGAGGAAAAACTTGAAAACATAACCTTTTCCAAGGGCAAAGCCAGTGGTAGTACCTTGTTGTGCCAGCTCTGCTGTGTCCCTGTGGAGGGCTCATCCCTGCAAAAGCTGCTGCTGGGAGCAATAAATAAAATTGGCTCTTGCCTTGCAGGATTTGCTGGAGGAACCAGTGGAAACCAAATCTCAGTTTCGCATAGAGACTGAAGACTGGATTTTGTCCTGCTCCCTTGGGAGGGAAGTCACCATCCCACACACAATACCCTGTGCCAGGAAGCCAGGCTGGCCCTTCCCAGCACTCTGCCCCACACTGGCTTCCCTGGCCAGGTCCCTACAAGGTCACATGGTGGGAGTGACAGCAAATCAATTTGATTAACACCCAATCTCCCCTACTGACAGTGGCCTGTCCATGGAAGATCTGCAGAGCTCTGTCTGGCAACCACCTTTCTTCCAGGAGTGTATCTTGAGCTTTGGAAGAAATTTCTGAGAAATACAGATAGCCGCAGATGCATCCATTGGGAGTGCAGTCCCAGCAGCCTCTAACACATTTTTGAAGTGAAATGTGGAGAAAGGAGAAATAGAGGTTTATTTATTTTTTTTTCTCCTGGGGGTTCAAATGAGCAAGCCACCCTTTGTGCTAAGAAAGTAATAAAAATGCTTTTCTTTACTCCATAATAATAATTGGGTACCTAGATCCAGTTATGCTACTTATTTTCCTAAAAGCAAGTCATCTTGGCTTTCACTTAGCTTGATTTATACCCATACTGCACAAACCACTTTGCAGGTGTGTCAGATTGCTCTTAGACTGGCTGTGGTCAGGTTCACTTGTGTATTTGCCTTCTCACTTATTTCCCACAGCACCTCAATGGTCTGGAGGACTAGAACAGGCTGGGTTAAAATTACTTTTTTTCTTTTCCATTCCACAAATATTCTTCAATGATAAAACACTTTCCTACTTTTTATTAGGTATCATCAAAACCATTTTGAGGCTTTGTTACCCAAACCCTCATGGGGTGGGGTGCAGGAGCTCAGGTACAGTGGGTGCTGGCTGATGCTCACATGGGTGCACAGTGTGCAGCCCCTTGCACCACAGGAGGTTTTTAAAGCTCAGGAGATGGAAAGTTTGATATCTTTGGAAATGCAAGACTGAGCATCAGTTTTTTAATCAGCAGTTACAGCTGCTGTCAACTGCCTTCCTGGCAACCCCCTGCTGATGGTGGAAGTGGTTTTGGGAATGTTTCGCAATACAAAGATCACCTCTTAAAGGGGAAAGCAGAGCACTTTGCCATCTTCCAGCCTTTCGCACTCTGATTTTAGAACAATGGAAAAAACTAAACAGCCTAATAAGCCGTAGAGAAATCCTGACCTTTCTTTGCTACCATTTTATTCAGCATACATGTGAATGATTAAATTGTGTGAAATAACTGGTGCCATATCTGTGAGTGTACGATTTCCCTTAGTTTATTAAACATGAGTGCAGGAAACTCTCCTTCCCCCACCACTTTGTCTTTTGTCACAAGAGGTGCTGAAAGCATTTAAAATTTCAGTAGCTAATGGTGAAGTAAAAATATTTTTTGGACATCTCTCTCAAAGGTCACTCTGTAAGACAGCAGTGCACTCCCAGGGATCTGAATCATCTCAGATGGAGCCACTCATGAGCAGGACTACCCTTGCCAAAGATCTTCTCCCATCTGTAGAAGGGCTTATTTGTCATTAAACCTCAAGACTTCAGCGATGTCTAAGACAGCAACACCATACAAATACAAAAAAAAAAAATTATGGAAGGGAAATGTGGATCCCAGCAGCCAAGTCCTGACTCTTCTCCATGGATGTGCAAAAGAAAGGGCAGGAGGAGCATCGTGGTCACCTCCTTCACATCCAGGGACTGCAGGACACAGGTCCAGGCCTCTGAACTGGATGTTAGGGATAGTCACTGAATATTTACTTATGATGTTGGGCTAATTGCCCCAGTACACTGGAATCTTGATAGTTCAGTCTCTGGCAGGAATGAACTTGAATGAGATGAACGTTCAAGCACTTACAAAGTAGTTTTACAATTGATTACCTAAATACTCCTGGGAAATGGGAAATCAGTTTCCTCATTTATTGGAAAGAGTTAAATCAGTACTATTAGGAGGCTTAAGTAAGGGCATAGAATAAATTCCTGTCAAATCAGATTGAGAAAAGGCAACCCATCAGCACCTGTTTGCTGGTCTGACATTTTGCTGCCAGAGTGGTGTTGTTCATTCCAGCAGTCACAGCCAGGGAAACAGCACTTGGTGGGAGCAAACCTGGGAACTGTGTCAGTGCTGCTGTGCCATGGCCACAATCACCGACAAGACACTCCTTTCCCCTGGCCCCCAAAATCCCACAGCTGTTAGACAACAGACCCCAATAGCTGGATGAAGGTGGTGGCACCAGGAGTACCAGGAGTCCCTGATGATGGGTAAAGGGATGCTAACCCTGATCTTGCGAAATCCAAGGAAGTGCAGGGCTGTGGTGGGGAAAAATGCAGCTTTTCAGGCAGCTGAATGACATTTACAGCTAGCTGTTATATGCTACTACCTGATCTTCATAGTAAGTACTTTTTCTTCAGTGTTTTCTAAGCTCCTTCACTGTGAAAAGAGGAAGATGCCTTTGACAGTGTTCCAAGTATGTTGAGAAGTGTCAGAGCTTTTCCTGTTTTCAAGTAATGAAGATCAAAACTTACAAAGTTTAAAACATTCACTTAAACTTGTAAATACCTTGAAACATCTTTACTACATATTTATTCCTCCTCTTATTTCATTTGTTAGTCAAAACCACAGCTTCCATATAAATGTCATAAATGTCCCGTCTGCTTCAGCTTAACAGGAGAAAATTGTGAGCAAATCAACATTTTTTGTTCTTCTAGGTACAGGAGCCTGCCATGCTTCACCAGGATCTCCAAAAACACAGGTCTAGGCAATGGAAGAAGACAAAGCATTACAGAAACAGTGCTCAAGCCTTAATGTTTCCAAAGTTGAAGAGTTCTGGTTACAGAATTTTAATTGCCTCTTTTTCTTTTTCAGCATTTCCCCTCTAGAATGCTCCTGAGTCCCTGCAAACTTGGGAATTTTGCAACAACAAATAGCTTCTAAACTGCTTAATTACTTGTGAGGTTATACCAACAGTATTGGTGTGTATTGTTATTGTAATTTTCATTTCAGTCTCAAGCCGGAAGGAAAAGAAACAGAAGCTGGCATTTCTAAGGTCAAAACTGTTAAAAAATATATAAATATATATGTAAAAGAACTAAATCTGTTTTCTAAAGGAAAAGTTTATATTACTACAGTATTATTGCATACCCAACACTCCTCTGACAATAGTACAACACAGGTGGGTACTAAAGACATCCTCAGAGATTCTACTGTTTCAATAAATGACATAGAAATATTCAAAATGTACTTCCCTTTAATTAGAGTTCTTTCTTCAGAATCCTTCCAGAATAAATATTAAAAAAAATTTAAGATCTCATTCCATATTTCAGAGAAGCTTGCCTATGTCCCACCTAGTTTTGCATTTCATTAAGGGACCAATTTCTGGCTTTATTAAAGCTTTAATAGACAGTCCTTTGGACTGCAAAGCACAGCAGATCCATCAGCATGTCATTGAGTACCATTAGACAACTGCTTTGAATATTTGTGGCTCCACATGTGCCACCTTTGGGTACCCAGCAAGGCAATGCAGGTGCTGAGCAAGTGCTTTGGACAAGGTTATTGGGCAACAGATCCCACCTGCACTGACATGGTTAAAAAGCCACAGCAGGGCCCTGTGAAGGAAGCGTTTCAAGTTGCCCTCTTGAGGAGAGAAACAACATACTCAAAAGATTTGACAAGGAGTATTGTTTTAGGCTAATCTATTTTTTAAAGTAAGTTATCAAATATTTGATTGAAACACTGCAGAGAAACAAAGAGCTTGATTTATGAAAGGAACTTGACACCTCTGCCAGGAGCTGTTCTGGAGTAGGTTAGATTTTGCAGCTAATGTAACTTAATTATGGGCACTGAAAACAAAGCATTTAGGAATGAAGTCACAAGTGAAGAACAGCTACCGTGACTACAAGTGACAGAAGCAGAATAGTTCCATCAACTTCAGCGATAAAGTGGAGCCCATTCGTGGAATCAGTGGGTGTCTCGCCTGAACGAGCAGCGCAGGATTAGACTCGATTGCACATCCTGCCAGCACTAGTTAGGAACATAGAACAGATGTCAAGTAAATAGGGAAGTGTGGGACAAAACAGAAATAATTGTAAAAATGTGCCCAAGGATAAAATAAATTGATCCTAAGACGCTAACAAACATTCTTGTATAAGGCAAAATGAGCCTTTGCACTGGATTGGCTTTTATTTTCTTGCTAATATTGCATAAGAGAACTATGCTGGCATGATGAGGAGGGGGGATAATAAAATAACTTATCAATGCACTATTAACTCTACACACTCTTACTAATAATAAGATATTGATGTCTCCTTTAATGCATGCCCCATTGTTGAGAACTTTCTCATTACCCTGCAGTAGCATACACAAAATGGCTTTTTTAATATAGTCATGGCCATGAACGTTTGGTGCTAAAGGCTTGCTTAAATGGTCAAAGATACCCTATTTAAGAAACAGCAAACACTTACATTGCACATTACCAACATTAAATGCAATCTCATTATCCATTAGCCAGTATTAGTGCAATTTATATCTTACTTTGGTTTGAGTTTTGCAGAATTTCTTGATCTTTGCCACATCATCTGTTGAGAATGCGGGTGTTATTTCTTTGCTCATCAGTTTGATATTATTAGGAAGCATTGTTGTCCTGGGTATTTTTCTGCCGATGCAGAGAAATGTCATGAGATTAACTATTAAATAAATACTGGACCATTGTTTACACAACACAAAAAAAAAATAAAAATCAAAGCAATCATTAGGTTTATCCATTTTATTATGGCTCAGCAAGTGAAATCCACACCGCAAGAGGATTCAATGAAGTTCCAACATCAGCCCCTGCAAAGATGGCTCATGGAAGAGCAGGGACACAACTCAGGCAGAATCAAGTTGTCCCTGGGGAGGGCCTAGGGGCAGGTAATGGGAGGAAATTTGTCATAGAGGAGATGGCATTAGATGGAAAGGGTTGCTATCAGCTCCAGTGGCAGTGTGGCAGCCACCTCCAACAGGTACAGGGAGCGGCCACCAGCGGCCGGCACAGGCCAGGCCAGCTCCTGGCTCTGAAACAGTGCGATCCTTCTAAGTACTGGAAGCAAGCTGAGAATAAATTTTTAACTGTTTGGCAAATTCCAGTTCCTGCCATGGGGACACCAAGTTCCTCTCAAGTCAGTGCTGATGGCAGCCTCTCCTGCTGCCATACCTGTCCATGGAGAGTTTTATGACTGCTTATTCCTCCTGCTCACTGGCCAAAAGAAATTGGTTTTTCTGTAAATACCTTCCACGTGGTGTCTGTAATATTGTAACCAGACCATTTGCTCTTGAGACATAGGGTATTTGGGTATTTCCCCACTGAGAAGGATGGATGGCAACTCTGGCAGCCATATAATGGTACGTTGAGGAAAGGAGGATGCAATGGCTCACAAGTTGCCCGAATTTTTGTTCCAGTGCCTGTTTCAATCTGAGCTGCAGCCAATGCCTTAAAGGTACATAAGGACACCAGGATCTGAAGAGACATTTGCCTGGAATTCCCACTCTCCACTGAGGGACAGCAGTTCCCCACTGCAGCCACAGGACCAGAGCAGGCAGTGGGCACCCAGCGAGACCAGTGGTACCAGCAGAGCAGGGGAAAATGCTGTATTAATTCTTGCCATTAATACTTTCTGCGTAAGGAAATCCAACAACCAGTGCATATAACTTTTATACAGTTGAGAGACAAAACACAGACCAAGTTACAACAAAGCTGAAATCCAAAATAATTACATTTTGTCACAATTCCTTCCACGCAGTCCAAGCTACCAAGGAAGCGAGCTGCCAGCATCCAAGGAGAGACATGATTTGCTCCACAGCTCTCTTCAATCCCACTGCAAAAACTTCCAAATGTTTGAAACGGGGAGCAAGTAAATCTTTTAATGCTCTCTGAAAAGCAATCAGCTCACCGAACGCATCATTCAGCAGCCTCTAATATAAAATAATTAAACCATGAAAAGCTGCTGCAGTAATCTTACTTAAAAATCCTAAATTCCTTTACATTTTGAGGATCTGATGGCACTGACTCCAAGTCAGACACATACAGGCAGGGCAGAGACCGCGGGAGCTTCTCACAACCTGAACAACCTCTTCCACTCCTTGAGCAGAGGCAGCTTAACTTTATGAAGATTTGTTGTTGCAGCACAACTATCCAAGAGATACAGCTAAACCCAAATTCATTTCATTTCCAGCCAAATTATATTGTGATGCAGGTCACTAGAAGCTAATCTTTCATCTCTGGTTTTCATACATGAAAACGAAAAGGAAAAGATTTTCAGATTAAGCAGCATTTATCATACTAAATAGAATTAAATCAAATGGAAAATTGCATAAAGAAACTCAGTTAAAACAATTAAATTAAAAAGCCCTTTACCTGTTTGAATGTAATCTTTGATTTTCTCAGAAGAGAAGAGAACCTTATTATTAAGCAAACTTAAAAGGGATCCTGGATTACCCTTTCCCCACTTCCCTGTTCTTGAACTGTCAGTCTGTCTTCATGAGCAGACTTTGCTTCCTATCTGTCAGGCAAGTTCACTTGCTTGTTCTCACATGCCAGAAAACCTCAAGTTTTCAGCATTGCAGGAACACTTAAGCTGTATAGTAAGCAGCAGATGAGTCTTTTATTAGTGAATTTTTTGTTAGCTACATGCATATATAGACAGACATACAGGTGCTATACAGACAGACACACAGGTGCATACACACATCAGCACTCAGTAATATATAACACAGCTTCAGCAAAAACCTGAGCTCGCTGGAAGCCAGCCTGCATCTAACAACTTTTTATGGATGCTCTCACAGCTCCCATCTGAAATAGCTTGTGGGAAGTACTAAAAATGAAGAAATAGCAAAGCTTTCTAGAAGACACCTATTTAAAATGATCTCACAAGTATTTCAGCTTAACTGGAGAAATTATAATTCTTTTCTTTTTTGCCTCCAAAAAACTCCAAGACTTACATTATATCAATTAAAAATACATTTAGGATCTTGGCTTATGGCAAAAGGGAGAGCAATAAGCAGTTGCTGTTTTGGTGAACAGCTTTCTGGGAAGAATTTTTCTGATATATAACACAGGCCTAAGAGGCTCAATAATGCCTTGGGTCAAATTTTTGCTGATGAACATTACCTTAGTTTCTTGGTTGGAATCCCCTCTGGCTTCTAAAAATCCAATTTCATTTCAAGGCAAATTTTGTCTTAGAAATAAATGCAGAAAACCATGCAATAAGGTTGGTTTCATACAGAACTTGAGAGATGCTGAGATTTGGGGTCCAAGGCAACATTTTTTTCGTTCCTTGGTATTTGGCAGTTTTCCTTTAGATCCCCATGAATGAGTTGGTGCAAACTGCATCCCTTGTCAGTTGGAGGGGGGCTATTTAACCACTCAGAAACAAGTATTCCCTAATTCCAAGTGCTGCACACATTATTGCATGAATGTCAAGCTCTCTGAGTACCAACAGAAAGTTGTAACACCTTAGAAAAGCATCCAAGGACAAAAATACCAGAGGCAGAGTCACACACTGTTTACAAACACAACATACTGACACTGTTTTAGTGATGGCACTGGGGTCTTTGAATGCATCTGTTCCTATAACCTAGATTTTTGCTTCGCACTTCTGAATAAAATCCAATACAAGCTACAGGTAAAAATTTGCATTTTAGCATGAGACTTCAAAACTCATTAGTGAAGACAGTGGCTTTTAAACACAAAATACTACTACTGTCTCTGAAAGCCCTTGAGATGTAAATCAACAGAGGTAGGGAAAGCAGTCACAAAAACCATTCTGGTGTTTCCTGTTACCATTTCTTTGCCATGCCCTTTGCTTGGGGCTGCTGCAAGAGAGGTGATGCCAGGCTGCAACCTCAGACTGAGGTGCTCCAGCTTGGCTTACATTTGTTTTTTTCCTGTATGTTGGTCCCTCATGTTTGGAGATGAAAGGTGCAGTGCAACAGGAAGGCCTCTCCTGTCTCCTTTAGAAACTGCCTCCTCATCTCTGGTTTTCCACAGTTCAAACACAAGGCTTTGAAAAAGATTTCAAAGCTGCATCTTGTATATGGAAATTCATGACTTTGGGCAGGTTGAAGATCAGGTCTAAAACTTCAAGCTTAAGAACCTGCTGCCTGAATATAATTAATTTTATTTGTGCTTTGCCTCTGTTTTTTAAACAGGTATTTTATAAGCATTACTTACCTTCTTTTATATGTGGATATCACTGTACTTGATTCCTTCAGGATTTGCAGGCATGGTGGAAGCCAAAGTCATGTTTATCTGCACTGGAAACTCAGAGATTAAAGATCTCAGAGAAGGAGGGGTGCAGACAGCAGCAGCAGATCAGGAAGAAGATGAGGTTTCCTGGACATGGCAGTAGGGATCCAGGTGGGACTAGATTTGGGCAGCCACTGCAACACACCATCACCCATGGCAAGAGGTACCTAGTCAGGCTCTGAAGACCAAATGGCACCAAAGGAAGGTGAAAAAATGAAAGTACATGTTGGGTCGGGTTTGTAGGTGAAGTTGGGAAACCTAGATTTGTACTATTTATTGCTTTTTAAATTTGTATGCTTTTTATCCTTGGCCTGCCACATTCCTGCTGGAGGCTCAGTTTCCAAGTCCTAGTTTTTAGCGTTGTACAAGGAGCTCAGATTGAATGGTATAAAATAAAAATGAAGATTGTGGAGTCTGTGAAATGACACTTCATTTTTCAGTAAACCAGCTGTAGCAGAGAAGAATCAGAAGAAGAAACAATATGTGCCCTTGGATTTTTTTAAATCAGGAAGGAAGGGTTATTGGAAGCCTTACTTGATAGATAAGATAAAACTTTAAATATCACTGCCTTTTATTAAAGGAATCAGAAGAGAAAAATGTTTTAGCAACCAACAGTAAGGCAAGAGTAACTATAGACCTACGAAGATGAAGAGAGAGCACTGTGTTCATCTCCACTGCAGTTTCACTGATTTGTTATGAAAGGAGAAATTTCAGAGCCATGAAAATAAAACACCTCTCCTACAAAGACAAGCCAAGAATTTTGGTTGCTTAGCCTGGAGAAGGCTCCAAGGTGATGTTAGTGCTGCCTGTTAACATACGAAGGTGGCTCACAGAAAAAATGGAGAGAGGCTTTTTATCAGGATCTGCAGCAAGAGGACAAAATGCAGTGGTTTTTAACTGGAAGAGGGTAGATTAAGTTTGGACATAAGGAAGAATGATGGGACATTCTCATGATGGGACACTGGAACAAGCTGCCCGGAGAAGTTGTGGATCCCTTGAAGTGCGCAAGGCCAGATTGGATAGGGCTTGGAGCAGCTTCATCTAGTGGAAGGCAGGGGGTTGAATGAAATGACCTTTTAAGGTCCCTTCCAACCCAAATAATTCTATCACTCGAAGAAATAGTAATCCAGTGCAATTTTTCAGTCTTTTTTGAGGGATAAAAACACTCATGTTTTTCAGGAGGAAACTGGAGGGCCACTTACCAGGATGGCCAAGCCTTCATTCAATCAGGAGCAGAGGCTACTATCTAGGACTTGCACTTAGGACAGTTTCTAGCCGTCATATGTTTCTCCCACTTGCAGAGCTGCAGTTAAATAAATAAGATTAGCCAAGATATATGGAGTTTTTCAGGGCTCTGCCAGACACTCTGCCAGGTCTTACACTGCTCACCTACTAGTGTTTCCTCCTACTTTCTGTTTGCACTAATCCACTGACCCCCATATTCATTAACAATAATTGTTGATAATGTACAATGCAGCACCACCAGCACAATTCAAACAGCTCCTTCTCATGACAGAGCTTTTGTGGGGTTGGCAGAGTCCTAATGAAGTCCCTAAACCCATCCATCACCCACTGCAGCCCCTCCAGCAGGTTGCATCCTCTGTGGCTGTGTGCCAGTCTGACACAGTGTGGCACATACAAGTACTACAGCAGCCGCTGGCACACAGCCAGGGGACACGTCCCTCCACTTCACTGCCAGCTCCTTAGGCTTGGCACCTCAGAAATGTTTTCTCCTTCAGCCCTATTTTTTTCCCTTTTATTCTTTTTCCTCCTACCCCAGACTCCCTGTGAGGAGTGGTTTTCATTTATTCCATGCATGTTTGGCAAGAGATTCCTTTTGTCCCGCCCAGGAGTCAAGGGCATTTTGAGGTCTCATTGAGCAATAAATAAATATTTCAGTCATATTTCTGTTGTCCATTGTGGTGGCCTGGTTACCCATCGTGAGCTTTCCACCTTTGGAATCTGATGGAGAGAATGGTGAGAAGGCACCTACTTCTCAAAGCCACTCTTCATGTCAGCTCTTCATTATGCCAAATAAGAATGAATATAAAATGATTTATCCTAGGGGGACAGGAGAAATGCCAGATCCAGCCATCTGAATAAAAATATAAATACTGTTAGCTTTCAAGAAAAATTGACCTTCATTCAGTGTGACACAAGCAAGAGAAAAGAATTCTATATACAGAATACAATTAATAGTGAGTTTTTGTGGAACTACCAGAGCTGCTGTTTCAACAGTCGCTCATACAGGCAGAGGTAGTGGTTAGCAAGGGGTGCCAAGGGAATCCCTAAAAATAATGTTGACATGGAAATGAGACTGATAAGGAAATGGTCCAGCAGCACAGAGGGCCTAAGCAAAATCACCAAGGGCAACTGTCCAAGCAGAACTGATTTATGTTCATTCTGCAATGGCAAATCCCATCATGTGTTCACGGCACAGAAAAAGGGGAGAACGTGGGAGCTTCACCCAGGTTTGCAGCTTTGAGTCACTCAGTGCACAGGAGAAACTGGTTACATGTGACGTGTGCATCTGGTGACACAAAATGTGTTTATACCTGGGCAGCAGAGCGTGGTGTAGGGTGCCCCAAGCTAGTGGCGACCTGAGCTAGTGCAGTTCTAGTGCAACCAAGGACTTCTGGGATTAATCAGCGGCGACATGAGACAGGACTTCAGGCTCTGTCAGCACCCTGGGTCCCACAGCAGCTCAAGGACAGGAGCCCCAGCGAGGGGGAGGACAGGGGATATACACACCTAACAGACCCAGGAGAGCTCTAGTTGATTGTATCACACCAAGAGGAGGAGCATGTCTGAGAGCGTTAAGTTTGCACATTCCAAAGAGAGCTGTGTTTTCAGGTCCCAACCCTGCCTCTATTTTTTACTCATGCTTATAGGTAGCCATGGGGACTAATCAGGAGATTTATGTCAGGCTTGGTGACTACTATGCATTATATATATACATAAATAATATACCTTCCTGGTTTAAACAGCACTTTCCTGATAGGGAGATGGACATATTTTGATTTGGGCTACAGCCCTTCACTTCTGCATGCAGTGAATGCTATCCTGTATCATGTAGATCTTTTGGCCTGAAGCCAATTGGCTGGAGCATTCAAAAAATTAAATATTTTTCTTTCTCTCCTTAGGAGAGGGGAACAGAGATGTGCCCTAGACAGACCTGCTCATGGTGAATGAGATTTTTCTTAACTTGTGAAAGCAATTCTGCGTCTCTCTCGCCCTCTCCTCACTCCTCTGTGATGCACATCCTGCCTCCAGACACACTTCTTTCCTCTCCCAGATGTAAGGGTTGGAGGCAAGTAAACCCCATCTGTCTCAAATCCAACGGCAACTACTGTGTCAGATTCTACCCTACCTTATGTCCCTTAAATATATATTAATGATTCCTTCCATAAACCCCTCCACAACTACTGTTGTGTTGCAGTAAACATTCTCTTGGCCAGGTATCAGTGAATGAAGATTCAGCCCAAAGGAATCTAGCACAGTAGCAACTTACCTACATAACACATTGATGGTTGTAGAGTTGACATTTCCCTCCATTCCATATCAAAGGAAGTGAGAACAGGCAACCTGCAACCTACAGCACAACATTATTTTGTCTCTGATTTCCTCCTCATCCAATAAATGCGTCAGAAACTTTCTGCAAAGCAGGAACATTTGTGTATGATTTTCCACTTAAAAGCATATCCAAATTATAATTGAATGCTTTCCTCCAAAACAAAGATAATAGGGCTTGGGAAAATAATGTTTTAGGTGAACGTCTGCTAGAGACAGGCAAGCTGTCTGGCAACAAATTCTTTGGGGAAACACAGCTTGATACTCTTGCTGAAGGGGAACCAGTGAAATTACAAGACAGGGAAAAGTAACATGTCTTGAGAGGTTAAATGTGAAAGCCTGATTACTCCTCTCAATTATCTCAATCTTACTTTGCGAAATTCACTATTTGAGAAGTGCTCATTTCCAAATTATACTGAGATGAGCAAGAGGATAAGTCAGTGGAATTACTAAATGAAAACCAAACCTTTTATATAATACATGCGACCCAACCAATTTAGTACAACAAATTCTGTACACATTTGAAGTATCATGAAAATAGTGTCTTTAATATACAGTTTATATACTTACAATATACGGTTTAAATTTGTTCATATACATTACAGGGATATTTATTTGCACCTGGTTTAAATAACAATCTCCCTTCAGCCTTTTACACAAAAGCCCAAAACAGCACAGAATTCCACAAAACCTTCGTTTTATAATGGAAATGTACTAAGCCAAAGTTGTGGGGCTTTTTCTTTTTTTTTTTTCCCAAGTGTAACTTTTTTGACATACCCAAAGTGAATCTAAAGAGCTAAGAACAAACATATTTTAATACAATTCAGAAGATTGTCCAAGTCAAGAGAATCATTCTGCAGATTTTCACACTGAAAATTTGGTTATTACACACAAAAATTGTGAAGTCTGAACAACTCCTGGACTACTAGGAGTTTAAGACATAACAAAACGGAGTCATTTATTGCTAGGTGTCAACAAGGGGTGTGCATTTCCCCACTGCCCTGCCATCCCTATACATAAAAAGGACGATCCCTCTTGCTTATTAGGATTTCATCTGTACCTTCTGGCTTGTATACAGGAATGCTGCAATTTCAGAGCATCAGGAGGAGCCAGGAGAGCTGGGCTAAGCCATAATCCTCTCACAGGGCTGGTGTTTGGCGTTAAGTACCACGGTGTAACCCCCTGCCCGGCCTGCAGGCAGGACTTGGCTGGCCTGTGTTACAGGCAGGCAACCCACTGGGAAGGACACAAGAAGCTGGTGCCAGCACAATTTGTTTTGTGGAGGGACAATCAAGAAGTTGAGTCATGATGAAAACAGAAGAGAAAACAATTATTTATAGACAGGTTTGAAACACGGTGCATTTTCAGGCAGCTTTGCTGTTAACGCTGTTTGTCTTGAAGCTGTTGATGTGGAACAAAGTTCTTTTAAGTGGCACGGAAACCTGTTCTATTAGAAAATACACAGTAATACACAGTAAATTCTAACCCTTGCTTCTAGCTGAAAAAAACACTTCAAAATGTATTTCCCTTCTAATTTTGGATGGACCAAATGTTTTCCATCTAACTTTCTAGCCGTAGGCAATTTTTACAATATGGCAAGAATAAGAATGCAAACATGCACTCTGAGTTGCTGTCAACACAGCTTTGGTTAGCCAGGCAGGCAGCAAGACAAAGAATCTTAATCTTAGGCACAATGAGCATTTAAAAGAAACCAGCATTTCCCCTCAAGTTTCCTCTCCATCCTCTCTCTGCCCAATTCCATGCCCACCTCCAGAAAAGCCTCCATGCCAAAACCCAGCTTTCACTGCTGAAGGCAGCATCAGTCCTTGTGCCAACACATGATAGTTGCATAGAAAGGATGCGTTTCCTGGTTCAGGACAGAGAGACAGCTCCATACAGAATGTCATGACGTGTTTTTTGCTACCAAAACCCCCAGACAATGAAAAACCCCAAGGATAACACACGGCTCAGACACCGATAACCAAGTAAGCACCAGAGGCCTTATATTTATTTTATCTGAGGAAAGAAATTCAAGGTTAGGACTGGCCTATTTTAGTGGACTTCCTTGAAAATGTGATTTTAGGCCCACTCTGGCACAATGCTCAATGGTTACAGCTCTCAGGCCCCAAAGACAACTAACAAAACTCCCACCAACATGACTGGCCTCCACTACTGCCCAAAACCAGATTGGTTTTCCTCACTGCTGACCTCTGTGCTGTGCTTGGGAGTTGCCATAGCCTGGCTAGCTATTGAAAGGTATCCCTTTCCATAACCTAGGATCCAAAGGCTATGCCACAACACTCCACATGCCCGGTTTTCTCATCACTCTACTGATTTCACCAGAGTAGACACCTCAGCCCAGCTTGTGTACCACAGCAGGTGGATTGACACCTGAGCCATATAATTCACAGAACATAAATGTTAGGAACACCTGAATGCCCAAAAATGAGTTGGAAAGTGAAGGCAATGAGTGGCTAAGGGCAAAAGAAAAAGTTAAATCCTAATACATTATGCATAAAAGCAAGTAAGCAGTGCCAAGACAGAATGAGACAACTGGAAAGCCATCAACAGCAAGTTTGCAGTTAAGAGGTTTTAGCTGTACTTCGGTGCAGAGATTGCAGCTTCTGCAATCAATGTACATTTCTAGTCCTTTCTGTGAGTCAGTTCTACTTTGGTTTATGCACATGGGATGTCAATGCAGCATGGTCATGAATGCAAATTCCACCAGTCTCTTTGCAAGAATTACTACTTCAAGCAGGTAAACAAAGATAACACAAAAGGTGTGAATCCACAGTCAAAGAAAACTATTTTCTCAAGGATGTTAATATTCTGGGGTCATTAGCAATAATTAACGTTAATATTACCAAGACCGCAATATTTTCTTTTTTTTTTTTTGAGATATTTTTAGGATTTTTTACCTAGAATTAACAAGCTGAGCAAAACAATGGCAAGTACCTGACATTAAAGATTTGGCCCTTTCATATTTGAACACTCACTTGATACAGTGAGGTTTAAAATGCAGTTGGTTTCACCTTGCACTTGATCTACCAAAATGAATATACATTTGAACAGTATCTGAATTTTATCTAGACTTATTTGAAGCTAAAATATTTTAGAATGCTAATTAAAAAGCATTTGGAGAAAGGTATTGATCTGTTACTTTAGTCAATACATTACAAAAAACAGGAGTACAAACTCTTGGGGGTTTTCTATGGGGATATTTGTTGGTTCTAGAGTACCCACAACAACTGGGCTTTGCTTCCTGGTTGGCAACTGGTGGTTTGCATTACTGGAAGACAAAAAATACATTTTGGTTTCGGCATGGTGACATGACGTGAAATGTGTCCTAACAAAAAAAGCTCTATTTACCAATTAATTCTTCTTAATGAGTCAATATGGTTGAGAAAACAAGAAAATCTAGCATTTTTGTCTCTGCTCTGTATTTTCTCTTTATGCTCCCAACTACGTGCCCTACAACGGAGATATTTTTTAACACACCCAAAAGGTAAGCAAGGCAGGTGATGGTGTTCTGGCCAGGGCTCTGGTCAGCAGTAAGTGAAGGTGAAGTTGTTCTAGCATTCCTAGCTCTGATCACCTGAGGATCCTGGGCATGCACACTTGCCGAGGAGGAAGGAATAACACAGACTGTTTCCTTAGGACCTCCACAAATCCTCAAATGCAGTTTATAAAGGCAGGGGGATCCTGGGGTTATTTAGACACATTTTAGAGAGCTCTGTCAACTACAAGAAATCCATATCAAAGGACTATCAAAAGTTAATCCTAATCCTAGTTTTTTGAGCAGTTAAATTTGAGAGGTCTCCAGGGGCAGACTAATGCCCACTTACCATCTCTGTGCTCCCTTTTTAACTGCTTCTTCCATGTGACATCTACTGCAGTGAGTTTTTGCAGCTGGGCAACTGAATTAACACATCCTTTGATGCTGCAGCCCCTCCCACTTTGACACCCACATCCTCCTATCCCACTGCAAACAAAACAGGTGAACTGAAAAGATCACAAGCATTTCCTGTGGCATGGCCCAAAACCTCCCTCAGCCCATTCTCAGCAGCATGCCACGCTCTGTTTCCGATCCCTCCCACCTTGCCAGCACTTTATTTCAAAGGCATGACACAGGAGCACTGCCACCTTCCCACACAGGTCCGACCGCAGGAACAGAGGAGCAGACCAAGCACATTTTCAGACAGTCAGAACAGCAGCAGAAGAAACACAAAGAGTTGTTACCTTCCACCACAGCATGCCTCCTGCAAGGGCTGTGCTAGCAGGCTGCTGCAGCAGGCAGGATCTGCTGAGAAAAGAGCCTGTGCACTGAACTGCTTTTCCCATGAGAAAGCTGCACGACCAGAAGTCATGCTATTTACTCCAGTCATCCGACTACAAAAGCAACTTTTGAAATCTACAGGTCATAAACTTTTAATTGGCCAGGGCAGAGTGGCTCAGTAGAAAATCCCCCTTCTCCCTCCCCTCTGGGCAACAAGCTAAGCATGACTCTTGGTTTAAAAACATTTAACTCTTTTTGCTCAAAGTAACGTGGAAAATGCATCCATGTTACAGACAGTCAGGAAGATACTGTTAATAAAAATAATGCTGCAAGAATAGTGTATTAGTGGCACTTCACAGCAATTCTTAACATTTTCAGATGTAGTGTCAAAACCAATGCTTTTGTATATCTGCAAGTCACAGCATGTTGCCAAACATTATGTGAACAGAAATAATCCCATAAGAAATACCTTTTTTTGCAGTTAACACAAAACTGTAAACAGGATTGGTGTGTGTCTTTCAGCATCAAATTGTTCAGTAATAAATACGACTAAGTCTTAACAGACTATGGAGTCAAAGTTCCCTTAGTGTCCAGTTTTTTAGCAGCTGTTGAATGTTCAGGGATGCACAAAGGCACACCTCTGCAGATTCTCTACCTTTATTATTGACATAGAAAAAAAGTCCATTCACCACTGAAAAATGTTTATCTGCATAGTAAGAATTTTTCTACTACTATTTACAAGAGGGATTTTTAGTGCAAAAAACCAGGAAGTGATGTATTAGCTCAAATGTATCAAGTACAGTTTCACTAAAAACTAGCCAGCATCACATCTTGGGCCGCCAGCCATTAATGAACTGTAATATTTTCTTAACCTGCAATTTGCTTAGCTTGAAGTCTTCTGATAGGATTTCTTCTGTAAGCTGAACCAGTAAATTGCCATCAATCTTCTCTGTGACAAAAAATGATATGACATCTTCTGACAGACCAATAAACCTCAACGATTTAGATACTTCCTCTATCGAGAGTCCAGAAAGGTCTGTGGGTGGCTGCCAGGGAGAGCCATCCCCACAAGACCTTGGTGCTAACTGGACGTGGAGGGGAGATGAGAAGGGGTAAGACACAGAGAACGAATCCTGCATGCCCTTTTTAGTGAGATACTGATCCTCCAGGACGACTGGAGAGCCAGCCTTTGATTCCTCCTCGGCACCATCTATTTTCAGTGGCAAGGGACACATGTCTGTAATTGTCTTATCTTCACTTGACTTCGGTGCCCGAGGGGGTAAGGCAGGACACGAGTGGCTCTGCTTTGCGTTGCTGACTCCCAGAGCTTTCTCATCAGTGCAGTCTAGAGAGTAACTTGCTGACTTTGGACAGCTGGAGATGGTGTTTGTGAACTCTGCTGGAGTCAGCGGGGAGTACCCTGTTGGGAGCTCACATCCATCAAAGTCAAAAGTCAAAGGTGCTGGACAGTTTCTCTTTGGCGTACCTGGAGTCTTCTGTCTGGGGTAACTGTAGCTCCTGCTTGGATCAAGCAGGAAATCACTCCTATTCAGGCCTTCAGCAGTTCCTGAAAAATGGTTTGGCCAAGATAACCTCGAAGGTAGAGCTTCAGCTGAGGGGCTTCCCAAAGGCATTGTGCTCTCAGGCTCTTTGGATTCAGTTTTCATCATGTTACATGGGTAGCAGGAAACAGGTGTGCTCTCAGTTGGGTTGGTGTTGTCGGTCTCTGTGACATTACTTAAGGAACAAAGCAGAAAGGATATTATTAGTAAGAAAAAAATTGGTACTTCAATAAACTCATAAATATCTGACAGCGTCAGAGGGTGACCGTCACAAGGAAAGAATCTTCTTTCCTCCAGCAGAACTTTTCACATTTGAATTAACATGTTTGAATTAATGCATTGACAGTTCCTTCAACACTTCTACAAGCCTGACAAGATGCCGATATACCCAAAAGCCTCATGTCTTGTTTTTTCAAGCTCATAAAAAACTAGATGTCTCTATTCAGTTCAGTGTCATATCACAAATACTCACTGCTGAATTCCTGAGGGATACCACCACGGATAAGAAACAGCCTCACACACACTAGAAAGATGTTCTAATCCAGCCCTTTTATATATATACATATATACATATATATATATATATATATATATACCACAGATGTGTCATGGTATGCAAAAGCTCATATGAGGGCAGGTCACCACTGCACTAGGCCATGTGCACCAGTGCAGAGCACTGAGACAGAGTGAGTTAATGCTCACTGCCAAAGGAAGAATTTTAGCTTGAAGGGTAAGCAGACCTGGCTGGACATATCAGGCTTCAACCTTACCCAGAGTAACCTGTTGGTGTGTCTGGATCTTTAAAATGCTTTGATGTTAAAACACTTGCTTTTCAAAGGCACCTAAAGAAAGTTACCTTGGATCCACTTCCAGGTGGTGAACTAAGCTCAGCCTGTCCAAGGAACTGATGGTTTATATCCAGGTGTTCCCAAGAGACAGACATGACAACAAAAGCACATAATCTGTTATCAAAAGCAAATGTTTGCTTTTGATTTTGATTTTATGCCACTTTCTAAAAGAAAATCTGAAAGATTGTGCTGATTTTCGGAATTTTGGTCAACTAAATGAGAACACTGGGAAAACAATTAGCAGACTCATAAAATCCTTACTCCACACAACAGACAGAAACCAACAGTTTAAAAAAAATTGTGTAATTACTTGCCTCTCTCTCCTGAAAACTAACTACTCAAGAAAGAAACTCAATAGTCACCCCGTGACAGCTCAGTAAAAACTGCTTGAGAATGGAGCAGCTATCAAAAAAACAGCACAGTTTTCAATGGATTGACACAAAATTACTTCCCTGTGTGCTTACAGTGGATCAGAGAGGAAGACAATCTGGACTTGCCTAGATCAAATACAAAGTGCAGATGTGTAAAAACAGCCCTGGTCTACATCACTGGAAAATATCTGTCCCAACGGATGCAGTTTCCCTCTTTCTAACCATCTCTCAGTCTCCATTCTACGCCTTCAAAACTTTTCGTCTGTTTATGTCACTAATGCAAGTTGACAGGTAAAGCAGCTGGATGTTTACAATAGAAGAGATGTTTTTTTTTCCCCCCAACAGGGATACATCATCAACCAGTCACTTCTGGCTACTTAAAGGCCAACTGGTGTATTGCACACAGTGCAAACCATTTTTCACAAACCAAGCCATCAAGCTGAGAAAACAGTCAGTGAGGTGTTGTAAACAACCAACCACAGAGAGCAATTAAATTGATTGATCCCATTTCTGTTCTCTAATTCTATACTAAAACTGGAAAA
This sequence comes from Cyanoderma ruficeps, assembly GCA_008694505.1. Taxonomy (NCBI): domain Eukaryota; kingdom Metazoa; phylum Chordata; class Aves; order Passeriformes; family Timaliidae; genus Cyanoderma; species Cyanoderma ruficeps. The sequence goes on along the minus strand of VZDJ01007755.1, from coordinate 12,827,671 downwards.
TTTATTGATTTCAAAGAATAATGGAATCTCTGAAAACTGATAAAGTAACATTTTAATATCTTTGAAGTCTTCCTTTATTCGTCCTCTACTAATTGAACTGTCTGGGACTCTGTGTGAAAGGATGCAAGACAAGCCTCAAATCCAGCTGAAGTCAGTTATCAGGCATTTTTAGAGGCAGATAAGGACAAATCATACCGACTTTTTTTCTGTTTAAAATATTGTCTGCAATCCTCCATGATCCAAAAAACAAGATCATTGACATAAATGGCAAAGCAATCTGGTTACTCCGCACAATGGCAATTTTCTAGTAGCTTCCTCTGCAACACCAGGTCAGCTCTACCAAAATGGAGACGTCTGGTCTGGACCCAGCTGGAGATGAATTTCATGCAAATACTGTGAAAGTCAAGGTAAATCATGGAATAACAGAATTGTTTAGGTTGGAAAAGACCTCTAAGATCATCAATCCAACAATTAATCCAGCACTGCCAAGTCCACATTAAACTATGTCCCCAAGTGACACATCTATACCTTTTTTGAACACTTCCAGGCATAGTGACTCCAACACTTCCCTGAGCAGCCTGTTCTAATGCTTGACAGCCCCTTCCATGAAGAATTTTTTTCTATCATCCAATCTAAACCTCCCCTGGTGCAACTTGGGGCCTTTTATTCTCATTTATTGCTTGTTAGTTGGGAGAAAAAACTGACCCCCAACTCAATACAACTTTTTGCATTCCTGAGAAACTTCACTTCTGCTTTCCTAGTTTTTCAGAAGGCAGATGTATTCTCAGCTACAATAAGAGAAAGCAGTATTTAGTGGGCCCCTAAAGCTGGGAGGTCTTGTGCTCAGCCTCCTGTGGAGTAGACCTTGACAGAACTACCCAACAGGCTTCCATAAAACAAGCAAGCAGCCTTGATCTAGAGTGATCATTGCCAGATCCACAACACTAAGCTGCAAATGTGCAGTATGACTCAGTAAGTCATACATTCTAGCTGAAGTTATTATACCAACTGCATCCAGGCCGAAAAGAATTCAGTGATGTTTCAGATGAATTTGTAATATCCACACAGGTAAGAATGTGTCATTGAAGGGGTACCAAAAAAAAGGTAAGAAGACATCCAAGGCAAAAAGGAGATGATGCTTCAGAAGATGCATGTACTTTCTGAAGCCAAAGGAAGGACACTGTATGACTAAGAAAAGCTATGCAGCCACATAATTCAGAATTTACTGTGAACTTTCAACTAGCCTGGGTGGATTTTCCAGTTTGTGGGTTGAGTTTGTGCTGAGGTGTGTTTGATGTGGAAGCTGTCTGGCCCCCTTCTGTTACACCTCACTTTGCATTCAGTGGTGTCTGCTCGTGTTTCTGTCCTCCATCACATCCACCCTGTAGGTTCCCATATAGTTAGCACAACACATTTCTGGATTATCACATTCTTTGTGTATCCCTGATTATCAGAGCTGGCTGCACTGCATGCAGCACTGACATCCCACCCAAAAAGCTAGCATTGAAGTGGTCTAGTTTGAAGATCCAAGTCTTTCAAGAAACCTGGAGAACTATACATGATCTTTTCACTAGACAGCCTATGTCACCTAAGAGTGATATTGCCTCTAGCAGTGCATGCAGGTGTTTAATATATACTGCTACGTCCTATCTAGCAAAGCACAGTTTCTGCTGGAGCTTTTCTTCCTTTCGAATATTTAAAAATAACTTGACAGGTTAGCCTGTTTTTACTAAAAGTCAGCAAGTCGGACGCCGCACTGTGCCTTAGAAACAAGCGCCTTCAAAAAGAACAATGCTAAATTCAACTTTCTCAGAAATTGCTAGCACAGTGCTCCCACAGGTCAAAGACATACATGTTGTGCAGTCCTGAGGAGTAGTAGGACAGAGTGGGGCTGGGAGAGCGGGTCTGCTGTCGAGCAGGTTTCACTGTGCGAGGAGGGATGGAGGGACTGGTGGAGGACGGCTTTGAACTCCGTGGTGGGACCGGTGGAGCGTTGAGGAGCCTGCATTCCTCTTTCACCTGTACAAAAGAACAGCATGTAAGCAAGCAGCAAGAAAATCTGGGCCACAGCAGCCTCAACCAGATGAAGCACATCTGGTTCTGCCTTATTCTTTGAAAGGAAATAATTTAAAAGGGAGGAGAGGAGAGAAATGAAAGAGTATATACATTTGCAACAGTATGTAGCTGTCAAAGAAGCCCAAAAGAACACTTTGCCACTGGTAGAACTGCCATCAATCTTTTCTAGGGCACGCTTCAGCAGTTTGATATCCACTCATTTAAAAAGCTGCAGCAATGAAGCAATGTTAAAGAACCTTCCAGTAACACAGAAAATCAGACAGACTGTTCCTGATATTATACATTCTGTAAGGAGCAATTCATTACGCCTAAACGTCATTAGTGTTGCTTATTTAGATGTAATAAACCAAGCTTATGTAATGAAAAGATCTCAATATACTTTGATGTTTCCAGACTTACTTCACCAGTGATAGTCAGTCATCCAACTCTAAGATGATTCCCAGCCTCCCTCCCTCAGGAGCAGTACATTTATCTCATATTTACCAGCTTCTGGATTCAAACTTGGAGCTTCAGGCCTTCTGTAGCTGCCAAAGCAGGCAGCTGTCCAAAATGTACAAGTGGAAAGGTGTACACCCATCTGACAGGTCTGCTCTGTGCAGCCAGATAACCTCACAGCTTAAAAAACACAGCTGTAGCACTGATCACCTGAAATTTAGTGTGGTGTGCCTGTGTAGGAGCAAAACGTCAGGATCTATCCCCATAGAAAATGTGATGGAATTAAGGACTTAGTCTTATCAGGACATATTTGGGAGAACAACTTTATTTAGTAGGGCTAGAGGTGAGATGACTGCTGAGAATTTGGTTGCCTGGCAGGACTTTTAATGATTCACCACCTGCCCCTGGGCAGGAGGAGACCTCTATGTTCTCCTTGTCTGAAACAGTCTTAGATGCATCAGAAAAGGGAAATTATTTTTGTGTTTAAAGTTGAAGTTTATTTTTAAAATTTACAACACTGCAGAACTAAAAGTTATCTTAGCAATTCTGCAACACATAATTAGCAATTAAAGTGATTTAATTTATTTAAAAACAAAATAAATGTGGAACTTTTTGCAATCCACTTCAGTGCTTTCAAAATGCAACAACATATTCAGTACTTTTGTGAAATGGAAAACTGGGGACTAGGACATTTTAGTACATTTTTCCCCTAATTCAAAACAAGTCAAAATTACAGGAAATGCCCGACAGCATAAAACACTGAAATAAATCTTGTTCTAAGGGTTCTTATTTGCTCTTTCAAGGAAAGGGATGAATCAATTTTATTCATGTTTGTTATTGAATTCAGGCATAAAACTCTTCAACCATTTTAGCGTTGTGCCCCAAGGATGCCTGAAGACTTTTTTCTCCCCCAAGTCAGAATAGGCAAAGTTAATACTGAATGCGATTGAATGGGGTTAGAGAGACCATTCAGGGGAGCTCTTGGAGCACAGCAGATGGTCAAAGGCTTAAAGCTTCTCTTTCCTGGGAAGACTGAGGAATTCAAAGGTGCTGGCATAACAAACTGTGCCAAACTCCCTTGCTTGACCCAGACTGGAGATCAGAACAAAGCCATAAATAATACCCGTTTGCAGTCCGAATCGGTCCCTGTCACAAAACACAATTACAGCTGCCACGCACAGCCCCCAGCACAGGAATAAAAAGGAGAGATTTTGCAGATTAAACTGACAAGAGCAAGGGGAAAGCCATGCTCACTAGGTCCAAGAGAATGGCAATGAAATAAATGGAGGAGATGAGCGGAACAGCCACGGTGTGACAGGACAATGACCTCGATGGCTGTTGCTCTTAGCTGGAAATGCTCTTTGCCCTGACAGCACTAGGTGTCACGTGGCTGTCAGATACAGATAAAACACATCTACACTGCACAACCTGAAACTTCTATTTGACATTGAGCTCTCTCATGCTCCAACCCTCCTTCCTGTGACCTAGGAATGGTGACCCATTTCTAATGGCAAGACGCACTACATTGATTTTAAGACATCTGCTCCATTTCTTTGCTGCCATCCCAAGCCCTGCCAGCAGCACCTGGGCCCTGGGGCATCACTGCTGAATTTGGGCATCACGGGTGCCCATTGCAGTGACCAGCTCTGAGGCTGCCTGGATAAAACCCGCCCTGTTATCAGCCTGACTGTGAGGGTAACACAGAGCAGTTCCACGCCCCTTGCCCACAGCAGCCTGAACTTCCGGCACACTCCATTAGGGATGTGCTTTGTATCAATCAGGAAAATAGTCTCTGGTTTTATGCAAACTAATGTTTGGGGAATGAAGAAATTACTAATTTACAGGCCTTAATTCAGAGGTTATTCCCCCCTCTGCCTTCTGCCTTCATGCTACTTTGATTTTCTGAAAGGTATTTAGAAAATACACATGATATATCACAATGCTTCATCCTGCTGGAGAGAAGAAAACCAGAACAGCTTCTGAAATATCCAGATCTCCTTTCCTGTCCTGCAAACAGCTCCTGGACACACATTTTAAATTTAGTGCAAAAATACAATTGCCAGCCAACCTTTACACAGAAATGCTATGGAATATCATTTTAGAGGGAGTGATGACTAAACCGCATGTTCACCAGCAGCTCCTGAGATCTACTTACTCTATAAATACCTACATGGAAACCCTGCAAACATCTCAGCCCCAGCCCACAGACGAATTCTGTAGGTCACTGATACTCACTCCAAAGCTGTTCCAGGAAGCCATAAAAGCCAGTCAAAATTATTATAATCTATGGAAATACAGGTTTTTAGTTTTACTTTTAATGGAGCTACACCCACTGCCCACCTCTAAATCCCAGCTAATATCTTTAGCAGAAGTTATTTCTCCAAAATGGCTAGAAAGCAACATTGAAATTGCTGACAGCACTCACATGTTACCTCAGTAATGTAAGACACACATGACAAAATCGCACACTTTCCAAAATAACTCCGAAGGGCAACATACATATCCACCCCAAGTGTCACCCTGCGGTCCCCAGAAGGGAGTCATGGGGACTCCCCAGGTATGAGGGTCCACACTGATGCTGTGCAGGTGCTCCACAGCTCTGGGAAGACCGTAAGACCCTCACGTCTCAGGCATGACCTGGGTGGTCGGGACCCCCATGCCACAAGGGCTGCTCTCATCTCACTGTGGGGCAGCCCTCCTCCCCCACCACCCCTCCCCAGCACTCCAGCACCCCTCTGACCCTGTGCAGAAGCAGTTCAGCTCACAGAAAGCAGCAGGAAACAAATCATTTTCCAGATCCAGACCTGGCTGCTTGCCCAGGCACAGGAGTGCCAGAGCCAGCACAAAAGGGAAGCCAGGATGATGTGTCTGGGAAAGGAGGAGGAGGGTGGGACCAGCCCCACGCCGTTAACATCAGTGTAGGCTGCCAAGGGAGCCTCATCCCAATATGGTGCTGTTGGGCACTTGTCCAAGAGTCTGGACAAAGTGTCAGTGCATACCTGACCTCAGAGGCAAGGAAGTGCTCTTGGGTTCCTGCACTTAACATTGCACGTAAACACTTTGCTAAGAAGACATAATATCTTGCCTCTCCTGGCTGCTCAAGCTGCTCCATTTGCTTTTTGGGGAAGTTTTGGTGGCACAACCCAAGGGCTGTAGTTGGGCATTTTGTGCCTGCTTGGTGTCCTCCTCCCCTCTCCTTGCTGCACCTCCCCAGGAAGCACAGACCTTGGCCAGAGGCATCCCCACAGAAATTCACTGCAGGCTAACCCAGCAAGAATGAAACACATCTTTCAACCAGGTTATGACCTGACTCATGAGGGCAAGGCTACAGCCAACACTACTGGACTGTTAGATGGCAATAGGAAAGGTGTGGGATCATCATGGTTTTCCAGAGTTTGGTCTCAAATTAGTCTTTATTTACTGTACAGCCATGCTCTTGAAATCACTATAGGGCTTGCAAGTGGAATGGTATTTTTTTAATTCCAGAAAAACCCCTGCAAAACAAATTTGTTAAATAATTATATACACCAAGATTCATGGGATATATGTATCATTGACATTTTGCTAAAGACTCCTAGACACTCTTTCCTGAGGGGACCTTCATTCTTGCTTTCTTTTTTTTTAAAATAATGCTTAGAACTATATCAAGAGACCACATAATGGGTGGATTCTCCAACCAGTCCACATAAGCTCCTGTTGATAAAATACATTTGCATTTTCCCCTCCAAAGTATTCATGACATTTCAGGTTTGGAGAAGTGATTTCTCCCATGAGTTTTCACTAAAAACCTTAGGCCAGGAAACATGCTCTGTTTATAGCTGAGTCCTCTAGAAGGCTCATTTATCAATTCTGCAGAGCTCCTATTTAAACATATTTTCTTTCAATAAGCAGTACAGAGTGATTAGTTCAGGTCTAATTGTCTAGTTTGATAAAGCTTCCTTGAGGACAATGACACAATATTCTTCAAAAGCTGCTATCGGCTCATAATAGAGAAGACAATCTCTCATTAACAAACAATTAAATCTGTGAAAATTCTAGCTGTTCTCATTATCAGAGCCTGTTATATGAAGACACACTAAGGCAATCTGAGGCATTTCCAAGTGGGGTCATGCCCTATACACTCTGACCACAGAAAATATGAGAAAACATGGAGGTCACATGGAGACATGATGCGGAAAGCAGGAGAATGAAGCGACTCAGCAATTCTTAGACTTTATTTGTGTGAGCAAGAAACCCAAAATGAATATCACTGAAAACATTAGAATTAAGCTACTAGATCAATAATATTCAATATACTCCTGTGATTTTAAAGACATGACTTACACACAGCAGGAAACCAGCTAAGTGGCACATCTCGCAAAGTTTGACTGTTCCCTTGCCCTGTATCTGCCCTTCCCCCCTCCACCAAGTATTCCCTAAAAAGATCTGCACGCAAACTCTTCCACCTAAAAAAAGAAAGAAACAAACATAAATAACCCTGACTTACTGCTTCTGATTTGGGAGGCACTGGAGGTGGAGGTAGGGAAACATCTGAAGACTTTGTGGTTGTTCCGATAGTTGCAGGCACAGGAAGAGACGCGGTACCACACTTTGATCGGAGAGATCCTCTGTAGTTGTCACACTTGCTCTTCTCACTCAGCGAGCAAGAGAGAGGCTGATCACCACCCTTTCCAGTCCCTTGGTCCAACCAGAGCTCTTCGTAAGGAAGTTCTGGTTTTGTAGGCAGAAACATCGATTCTTCACTAACTTCAGGGAAAAGGTAATCGCTGCCACTGTCCCCGGACTCCTGGTACTGAAGAGCATCATGAGAGAACAGGGCCCACTCGCTACACAAGTCCCTGCAGCCATGGAGGTTCACCTCGCTATTCCCGTGCAAGTTGTTCCCATAGACGCACACAGAGAGGCGGTGGAAGGACTGCGTGAGCTCGTCCCGCGCGTAGCTGAGGGAGTTTGGCACGTGGCTGTGCCCTGTGCACCGGCTCTTCTTCGGGCTCTTGCAGTCGTCATTCCAGTCAGTCTTTACATCTCGCACAGCACGGGAATATTCGTCTATGTCAAACTGCTCCTGGCATATATTAAACCAGTGCTGGATGAGGGGTTCATGCCACAGCTCCCCCTTCACCACACTATCAGGTAGAATAAATTTTGGAAGTGTCAAGTGCAAGGGAAAATGCATGGGGATGATTTTGTTTCCACGAAGCACGCAACAAACTACCACAGTCTTGGTCTGGATGTTGACAAACTTGTACCGGTGTCCCTCACGGATAAAATGCAGGTCATAAGGGTTTCTTGGTGTAGGACTCGGCACAGTCACGTTAACGGGCAGCCTGGTTTTTTCTACTATATTGCGAATCGTGTGCTCACCTTCTTGCATCTGCACCTCCAGTGGGCTGCGGGTGCTGAACTTGCCCTTACACTGGAAAGGGAGACTGATGCTCTCGTTGGTCCTGTGGTTCATGCAGATGAGGCAGGGCATTTTGCCTCTGCCTAGCTTACTAATTGAATTAAGCTTCCCAATTTTTTTGAAGATGGTGTTGAGCCGTGACTTCTCCTTAGAAGATTTTGCATAAAGGATTTCTGCTTGCCCCATTAAAGTGAGCTCATCCCCAGTACTAAGGGTAATGTTGTAAACTTCAGTGTCTTCATTGCATTCACCCGAAGCTACCTGCAAAATAATAATAAAAAAATTTGGTTTTCCCCCAGTGAAGACAATACTTCAAATCACATCAAATCTCTTGAGACTGAACTTAAAAGACTATGTATTGGAAAAAATGAAAGTGGCTTTATTTGAACAATGACTGGTCAAGTGCAAGGTGATTAACCTGAAGCTCAGCTAAGTAACCTTTTTAAATTGTTCAGTACATTCCTGCATCTTACTTGAGAGGAAAGAGCCACCTGAAACTGTCAAAGAAGGCATGAGAACAACCAACCATTTGCAAAAGACAGGGCAAATCCATATATCCCAGCAGTTCAAATAGCTGCTTGTGTCACACAGCTATGACAGATCATGTCTGGATTCCCTTGAGTATCTTTTCCCCATACCCTTGTTTTTGCTGTTTCTTAGAACTTATTTGCAAGGCTCTTGAGGGAAACAAACTTCTTTCACCATCTACAGCTCCCTGAGGAGCAGAAAAGGTGATTTCATCATTACAGACGAAGCATATCCCTTTGATATAATCCTTTCCAGCCTAGGGGGAATGACAGATGACATCTATTCCCTGAAGGAGAAATCAAGAATATCGGTCTATCCCATATGCCTAACTCCCTCCCCCCCACCCCGGCTTTGCTCTCCTAGTCATAGACTTCCTTCCTCATTTTTTGATCATAATTGCAATTTAAGAGATTAAACAACATATGCACAGCCATGTGTGAGCTTTTCTAGTATGGAAATTGTACCAGGAAAAAAAACCCCTACAAAACAGATGTCCAAGGCTCATTTGCTCCTGAAGTTATTTCCTTACGACTGAAATAACTCTTTATAGACAAGATTGCTCTGCCTCATATTTAAGTGGTTTAACATGAAAAGCCCTTTTCAGGGACCTAACAGAACCCACCCAATTCTTTGGTAGCAGCAGATTCCTACTCATAAATGAAGGTGCACCAGATAAACATCACTGGTCTGTTATAGAGCATTTTATTCGAGAAACTGAACATACTAAATAAATTGCCAATGAAAACATATGCTAAAATTGTATATCCCTTCCTCACCTCCAAAACCCCTAAAGACTTCATGGACTTAAGTGAAGTTCAAACTCCAGGCTTCAAACCCTGGCATCATCACACAATAGCCATTGCATGAAATCAAAGCTGTAATTCCAGTAAGTTAATAACTGACAAGCGCAGTGAAAAATGCTTCCTCCTGGAAGACCTGACCTGCAATCCTCCTGTATTTGCAGAACTGTGATTATCTTCTGCAAGCCTCCCGGAGCAATTGCACAGGCAGCTCAGCTGAGGTGTGCCGCCTTAGCACTTCAGGCTTGGGGCTTCCGGAGAGGAAGTCATTCAAACCCTGAATTATCTACACAAACACTAATTGGTCTAATCCAGGAAACCACTAGGATTTATGGTACGTAATACTCATTCACAGTTTGCACCACTGGCCTGGCAGTGTTTTGAAACACCATGACGTGAAAGGAAAGCACTGGGGGTTCTTTCGCTGATAACGCCCATGTGACATTCATTGCAGGTTTCTCCTCAAACTGTCACAGAGTGCTGCACTGGAGCTGCAGCCACACAGCCCTGCCTTCCAGGGACTGATAAGGGATGAGGACATATTGGGCTCTGTGCCTGTACCATGCAATCTCCTCCTTCTCTTTCTGACAGGGTGGTTTCTCTAAGAATATTTTTTTCTAGAATCAAGTCCCTGCAAACGGCTGCTTTGACAATGCCAGCTGCACTGCTGGACTTGTCACTCGATGCTGCATGATCACAGCTTTTCCTCACTATTTGTGGGACACTGTCTAGAATGAGGGAGGTGTCACAACCTACAGCTGTGGGAGCTCCTCCTTGGCCAACTTACAGTTCCCCTGTGATTCGCAAACAAGCCACTGTAGGAGGAAACGGTGGGTCAGATGTGAAACCACAGAGGTAACTAAACGGCTGAGCTTTACAATTAAGGTCTTGTGGAGCAGCTACTTATTGATGTCATGCACTTCAACCAGACAAACAGCAAATGGGCTTTTAGAGTTAACCGGCAGGATTAAAGACAAAATTATTTTCAATTAAAAACATTGGAAAACATTCTTTCATTGTTAAAAAAATATAGTCACAGGATCTTACAGGTGAAATAAGGCTGAATTTAACTCTCAATGTGCATACAGATGGGGGAACAAGATGCTAGAGAGCAGCACAGTAGAAAGAGACCTGGGGGTCCTGGGGTCACAACATCACCAGCCGGGCAAGGGAGGGGATTGTCCCACTCTTCTCTGCACTGGGGTGGCCTCACCTCAAGTGCTGGGGGCAGTTTTGAGTGCCACAATCTATAAAAAGACATTAAGCTCTTAGAGAGCATCCAAAGGAGAGCCATGAGAATAGGGGAAGCCATACAAGGAGTGGCTGAGGTCACTTGGTTTGTTCAGCCTGGAGGAGACTGAAGGGAGACCTCATTGCAGTTACAATTTCCTCATGAGGGGAAGAACAGGAGAAGACACTGGTCTCTTCTCTGTGTAACCAGTGACAGGACTCAAAGGAATGGCCTGACGTTATGTCAGGGGAGGTTTAGGTTGGATACCAGGAAAAGGCTTTTCATCAAGAGCATGTTTGGGCCCTGGAACAGCTCCCCAGGGAACTGGTCACAGCACCAAGCCTGACAAAAGTTCAGGAGGCATTTGGAAAATACTCTCAGGCACATGGTGTGATTCTTGGGGTGTCCTGTGCAAGGCAATAAGTTGGACTTTATGTTCCTTGTGGGTCCCTTTCAATTCAGTATATTTTACGATATTCTATGAAAAGAAAGATGATGCCATAGTTCTAGTATAGCATTCTGAGAAAAACACTGTTCTGCATTCTTCCTTCTGAACAAAAAATATAAGGTATTAGTTTCTGTTCAAAATTATATTAAAAACTGAAAACAGGAAATGAAAAGTTTAAAACCACAGAAATTTATCTCTATCCACTAAATTCTACTTATGGTGATAAGATTGCTGATACACCCCCCTGGGCTACTTATACTTTAAAACCGGTAGGTAAATGCTAGGTAAATATGTTGGCAACAAAGATATACCATACATACCGTATATATCTCTCTCAATACATGTAATTGCACAGATATTGCTCAGCTTTTGTTCTTCAGATTACAAAGGCTAAGGATCATTAGGCTAATTTGTCCTTGTAGCAATGACATATGACAATCAGACTTGTTCTATCTTGTTCAGGCAAACATTTCACTTTATCAACGGCCACAAAACTTACAGAAAAATCAACAAAGAACCATAGACTTTAGCTTGGCTTTACACTGCCTTTGGTGAGCTTCACACGGCCTCCAGAAGCCCAGGAATTAGTCATGCAGAGCATTTCCTCAGAACAGATGGGATAGAGGAAATGGCCTCAAGTTGCACCATGGGAGGTTTAGACTGGATATCAGGAAAAACTTCTTTACCGAAAGGGTTGCCATTCACTAGGACAGGCTTCCCAGGAAAGTGGTTGTGTCACCATTCCTGGAAGCATTTATAAGATGTGAAGACGTGGCACTTAGGGACATAGTTTACTGGTGGACTTGGCAGTGCTGGGTTAATGGATGGACTTGATGATCTCAAAGGTCTTTTCCAACCTAAATGATTCTATGTTTCTATGCCAAGTAGTACACTTACAGACAACATGAAAGTGCATATCATAAATTATTCCTAGAAGGCAGAACGGATAGCCCCACACCAGACCCATCTCCCTCTACTCTCTAAGCTTTCAGCACCAACCCAGCAGGATTTGCATCACCAACCCTGCTGAGAGCATTCTCTGTGCACCCTCTGCTACCTGCTATGCAGTTGCTGCCAGGATGTAGCAGAGCCCTGCACTATTTCAGACACTTACACCTGCTAGGGGCAGGTCCCAGCTGGTGAATGTGACACAACATATCACTGGTGTATGATGGACACAAGACAGCAGTGCAGAGTGGCAGAGTTAAGGTGGTCCAGAAATAATCATACACTTTTGTGGTAAACTCCTAAAGTCTCTTAATAATTCTGGAAAAAAAGTAATGCTACAGAAGGCAGAAAACACCCAAGAAGCTTTCACTCAGATGCATCACATATCCAAGGATGGCTTTATACATTTTAACAATGTTTCATGCACTGTAAGACCTCCAGTTTTACTTTGTACTTGCCTCTCTTTTGCTCTTCCCAGCCAGTTTTCACTGGTAACAGGTGAGAATAAGCAGTGATGCCAGCTTTGTGAAAGAGATGGTGCTTGCCACACTACACTCCAAAGCCATCTAGGAATCACTAGTAGATATTTCAGCTGAACAATGAATGCAGCAGACCCACAGAACCAGAATTTCCTCCCTGTTATACTTGCCTTCTCCTTTCCGACTATCAGCTGTTGATCCATACTATCTGTTCACTCTTGATGCCAGGATGCTGACCAGAAAGTTTACAGGCATACAGACACCTTACCAAACACACTGCAAAACAGCAGTGGTCCAAGTCACTATCATATTTTATATTTTAAGACTCATGCAATTTCAGTAACATTGAAAAGCCAACTGTAAGTCCTGCAGAACACAGGCACCAGAAAAGCAATGAACGACTATTTAGGAAACATTCTTTTGTAAGAGCTCAGGTACACTCTTCCTTTTGCTTAAGGAAAGGCTAACTTGGAATAATAGATTTGGGTAACACCTGAGTCAATATGCTGTCTTGGACTCCATCTGTTCTAATTTGTTATAGTTCGAAGCAGAAGTCTTTAATTGGACACATATGAACACCTTTATAAAAATAATTTGTGGCTTTATATCGGTTGGTATACCTGCTAGCTTTTAAAAGAATAATGCAAGCATTGCATTCACTTAAAAAATATAATTAGGATTTTTTTTAGTTTGTTTGTTAGAACTGTTTGTAACTGTGAGGTCTCTGATTCATAGCTACAGCAAATGGTTTTTACTACTAGAGCCAAGGCACCAATCACAGCACAATGGATATTTAATATTAATACTTTATATAATTAATATAATAATATATAATAATATATAATATATAATATATAATATATAATATATATCTGATCTATTCTTTTTACAGGTCCCAAAAATGGAAAAAGGTTTTTAAAACGTAAAAGACAGTCTTCAGAAGAGCTATGAGCAGAAAAAAAAAATTGAGCAAACTTTTTCAAGGAAGTTGGCTAATTTCAGCAAGACAGTATCCCATTCCTCTTCTACAAATGTCTGTTTTCCAAGACAGAACCAGCAAGTAAAAGTCTCCATGCTAGCACACATGTATTTCCCTCTGGGATAAGAGGGACATTGCCTAATTGCTACATTAACAGCTGGCTTCAGTGCTCTTTAAGGACGTCTCAAATAAATGAGTGTTCTAGAACTGACCCAAAATGTGGCAGGTAACACCGCAGAGCTGTAACATGGACCATCTCTTTATGTGGGATGTCAGGAGCCATGGAGGCAATGGCACTTGCCATCCAGGCTCCTTTCGGAGCAGGATCCCTCCCACAGGTGCCTCAACATAGGCACGCAGCAGCAGCAGCTCTGCTTCCTCTGCTTCTCTGACTCAAGCCACCCACCTTTTTCCAGGAGAAAAAGAGGCAGCCACAGGACTGCAATGCCAATGCAAGACACCGAGGTGTTGAGCCTCTGTGTACTGGGGGCAAAAGGGAAAAAGAAGAAAAACCCCAAACTGCTTGGAGCTGACTCTTGCTGCTTCGTAAGGCTGGCATCAAGCCACAAGGCCACTAAAGCAGTAATTCTTGAGGTGAATGAAGAATTATGAATTGCCTGAAAGTCTGGAGCCAAAATCTACACACCACCTCATTTCAAGAAAGTCCCTACTGCAGCACTTAAGAACGTTGCCATAGGTTAAAACCTACTATATATGTGCTTTATGGCAACTCAGGGTGAGTTTATGAGAGGCACTAGAATTACAATCAGGAGATCAATTTTGCTCAAAAAAAAAAAAAGGCAGCAAAGTTTTCACTACAGATTTCTTTCTGCCAAAATGCACATTGTATGGGCCAACATGGTTAAATCACGCTGAAAAGAGGATTGCATTAAAAAATACGAATAAATCAGGTATCAAAAGTTCACACCAGTCATACAGTCTTTGATAAGAAAAGAATCATTATAAGCCTAATTCATTAACCCACTTTTCCATCCTAGAAAGTGTTTGCAAACAGCTTCACAGACTCTCCAGAGAGACCAAGTGACGTCTTGAGAACAAAAATATTATTCTGGAAGATCTGAAGGGTCCTGCAACACTAAATAGGCTGGTTTTTAGAGTCAAGGAATTCCTGGCTTGTCCAATGTTCAATCTATCAGATAATACTGCTGCTTTTTTAAGGGAACTTTTTGTGAATTGCCCTCAATATGATGGGGGGGGGTGGGGCACAGAGGGCGGGTTGTTCCTTGTTTTAAGTCTTAGTGCAAATAGCTTCCTGGGTGTTTGTACACACTGCCATCTGTATGAGAACAGAACAGTTGAAAGCAGAAATCTACTACTGTTGCTTCAGCCAAAGAGAGGGTCTTGGGGTAGCTCAACATTCTCAGTATTTTGTTCCTAGCAATAGAGAATCAAAAAATTCTCATCTTTGTAGCATAATGCTGTAACATAAACAAAATCTTCTTCAATTATTCACTGAGTATTAATACAAAAAGGGTTTTCACTTATCTGGTCAGTGAAGAAAGGACAGAATGCCTCTAAATTTTGATCAGGAACAGATTAAACTATTGACTCTGTGAAATTCACTTATCCCTAGGATGTTCTAAATTGCTGTGCCTGGAGAGCCTGCTGGCCACTGCTTGAAATAACCAACTGGGTATCCAAATGCAGTACATATGGACAAAAAAGCTACTAAGTACTTTTAGCATTACAAAAGTTTTATTTAATCGATAATTTTTGTTTGCTATTCTCTGAAAAGACACCACCTTTCCCTCCTAGTGACACTTGCTGGCACGTGTTACAGCTGTTCTTCAGACACCAAGCAGGTCCTCAAAACCCTGCCTCATGACACTGCCCAGAAAGCCTCTCCAGCAGCAAAACCACAGGGAAGGAAGGGAGAACCATCTCCCCTGCCTCTCCAGGATAAGGTGGCTGATTTTTCCCTTTAACAACTATTACAAGAAGCTAAAATAAAGCAAGCCCCTTCAAAATGATCTCGCAGCCCATCACAGAGAGAAGGCATTTTGGTGAACAGCAGAGGTAGCTGTGAAATTCTGCTGGAGCAGACAAGCATTTACACTCAGGAGCAAGGTTCACACCAAGTGGAATCATAACTATGGTATACTGGCACATGCAGGCACACCTCAACAAGCACAGACAAAAGCACGCAGTGACTGTCTGGTCACCTTGCAACTCTAAGGCTCCTTCTTCAAAAATTATCCACTGAAGACTTGAGTGTTTGGAACAAGAAAGAATTCCCAGACTTCAGAGCTCCTTCTCATCTCAAGTGTTTCATCAGATATTTTAGGCTTTTTTTTTTCTTTTTATATCGGATTAGCTACCTTCTGATACTCTCTTCTGAATTTAAACAGGCACGCTGCATTGGACAGGAATCAACCATACTTAGTATTCCTCCCTTTGCTCTAATCAGCTTGACAGAATCTCTCCTATATTAAAATTTTAGCGTACATAATTCTCTTGCATGTAAAGGGTTATTAAACACTTTAATAAATCCTGCTAAGTTCATTTATTTTTTGGAAGATGATAACCTTGGAATAGAATTCTACAAAACTGGAAAAACTGCCAAGAGGAATACTGCCAAGATAACTGTGTAACTAGGTTAAACCTGGATTATTATTACTGTTATTTACGTTAAGGAGTATCACTATAAAACCTTTTAAAATGGATTTGATACCTAACAGTAAGCTATGCTTATTTCACAGTTTGCTACGTATGAAAAAGAGTTTTAAAAACACTCACGTTAAACTTAAGATATAGCATTTTATGTTTAAACAAGCCTGTAGACAAATACTTTTCGCACTAGAAAATCAAAGCTGCACATTCCACTGTGCCATTCTCTTGGTTTGGTCATTGATCAAAAGAGAAATAACAGCACAGCTCTGGATAAGGCTAGCAGTCACAAGGATTTTTCTGAGCAGAGATGAAATTTTCTTGCTCCCTTGCCTAAAGATACTGAAGTGTTCCAACTTTCTCACGTAGCCTTCATTCATGAAAGCCTCTGTTTTACAGGCTCAGGTTAATGCAGAGCACAAATAAAAACAACCTACTGTCTAGCAATGTGTGTCTTTGTCACTGAGTAAATTAACTGATGAGCTCTTCCACTTACACCTATAAAAATTGTGAACTAGCTGGTGTCTCCCAACTGTAGCAGTGCAACAAAGAGGAACAAGGCATTAAAAGGTTGTGTTATAAAGCCCATCCTGATACACATAGGACCAGGAAATTCCAGACTGGTTTTGCACAAGCAATATTAGCCAGTTTCCCCTGCAGGGTACACAATGTGGACCTCCACCACTGCACACCAGCTCTAGGATTATCTTCTACTGGTCTGAGATGGTGCTGCTGCTCAAACAAAACAGATAAGCCTGAAGATCACTCTGCTCTCATGGCAGAGCTGACCTACCTTGTGCAGTGTCACACATGGAGGTAGGACAAAGAAGAACAAAAAGAAGAACAAGCTGTGTCTTCACTGTTTCATGCTACTGCACTGTGTTTGGTGACAGCAAACCCTCTCGTGGGATCAGGGACCCTTTTATGAGCCCAAGAGCTGTGCACAAACAAACACACACACATGCACACAGAGAACAACTGTGTCTTTTTTTTTTTTTTTTTTTTGTTATTCACAATGCTGTTTAGCTGCAGTCATTTTGAGACAAGCAACCCCATCATTTTACCCCGTGTGCTCTCTGAGAAAGAGGCTTTCTGGAGAGGGATTTAAGCAGCTGCTGCTTAGCAGAGAATAAAATTCAGACCGCTGGAGGGGGAGGAGAAAGGGGGCAACAAACAACATTTGTTTAAAATCTGGCAGGAGAATCCTAATTAGATGAATTATTGAATGGATCATCAGGATTGCTCCCCACAGTGCCATAGGGCAGGAGAGCCCTTAGACGATATGTTGATTTAAGACTGCAAAAATGATCCCAAAGAGCACCATCACCAAATGTGGAACACTAAAGGCTCGTTTGTCTCAAAAATCACACTTCCCACTCAGCGCCGTTGCTCACTTGCCATGTATATAAAGGTTGCAACAGTTAATCATTTAGACAGGGATAAATATTTATTCAGGGACTACCTTAACGTTGAATGTTATTTCCTCCATGACGTAAACTCGTTCAGGAAATGCTTTAGCCACCTCCTCCACACTGTTAAAATACTGCACTGGCTCCTTAATATCTCGGTCTTGTTCCAGCAGCTTAAACTGCCCTGAAAACAGATGATAAACAGAAGAATTGTAAGATATTTATATTGGACGACTGTCACTGTGGCAACTCCTGGCTCAACTTCTTCACCATTTTGCTCTGTCAATTTTTCCAGTTATTAGCAAACAAACAAGAAGATGAAAAAAAAAGTCTCCTGAACCTGCCATGAAAGACACCCACTTTCACTGGCTCGGAATGAAAAGAACATGTGGCATCCATGTGAAAATAGAAGAGATTGGTTTATCACATGTTCTCTAGAAATAGTAATAATTATGGAGGCCTTTGCATTTGTGTAATTAATTCAGTATCATAGTATCTGTACAGATATCATTTTTAGGTCTTTAATATTAAAAGTTTTACAGAAAGAAACCACTCCCATTACTACAAAACCCCAAAACAATAAACATTAGGAGTTTGGGCTTGTTTTTAGCATCATCAAACAGCTATTAAAAATGGCGGGCTAAACCTAAGCCCTTTTACCCCTGGGCTGCCCTAAGAATGGAACAGCATCTAACTTTCCTTAATGATAAACTAAACCCTTTGAGAACTTAAGCTAGCAAAAGATATTAAACCACACACATTTAAAACTCTTTTGAAGGTGTCTACCTTCAGAAGAGCAGGAGAGAGAAGTGTTTCTTGGTAACTTTACCTCCCCCCAGCAGGAAAACTTTGGCTATTTTCTATCTCTTGCAAAAGGCAAGAACTAACATGGAGGGAGCCACCCCAGGCAGACCTGCGAGGGACAGCCAGGCACATCAATCACCTGTGTGCACTATGAACACAAAGTTTAAAACTGTATTTTATAAATACAGAGATAAGAAATGCTTAGACAGTTCACTGTTTGGATGACTTAAGCTTAAATCAGAGGAGCAATCTTTCCAAATTTAGAAATGGTAACTACTACTAAGTTAAAGGCTGGTCTCAGGAAGACTGGATGTAAGAAACAACTTTAGGGAATGAGAAGAAGGTTGAATAAAATCAGTGGTTGGTGCACTTCCTTTTTTCACCTGAAAATATTAAAATTTGCAATGCATGCACTGGATTATTGTTCCCAAATAGTGCTCAACTACATTAAAATACATCCAGGACAGGAGGATGTCAGCCACCTACAGAAATATTTTCCTCACTCCTTCAGCATTCTTGTACTCAACAAGCTTTACATCAGGTTTGAGACTACTGTGACGTTTGGAGAATTCACCCACACTGAACTATTTCAGGCCACACGACAGCAGAAGACAATGCAAACTCAGCAAGCCCTGATGCCCATGAGAGGAAGCTGTCCCACCCCTCTGCCAGGTGTGCGCACACCTCTGTACCCACCCACCCAGCTTCCAGGAGAGGTGCCAGAGCAAGAGGCTCAGCGCTGCTGCCCATCCCCAGCACCTGCTGCCAGGGGCACACCCTTTTAATCAGTATGTTTAAGAGCTCTGTGGTTGTAACCCTGAATATCAACTTGCAAGGCAGAGGACTTCCTTTTATACCCTTCCATATGTTTTGTCTGTCTAAAGCGATCATGGCAACTTTGAAGTATTATCAGCAGGGTAACTACAGATGTTGATATTTCTCACTGCAGGACTATTTTTCCAGTGTTTTAATAACCTCCATCACACTTCCAAAACTAGTCGAGTTTTCCCAACTTTGCATCTGCTCCAGGACATGCTATGATTTAACATTCAACCAAGGCAATTCATGTACTTTGGAGACCAGCACTGGGGTAGAAGCCACAGGACTTTTGGTCTGACCTGAGGAAGCCCTTCCTATAGTGTACCACAGCAGGAATGGCTTCTCTGGGTCAGACCATAGGGCTGCCTCATGCAGCATTCCACCTTAGACAGGAGTAAGCAACAGCTGTGCAAGGAGGTTGGACTTAACACACAATTAGCAGCATTACCCAGAATCTCCTTCACAGCTCTCAGAGGAAATCATGGCTGAAGGATGCCCAGAGAGCGGAAGAGGTTTTGGGATTAGTAGCTCCAGATGTTTTCTTCCCTGTAAATTTGTTTAATTGCTTACTGAAGGTATCTAAAACTGTCATTGTAGACATACCCTCTTATCTTGAAAAGTTTTGGCAAACTCTTTTTCCACAAACTTTAAAGTATCTCTGGGATTAAGACTACAAACTGTAGGAGTGATAAAGCTATACCTGGCAGACAGTATGGGTAGCCACAGGAAACCTGACATCAGACAAGCATTTGGAAAAATGCTTCACATACTCAATAGGAACATGGCAGGATACTGAAGCTGAATTCCTCAGCCTGTCCGCTTTGAGCCTTTTTGGATGCAAAGCAATAGAGGGACCAGGCAGCCAACACCTTTGGGCTAAAGGAATCTGAAAAATTAGGAGGAAGCTGCTCAGTTAACTAATGCTGGAGAGTGTGTTATGACTGATGCCAAAGCATGCACACGGAGAGGTGAAGAGAGAACTGTGTTTTTTAATCCCCAGCCTGCCATAGACCATGAAAATCCCGTCTTCAGGATTTACCTGTCAGGCATAGCCTAACCAAGAGGAAGATACATTCCCCAGCTGGACAGGTCCTTTCTCTCACAGGCACCCCATTTTCCTGTAAAAGAAACTGAGGAGTGGGGAAGCTGAGTGAAGTCAGGTGCCCTCGTGCATGGAGTCAGGATGTGCCAGGACATTGTGTAGCAGCAGAGACTATGAGCTACACCAGAGAGTATTTGACAGCATAGAAAAACCTACTAAAAACACTACTCTAAAGCACAAAGCCAGTATATGTAGTCAGATAGTCACTAAGGGCAGGATGCTCTTAAATTTAACAGATGTCACAAAGTGTTCCTTCACCATGGGCTGACCTGAGGCTGTGCTTATCTTCGATTGTTACCCTCTCTGACTACCGACACAGCCATTGGGATGCAGCCCTAACTGATCGTCCAATTTGGGATCCAGGGGTCTGATTTGCAGGATTCCTGGCTGTGGCTACCATTTGAGACAAGCTGTGGTTAGAGTTTTTAATGACAAAAAAACCCCAAACTCAAACCACAGCAAGTTTATGTCATCTCAGACAGATCTGAACTCAGTGGAGTTACTTCTGATTTGCAAGTCTGTGCTTATGCACAGAATGGAGGTAAATATGGTATTGCATGGAAGCTACACAGTTTTTTGAAACTGTGATATACTGCAGTGATAAAATTCTGCAAGTTCATAAAGAAATTGAGAACTCCCCCTTTAGAGTGGGAATTGAGTTGGGCACAGTAACAAAGCATGAATTCACATGAACAAGGAAGGAAAACAAAATACTGAAAAGTAATACATGATAGGAACAATACTCATCCAGCCCTTTGAATGAGACAGTGGTCTTTAATTCTAGGTTCTCTAGTTACTCTGTTTGAAAGCATAATAATACTCTTTTTCTATGACTGTCATATATTTAACAACAGTCAATCTGGTGGCAAGACAAGGCCAGTTACTCCCTGCCACCCAAAGCTCTACAAAAAAAGTCCCAAATTCCTCAGCACAGAACAAACGCTTTAGGCTGTGTGCAACTGGGAGCAGAGTCTGCTCTTCACTGCAGAATTACACATTCCTGCAAAAAAAAAAAANAAAAAAAAAAAAAAAAGGAAAAAAAGAAAAAAATCATCATTGGGATCTTTGGTTGGGTACAAAGCGACGCTCAGAGCTGTCTGTGTCGCTATCTGTGCCATCCTCCCCGTCCTTCAGCTGAGCCTCACAAACACAAAGCCGTCTGTGCCCTCACTGCTAATAAGCAGCAGTTCACGAGGAGGTTGACGACAGAGGAGTACACACAGATCCCAAAGCACAAAATAGAAGGGCAGCATTAATCTCTGCCTGTTACGAAATCAAGAAGTATGCTGTGCATGGGAGCTGTCAGTGCTAGATGTTAAAATGCCTCTTCCTTGAAAAAGATGGGTTTATAATTTGGGATTTTCTATAGTCAGTTTTTAAAAATTTATTTCCTCATTCGAAAAATGAAGACTTTTACTGGAAGGAGAGAAAGAAGGGTTGAAGGTGAGCCTACAATACACATTTGAACCAGATGTCAGTAGCTAACTAATGGAGAGGACACAGACAGTTTCTTACTACGTTTCTCCCTGGATTTTCCTCAAACATCCATAAAAAAACAAAGACAAAGACAGCATGGCTGAAACACAAGTTTAATGGACATAAGTATGGCTTGACTGCATGTTAAAGTGGAAATTTATTACGCTTTACAAGAGGCACAATTTAATTGGGGGGTTTTACAAAATTGACAGCAAGCTTGAACAAACCACGGGGCAATTTCACTTCGTGTTAATTAGGAATCTAACAAAAAAAAAAAGAAATATAAAGCTAAAACTATACTTTTATAGAGGCTCACTCTTCTCCTTCTCTAGCACAAAAAGAATAATGAAATGTTTCTGTAGTAAATCAGTGAAGGTTGAGGAAGATCAAAGATTCATAATACCTGCATGGTCCACTGAGCAGGTAGGGCTATTCCTCTGCAGCCAAATGCAAGGGAGAAATGAACAACTACTGCAAGCTTTATATCTCTTTATCTTTCTGTCTGGCCTCTGGCAGGCACAGTATTAGAACAGTTTCATCCTAGTATATATTATCTCTGTAGATTATGAATCCTTATTTCTCTGTGAAGCTACTTACAACAAAGACAGTAAATCTACTATGGTGGAAATGAGTCTGGAAAGCTAAAAAGGCAAGGAAGGACCTAAACCAGTGCTTATTCTTCAGTTTATGAAGACATTTATTAGAACCCATTAGGAGCAAGAAGATCAGTCCATCTTCCTTCAGGCCAGATTGGCCCTGGAATGGCTATCAGCAGGGGCATTAATCAGTCCTTTCTGTCCCAGCTTCTGCTGCTTCCACTGCTTAGGTTCTTGCAGGCTTACACACGTTCCTAACTCCAATCCAGCTCATACAGGTTATTTCTGTGATGTAACATCCTCTGGTTTTCACAGTGACTTACCCCTTACCTTCAAATAGTTCAGCAGTTTCCAACAGTTCAGAATGTTTCCAAAACAGAAACATTCACTCTGTACAGTGTCTGCATTGTACCTAGACCCAGGCAGTCTTTATCTATGTTAGGCATTCACTGGCTGGACAAACAGTCAAGTTTTCATTGATATAAAAGCATGAGAGGACATTTCCGTTCATACACCAAAAAGAAAATCTGGAAAAAAACCCTCTGTTTAAAAAAAAAAGTGCATGTCATCAATAGGAAACACAGAAGGTCACTGAGACCTCTGCTCAGCTGCATTAGCTGCTAACCATTTCTCCAAGGAGGCAGGAGCTGTATTGTCTTTCAGCAACTTTGATTATTTAGTGAGTCTCACAGCCCTCTATGAGACTGTGTGCAAGGCCCAGTGCTTCTGAAGAACACGGCACAGCAGGGCAGTGAAAGTACTGTAGACGTTTCTCTTTCATATTATTTGTTGACTGCTGACTGCATTTTAGTATTTCAAAGAATTGCAGAGCTACTTAAAAAGGAAAGGCTCTACCTGCCAGGACAACATTATTTTGGAAAAAGGAAAATTATTTTGGAAAATGTAGTTCTTGCCTATATTTTTCAGCAATCCTGCGCATGACACTGATAGCAAATTACTTTGTTTTTCTTCACAAAATGATGATCTTTGATATAACTGGGCAGAGTTGAAGAGCACAAGCCAAAAGTACACTTCAGCACATTTGGTTCTTAGACGCACCTGTACCGTCTTTATTTGATTGTATATACAGCTCCCAGTGGCTGATACAGATATAAACTCATTTCAGTGGGTTCAATAGAAGGAAATCTTAGTTTATGGTCTCCCCTGTCAGCCCATCAGCTACATCATACGGTAGAGCTATTTCATCCCTAATTAATCCTTAGATAAGGCAGCCAGTCAAGAGAGAGCATGGCAAAATAAAGACTCTAAAATAACAGATTAAGCTATAATGATAACACTTCAGCCTACCAGCAATTAAAAACAAGTTGTCAACTTTTAATTCAAATTGACATTTGCCAATATGCCTTTGCATAGAACCTAAATGTGGCACTTTGTTGTTGCAAGAAGTGTTGTCCTAGCAGTGGCTGTAGCTGTCTAGACCTGAGAAAAGGAAGAAGAGCCCATCACAATCTTTGACAGAGCTATCATGTGGCTAACTGTGACCATGGTGTAAAATTAATGCTCTTTCAGGGACCTATCACTAAGCCAATGTGAAAGGGTTTGGAGGACAAGCAGAAGAAATGATGAGTGGGAAATAAATGCCTCGCTTCACTTTTGTCATCTTCCAGTTTGTCAAAAGTGAGCATTTGTTCCCAGCTCTCCAGAGGAGAGAAGAGTGCAGGCACACTCAGCAGCAGAGCCCCACTGCAAAGAGAGAAATTGCAAGTGTAAATGGAATTAGAGAATGCTGTCTTTAACAGCAGGAGCAGACAGTAGTCCATAAATGGACTAGTGCAGGCAGGCTCACTGCTCACAGAGAAGACAGGAAAGTGAATCACCTGCTCTGTTATCTCTGAACTCTCCACTGAAGGAGCTGCTGATTTCATCTCAGGTTGGGATATGGCAGCAAACTAACAAGGATGCAGTGCCATGGTAAGTTCAACCCCTCACTCAAAGAAAGAGCAAGATAACCCAGTGGCACAGGTTCATCCTTATCTGCCACACCGACAACTTCTGAGAGCTATGGAAAAATGGCTTGGGGGCAGAGAGGGTATTTTTGGGAGTTATTCACGAGAACCTCTTTGTTTATTTTCACATTGTAGCCTGCTGAAGGCATACAGGAAACTATAAAAGGGTGGAGAATACAACAGGAAAATACACAAGTGTATCTTTGGGGCACAGCTTCCAAAGGATGACAACTGGGACACAAACTAGAAATGCTATGACTGATTCTTAAGGCATAATCACCTTGAAACAGCTGCAAGAAACCAAAATATTCCTTCTGTTTTTATAAGAACTGCCTGTCAATACTTTTTTCTTGAGGAGATGGGTGAAGAAGAGGACCTCCTGTGTCCCAATCTATACCAAATCTTCCGGAAATTTTGGGAATGTAATTAAAAAAACAGACAGAACATGAACTACAGACAGATCTAAGTAAACATAACACAAGAAGAATTCATCAAGTGTACTGGAGCTAAACTTACGGCACTGCAAAGCAGAGGGCAAGGCACAAAGGCACATTCAGTCAGCAGATATTGTGTAACATTTCATGGGGAAGGAACCCTTCAGAATGAATAGTTCTACTTCTTGGAAGTTATTATGAAGATTTTGAAGCCTTAAATGCCTTTATTCCTCACTGTGTCATGTCTGTGGCGCAAACACCCAATCAACCAAGTGAGAATGAGTCAGGCATCAGAACCTGGTGAGACGTGTCGAAGCAGAGCATCAGCCCACTGACACATCACCTGTGCGTATGCACAGACACCCTCTGAGAGATGAAGGAAGGGAATCCAACCAGGTTTCCCACAAAGCAGCACAATGCCTGCTGATCAAACCCTCTAATCCTGTGCTGGCAAAGCAAAGGGGATGGTACAGCCTAGCATTCTCCTTTGTCTTATCTTACTTTTATGATTCGTAAGTAGCATAACAAAAAAAAGAGAAAGATTCTGTTGGCAGCATAACAAAGAAAAATCAGTTCAAATAGTGACTGATGATAGCTTAAAGCAGATTTAACTCACAGATATTGCAAGAGAGGGAATTTTAGGTTACAGATGATGTAAAAAGACAGACAGGGAAAACAGGCCTAACCTCCAACCTTTGTTTCATAAGTTATTATCGTCACAAATACAAGATTACCACAACTAAATGTTTCATTTTACAGGGTCACATGTTTTGAGTGTCTGGACTGTGAGTTAACTAGATTCAACTTACTGGATTATCATCGATCTAACCTGTAATTAGCATATGTAATTTTCTTCCTTTCCCATGTGCTTCCAACAGACATGCAGAGTATGTTCCATAAGCAGTGTGTTAGTTCACACACTCAGTTGACCATGCAGAGGACTCTGGTGAGTACCACACTATCTGACTTTCCTAATATCTGTGCAGATCTCAGTTATGACAATGTTTAATAGCCACTGAAAGCTTATGGCTCCAACCTACTGTAGCAGCATCCAGGATCCTTATGAGAACTTCCAATGGAACCGCCTGCCACCAGAGAGGAAGACTTGATAACAAGGTAGAGACAACTTAATCCTCATTTAGAATCCTCTAGTGAAAACTACCAGAAAAGAAAACGTGCAGAATCAAAAGTGAGAACTTATATGGTTACAGTTCTTACTACACTTTGAAACACTTGCCTTACTAAGTAAATGCATCGCTTTCACTTACACATTAACACTGATTTGGGGCTAAAAATCAATCCTAAGGAGCGGAGAATGAGCTTAGATATGTCAATGCAAATTCAACATCAAACCTTGCACTGGGTGCTAGATAAGACCCTTAACAGAACCTTACACTGCAGTGTCCATTCACTATTTTAGTGAAAGACATCACATACCTTTAAAAGTAAGAAGCAACACAGACCTAATCTGGCTTGGGATCTAGTCACAGCTAGGTGATCTCCCCCCAGATCACCAGTATATATCCATCCCAAGACATATATACATACATAAAACAAACAGCGTTGTCTACAACAGATTAACATTTAATTAAAGCGCAGAAGAAAGTTCAGAGTAACTGAATAAACTCCTGGTTAACATTTGAAATTAATATTACTAGTTTCAAGCAGGCTCAAAAAGACTATGTTAAAATACCTGTTAAAGGTTAGCCAAGCATGCTGGGATTTTCTATCACAGCTGCATCCAAATATTTTGCCTTTATACCACAGATTACTCACCTCATTAAAACTGATTTCAGAAGAAATTATGAATGTGTAAGGTTTCCTCCTCAGTGTTGACAGAGAAAATTCCTTTTATTTCAGAACAAAATTGTAATTAATAATTTGGAGAAAACACAATAACAAAATCTGTTCTTGTGGGTTGATGCTTGTACCAGCAATAGTGCAGTTGTAGTCCATAATCTGCATGGGGATTATGCACTGCGAGTACCTAAAGAGTACAGAAACCCAATGACATCCTCCCCTTGCCTCAGCAGATGCCTCTTCACAGAAAATCCACCTTTCACTCTTGCCATTTTGGTTGCTAAACAGTGAACTTCAGTTCCTTCTGCAAATTAAGTGTCAATGAAAGAAACTGGACTATTTTCTGAGGGCAGCAATACTTCAGGACCTGAGTTCAGTGCAGTTCTAGTAGAACAGTTTCTTTTACATATTTTAATTTTAATTCTTTTAATTCCAGTGCCTAAATTTGTTCGAAAAGATGGAAATTATTTTTCTGCATTGACAGAAAGATAAAAAAACAGACAGCATTCAAAAAGAAACTATGTTCACCTGTGGCAACCGAAAAATATTATACCGACAGATGGAAGAGGCTTCATTCTTAGAGAAATAGATGAGTTTGAAAACAGGACTAATAATTTTAGGGGACCACATTTTGATTGCATTGAAGAGAGCCAACTTCTGCAAATTAGAAACAAGCAGGTTCCAGCCTCTGTGCCAGGCCTGCTCTGAATCCTATCACTTCACTTTGATTTAAAAAATTGAGAGATTGCAATTCTGGGGAGAGATTTAAAATGTGCAGAAGTGCATTTTTACCACAATATGGATTCCAGGGATCTTAACCCAAGCTAGTTGTGGATTTACACCAGACAACTTTTTTGATTTGGTATCCATCTCTTAAAAAATTAATTTGCAAAGTGAAAGCAGCTCTCCCAGACAAGTTCATACACATTTTTCTATTTCTTGGTAAGTCAAAATTTTCACTGAAATAACAGCAGCAACCTCTGTGCTTAATCTTTAACTTAGCCTTACTGAGTAACAGCTTTTATTTATTTATTTGGCAAAAGCCTCAAAGCCAGCACTCACCAAAACTCAAGCTCTTAATGTTTCTGCCACAGTGCAAAGACACTTCCTTCAACTGCAAACCCACCATCCTTTACACTTTCTGCTCTTTTGCTGACAGATCTTTTTCCTCCTGCTACTCCCACATGAGTATCCCCATTTCTGTGGCCTGACTTGAGCACCATTCATTCCCTTCTGGCTCACTGAGAGTCTTTTGTGCCTTTCAGGTTCTGACCCCATCCCGTGGGCAATACACTCTGGCCCAAGTGTAGGACGGTGTGTCCTCCACCCAAGGAGGGTGGTCACATCCATGGCACTGCCCCTGGCAGCCACTCGTGCTGCAATAAACAAAGCTAAAGAAAAAATGCATTCACGGAGCAGTAATCTTTAAAATGCACATAGATCAATTCTGCATAAAAAGTGCTTTTGTCTCCTGCTCAGGAACAGGTTTTTTAATTAACTGAATGGGAGGAGTTGTAAAAAACAGGAACAATGACTGAGTCAGAAGCTCAGTCAGTTCCCAGTATCTTAACAGGGCTTTAACATGAGACAGAATAAACTTATTTCATTCAGTTAAACATTTTTATCAATGTGTAGAGAGACTTCAGAACTGAGGCTTGGTATCCTGAAAGACTGTCTGTGCATTATAGAGCAGCTTATTGTTTCAAAGCTTGTATCTCATTTGCTTTCTGAATATATATGTAGTTTCTAGCACAGCCTGTATTTTTTCCTCTTCTCCCCTCTCCCTCAAGATAAATCTACTGAAGGATTGTACTCATATTACTGCAGAAACTGCCACTCTAACAAGTTCCCAACATTTGTGTATCTGCAATGGAAAGAAGTAGTTGCTGTTATTCTATGTAATTAAAAGGACAATTTTCTTTGGAAAGGTACTATCACCTTGTATTGTCAATGCCTGCCAATGCAGACTATATCTTAGCTTACATATTTACAATGTGTTTAAATTAGGAAGAAATTTAATTTATTAGGAAGGAATTCGATTTATTATAGCTCCAACCACCAGCAATCATGCCCAAGTTGTGAAAAGAAAAGTTCACTTTACTTCTGGAACAAATTAAACAACATTTTAAAAACTGAAATGAAGCCAATTTCCAAAGAAACTCTTTAATTACACAACAGGCCTGGTTTATTCATCTGAGGTTTCCCGTCAAGGAGAATATTCAGCTTTAAGTACATTCATGCTACAGCTAAAATTACATTAAGGAGAATTTAAAACAAGTGTAGAGCCAAAATAATACATGATCTGAAAATCACCTTGATGAAGTACACATAGGAGCTTATGCTCCAAAAACTGTCATGAATATCTATCAAGCATATAAAGTAACTTGCAGCAAGAAAACACTTCTAATTTTTTTTGGTTTAGGATCAGCAGTCACGTTTGTGTCACGGCCTCAGTTGAGAGGCAGAAGGTGTTTTGATCCCTGCATTCTGCATGAGCTAAGCCATCTCTTCACTCACTCCCTATGAACGCAACAGTTTGTCAGAATTGTCTGGTTTCCAGTACAAGAGGACATTGATTCAGCGCTGTGCAATTTACCCATGAAGCAGACAAAGCTCTTGATAACAGTTCAAGATGAATGAAGGCAGCTTTTAAGAATGAGCATTTTGGCATGTGTTCACAGCATGTGCTGAAGTGTCACCAGGAGAGAAAAAAAAAAAAGGGGGGGGGAAGGGAAAGAAGAGATGAGCTGAAAAGGTGGGTGAATAGAGATGATGAGTAAGAGCACATTGCTTCAGCACTTCCACTTCATTTAGTTTTCACTGCTACTCAAGAAGGCAACAAAGATGATAAATCTAAAATGCAGATCTAAGCAAGATACGCATCTGCCTCAGTTCTCTTGAATGCATTCCATCACACACATTTTGTTTCACTACCTTAACTAAGGAGGGTACCATCTAAACCTCCCTGGCAGTTCAGCTTACCATAGCTGAATCCAAAAGGTATAAAGAAACAGAATGCCCAGCCAATTTTTCCCTCTTGTAAGATGCCTGCCAGCTTTCTGAGAGCCAAATGAAACCCGTTACTAGAGGCTGCCAGCCTAGCCTAAAACAGCTTGATGGAAAAAAAATGCTACAGACT
This sequence comes from Cyanoderma ruficeps, assembly GCA_008694505.1. Classification (NCBI taxonomy): domain Eukaryota; kingdom Metazoa; phylum Chordata; class Aves; order Passeriformes; family Timaliidae; genus Cyanoderma; species Cyanoderma ruficeps. The sequence continues at coordinate 12,798,169 of VZDJ01007755.1, read as the reverse complement.
ACACATGGGGTGGTTTAATTCCAACAATGTTTTCAGACCACCACTTATGGGATTTTGTTTTCTCCATCTAAATGATAATTCATGAGTTAAAGAGTTGTACTAGTGAATATTTTTCCTCTTTGTGTTTCTAGTGAAAACTTCTCACTAATAGTGGGCATCTCATGTTGAAAGACATTTTTGCACCAGTCCCACTTTGTATCCTTTCATTGAAAGGGCTGTGAAGTGGTAATTATCAGGGTGGCTGGCCTCCGGTTTTTGAGTGCACATGGTCTTCCCCAGCTGCTAGATTATCATGAGATATATTATTACATAGTGATTTTCAAGTATAAAAGCTAACAATGGCAGCTGCAAGTATTCCGGAGAAATTCTGTGCTTTAAGTTTCTGCAAAAGAACTGTAGTTGTAAAACAAGGTGATCTTAAATCTACCTCTGTGATTAGGATAAATATTATTAAAACTTCCATTAAAAAAAAAGTTATTTCTTGAAAAATGAAGCTAAATCAATACTGGGAAGTTTGCCTTAGCACATAGATTTAAAGTTGTAAAGATGCCATGGATGGGAAAAAAAGGATATTAGGGTTACAGACAATTAGAGTTGGTTACTGTAGGTATTTAGAAAGGGAGGCAGATGGTGCTTAGAGACCAGAAAAACTGGGACATCCCAAGCTAAAAGTAACTCAAACCTAAAACCCATCATAAGATCAGTCTGCTAGACTTGTTACAAAGTTTTCCCAACAGCTTAATACTCCTATCAGGAAAACAACTATTTCAGCTGAGATTTCTGAACATAGGAAACAGAGAGGCAAAGACGCTCGAAAACTCCTGCCTTTGAAATGACATAAATTATGCTCTTTCAAAGCACATGTTTCCTCAAAAAAGTCCAGTCCTTCCTTTTTTCAACTGCTCTCCTGCACATCCAGGGAAGCAAAACCCAACAGCACAGAAAGCCTTCTCAGACACACAGTGGCACAGTCATCACTGTGCTGCAGAAGGTCACTTGGAGAAGGGTCACCTGCCCCAAGGAAGCAGACCAACGCTTCCTTTACCCCTTCATTCTGCCACCTCCTTCTACCATGCCAGCTGCCTTGAGGGGACAGTGTCCCTGCCACCAAAACCCTGTCACTGAAAGTGAGGGTCTTGGCTTGTCCAGCAGTAGGTGAAGGGTTCACAGAAAGAAGCTTCAGTGCCTGCCTACACTAATCAGTATAAAACAGATTTAGTTAAATCACCAGAAGTACTGTGAGCACCTAAGCAAAAGCCAGACACAACTTGGCTTACAATCTTTGTCTTTTTGTCTGCTAGAGTCTCTCTGATTGAGGGATATCAAAGTGGGCAATTCACTTTACCCACGCTTTGAGCACGTATTATTTCGGCCTCCTCAGCCACTCTTCAACTTGGAATTGCCCGGGCGGCGGGGAGTCTAAATGCTTACAGCAGTTACTTGATGTCTTACCTATTACCCTGCACCCTGCCATGCCCCAGTGATGCACCCCTGCCTACTGCAGGCTCCTTATGGCTGAACAGGCAGCTCATTTGCCAGCTCTAGGAAGACTCAGCTGAGCCAGCTCTCAGAAAGCTGTATGCCAGCTGACCCAAGGTTTTCCTTGGACAGGAGTCAGAAAAGCACTCTGTACACTTTCCATTTGATCCACATTAAAGGAGCCTTATGGTAGCCAAACACCACAAACTGACACACATCTGCACCATAGGAAAAAGGTGGCTATTTTCATTTTCCAGAGTGGAGAAGACGAGTGGTACATCCAAACAGGATGAAGGCATACAAGTGTCACATCACACACTCCTGCTCCCCTGAGCCAGCACATCTGACAGCAGTAAGACAGACATGGCAGCACCACATTCCACCCTCAGCAGCACAGGATGCCTCCCTTCCAGGGACTCCCAGCACACAGCCCTTGGTTGCCATCACGTGTCGGGCTGCGGCTCCGTCTCCGCTGCTGTTAAGCAGGCAAGGAGATGTTCTTACACATCCATGGGGGTATGTGGGCACACTCTACAAGCTTCACTTCCAGAGTTTCTAGAGAAAGTCTCAGGCCTTGCAGACAGCTGATCTGCAAAGCCTGCACACATTTTCATGCAGAGCTGAAGGCTCAGCGTGGCCCTTTGTATTTCATTTACTCACTTCTTCCCTGACAAACACCATGTCCACCAATTCCTCCCTGCTCCCCTCCTCCCTCGTCCACAATCATTTCTCATTGAAGAAAGGGAAAAACAAGCAAAAGAGTACATTGGAAATTATCTTCTGTGATTCTCCTCTAGGAAGTGGCATACCCAGGAATCAGTATGACTCAAATTTCATAGTAAACTTATGAAAACATACAGTAAAGAAATGCTACACAAAATGACAATTTTCTTCTACCATTAAAAAAAGCTTCACAGCTAGTATTAATATTTAGAGAAATCAAAGTTTAAAAGCATTCTTTCCGAGTAACAACAGAAGATAAATTTATCTATAACATATCTATGACATAGCACACCAACTTTAACAATCAGTGAAAAAAGGAAGGTTAATTAGTAAATAAATCGAGCCAGATACCAATCCTTCACAACAAAAAAAAGCTTACATATACCAGAAATATCAAAACCACACACTTAAGATCTTCATGCAAGATTACAGTATGAAGCACTATGGGCTAATCCAGGAACACCAGACAATTTAATTACATTTTCTACTGAAAAAATTAAACCATATGCATGGCTCATCGGATCAAGCTTTCTAACATGTGTCTGGTTCTGATACCCAACATCTGTCTGAAAATAAGATTTTCATTTCCCTTATGAAATCTGATACTACCTCCATGGTCAGACTCAAGGAGCACTGATGGAAAGAAGTGAGTGAAAAAGAGCAAGTATCAGGTCATCTGATTTAGCCTTATAGCTGAGAGTTCAATCTCTAAATACTAAAAATCTTAGAACAAAATAATTCTTTCTTCACAGGTGAAGACAATGGGGAAATGCAAGAATATTCACTTTTTTCCCCCTCAAAAATATACCCTAAATGTCTTCATTTTCTTTCTTTAGGACTACAGCTAATTAGGGTCTCAGCTGTTATTAAACAATTTCTCCCACACTGTACAGTTCTCTCAGTAGTTTTGGCTGTCTCCTTGTGAAAACCTTGCAGAAAGACTGCACATGTGCAATGCACAGACAAAGAAATGACACAGAGCTTCTGCTGGATCAGCTCATCTGTCACCTTCATCACCTGTCCCCTGCTGTTACTGAGCAACACAATGCACGATGAGCTTTAGAAACCTGCTCACTGTGAGGATCCAGAAATATTCAGTGCTCCAGCTCCTGTCAGCTGAACAATATCTATACAAAGGAGAACCATGGAGGTGGTGATTTAACTCCAAAAAACAGTTCCTGTAGGTGTTATTTTACAAAGTTGTAACACCAAAAAAAAAAGTGCTTTTCTGAAGGAAGAACACAAGCCTGCATATTCCATCTGTATTTTACCTTATGCTAGCAATTTACTTGCCATGTTTTTCAGCAGCCTCGCCTCTTTCCTAAGCATCTTGAAGCTCCTCTGAAAACTTTATTTCACTAAGTGCACCAACAAATTCTGTATTCAGAAACTTGGTTTAACTTTTCTGTTCCTCATACTGATCTGAAGTTTTAGAGTTGTTTCTTTTTCTTCTGCAACAGAATTATTAGATAGTTTCCCAGTGCTTTGAAGCCTGCACGGGATGCCTGCATGCACTCAGTGCCACCAACTAGGCTTAGAAAACCCTACATCTTCATGGGCAGCTGGAGTTCAATCTACCCCTCTTCTGTTTCATTTGAGCTATCAACCTGAATTTATTACATCCCTGGCACAAGCTCAATCTTTTGGCCACAGTCAGAACTGTATATACCTAAGAATAAAAAAAAAAGAAAATAACTGCACCAAATACAATCCTTGGGGCAGGATGGCTGATTATATATGGTCAAGGAACTGTGAACATGGAAAGCAAATTTCAAATCATTGCTCCACATCCAGCAGGACAGGAAATGCATGAGTATACACATCTTATATGTTATTCACAAAAGTTTTAAATTACTAGTTACTGTAGGCTACAATTTTCTATTTCCATTGCGGATCTGAGAAGTTTTTCAATTAAGAAAAAAAACCCCAGAACATAAGCCTACCTTCAGACTGAATGCAGCATGCTACAAAAGTGTGAACTATTCACCATTCCCAGGAAAAAAAATGGTACAGCTAAAAATTAATTCCGCCAACTCGAATTTCAAACCTCTATGAAAAAATCATTATGAATGTTCACTCGTACCATTCACCCACACTTACACTAATAGCCTGGATTTGACTACACATTTCCTGTGATGGAAATGCAACACACAGCAGCAGCAAAATATCTTGCCCCCACCACTATCAATTTAGCAGAAAAAATTAACCTGCATCCTCCTGGTTCAGGAAAAGTTTCATCAATACACATTGGACAGCAGGGTCTGGAGCTGTGAATATGTTCTTTTAATGACTTCCAAGCAGCGTTTGCTCATTGCATTACTTAAAGTAATAGCCCAACTCTTTCAGGGTTGATAGTTTTCTAAAGATTAAACTGCTTTATTTCAGCTTCCATCCAGCAACAGGAGTAGGAAATCGCTCTTACACCAGAAGGGGGTTCCTTCTGATGAAGCAATTAACAAGATAATCCAAGAAGCTGCAGCATTTGGAGAAGCCAGCCAGCACAAGGGGCACATTGTTAGAAGCCCCCTGCCTTGCAGGGGCACCCTGGCTCCCCTTAGGGCAAGGGTTCAAAGGCTTTATACAAAGCTGTGGAAGGGGCAAGCTGCAATTCACCCTCTGCCCTGTTTTTTCTCCTTGCCTGGGGTGCCAGAGCTGATGCCTTGGAGACAGGTTTCAAGGATCAGGTTTCCACCTTGACTTTCTGCACTCTTCTGGCTTGACTCTCCTGAAGGCTGGTGGCAGAGAGAGGGTTGGGGCTGCCTTTCCTTCTCTGTCAGGACTAGTCCCACAGGAGCACACAGATCAGGACTACACAGAAGGGAGTTTTGTTTCCACTTGGCATCAGAACTGATAGAGAGAGTCAAAGGGAGGATCAGCACTGAAGATTCATTTGTATATCAAGGGGAAATCCCGAAGCCAATGAAATTGTTTACAGCAGGCTGAAAGAATAATACAAAGAATAAACATTGTGCTGACAGATATCCAGATGGCTTTTGCAGGCAAATCTCAATGCCTTTAGCCCAGCTAAGGCTCATTAACACTTACATATCATCTCAGGATTTTATTTATAAAATTTATAAAGCACCAAATAATGAAGGTTTCAGAGAAATGGGAGTCACCATGCCTTCTGACTCTCCCAACTCTGCTTTGTGACTGAATTGAATTTATATGGCAGAGCAAAATGATTCAAACAACTGGTCCAGATGACAAAGAGGGGAATGGGGGAAAGGTGTAATACACTGGGGAACTAAAGGATGCTGACTGTGCAGCCCTGTGGACAGGGCTTCTCTGTCACAGAATTTCACAGAATTCCTGCAGTTTCACACTGCCAGAACAGGCTCCTGGAAGTTTGGAAAATACAAATCACATATAGAGTAGGAGAAGGCAAGTCCATCATCTTGTATCCAAACACTTAGTTCTCCCTACATAAACTCACCTGGCAATTTCTACTGTTATTTGAAATCCCTGTATCTAAGAGGATGATGGCAAAGTACAGCAAGAGATGTTTCTTAACCAGACACAAGAGCAAGTCAGGAGTGATGTGTCAAGGAGTTGCAGTATCCCACAGAGAGCACTCTCCTCAGTGGGAATCAGGCACAAGTATGCAGACTTAAGATAAGGAACCATTAAAGTTAAAAATATTCATCCACATTGACATCCAGTTTGTGTGGAAAAGGAATTTACCAGGCAACCCCTTTTTTTCCATGGCTTCCCCATTTTGTGATACCAAAATTCTGTGGGTTCTGTACCAATGCATTCCTGGCCATAGCATTGAGCACTGTTTCATGCACTGGATACAGACAGAGTATAAACAATTAACATTTTTCACCCTATCCAAATAAATCATTCCAGTCGGCTGCTAGAGGTAAGAAAGGGTGAAAAAGCAGCACTGAATCCTTCACCTTCATGTAATGGCAGTAAAGCTAAAAAACAGATTTATAAAATATTTATAATATAATAAGTATAATCCTTAATCTGCCTTCAAATCAAAGTGATGTTGAGATTCTCCAGTGTTTAGAGACCCCGAGAGATTTATTTGTGAATGGTTGGCTCAGACTCAGCTAAATCCTCCTTCTTTGTATTTAGCCAGTTTGGTGACCTGGTAACTATTCAAAACATAAATTTTAATGAGAAAAATATCCAACCACCTCCAGCACATTAAGGTCCTGTAACAGAAAGAAAAAGAAAAAGAAAAAGAAAAAGAAAAAGAAAAAGAAAAAGAAAAAGAAAAAGAAAAAGAAAAAGAAAAAGAGAAAAAGAGAAAAAGAGAAAAAGAGAAAAAGAGAAAAAGAGAAAAAAGAAAAAGAAAAAAAGAGAAAAAAGGTGTTGCTTCACAGAAGCTAGGGGGAGGGGAGACCTTTTCAGCAGCAGATGAATTCAGTGTTCAGAAGAGGCCTGAATCTTCCACACAGGCAATGTGTTTTGTGTGGTTCCCTGCACAACTAATCTGTTGTTACTTATTCTTTTTTCCTTCAGTATAGATGGACCCTGTGTAGCAGGGAACAGGGTTTTGGAGAACAGCCCTCATTTTGTTCAGTACAATACAGCCTTCTCAACTCTTAACGCTGCCACTTGAACCCTCAAACCGTACACAGGCGAGAGGAGAACAATTTCAAAATGAATAAAGAAAATAACTGATTTGAGTCTCCTTTGGGTGTAATGTCACATCCCAGCTTAAGGGCTAGTAGAAACTTTTATGAAATATTTTTCACACCTGGTAGTTCATACAAACGCTCCCTATGGGTATTTCTCAACTTTCTCAAGCAAAGAGACAGCTGCTATTGTCCTGAAGAGACTTCCAATCAGATGTCTGGTGAAGATCAGAGAGGAAAGGCATTATATGTCTGCTTGTACACGATTAATTGGCACCACTGCAGACTGGTGGATACCTTCATTTATGTAAGGAAAAGGTTTTAGGCTTTATCAGTGACATTTTAGATCACATCCAAGGAACCCTTGCTGATCTACTGTGACTCACCCAGATTAATACTTCCCATAACAAATTTTGTAGTACTGAAAGAAGAATAAAGGTGCCCACAATAATCCAGAAAAAAAGTCTACCACTGAAAGTCATTTTTGGTGAATGTTGATATTTTTATATTGCAACACCTGAGAACACAATTCACACACTAAATCTGTCCCATGTAGATAAAGTTTAACAGATTTTTATCCATAAAGGCATAGAGACATGCAGGCACAATTCCCAAAAGATGAAGGAATTCCCATTCTCATAGTTAGAGGTGAAAGGAGTGGGCTGGAGAGGGAAATGACTGTAGTTAAAACTGTCAAGGAGTCTCAAGGAATGAATACACACTGCCTGACCTGAATTTATTCCAGTTTCACATGGTACAAGAACAGAACATTTGTTTCTATATGAAAAACAAAAAAATAAACGTGTTCCCATGGCTTTGCTGGGTAAAGCTGCATTTGAATCCATTGTGAGATAGTGCTTTTTGTAAAATGGTTTGGTTACTATTAATTAGTTCAGAGCACTTCAGGCTGGTAAAGGATAAAGTAGTTGGCTCACTAAAACAATACTGTTTTCAAGTACTCTAAAATAAACAGAAAGACCCCCTTAATTTCAAGAAAAAACCCAACAGAACATGATCAGCAGGAGACCTCTGTACTTCATTAAACAGGATGGAATTTATTGCTCAGTAAGAAAGTTCAGGATGTCAAATTTTTGCCATTTGGTGCAAAGCTGTACGTTGGTGTGCAAAGCAGGTATGACAGAGTGCAGAGTTGCTCAAGCATGCTGAAGCAAGAACGTCCTGTGAACTCCTCCAGAACACTAAGGCTTCATTTACTCATTTGTCATCTTGAAGTCATACTTGTCAGCTTCAGGTTTCTGCACCCAAATGCTCCCAAACACAGTACTGGCACTGCATGCACTTGCCCCTGAGGAGAATGCATGACTAACCTACCTTTTAAGGATACCTACGCTGAGCTATGAGACATGGGATTCACTCTTGTATGAAATTCTGCACTGAGAGGTATTTAATTTTATCTTTTATTAGCAACTCTTGGCAAGTGTCATTATAAGCACTGCAACAAAGAAATTGTAGAAGATGGAAAAGGAAAAAGAAAAAGAAAGATTGCTGATATTAATGGTTATATCTACCAAGAAACTAAATTCACATAAAATTATAAAGCTTAGAAATCATGGTCTTTCAGTTACAAATGGAAACTCTAGCCTATTCAGCACAGTGAATCTATTCTATTCCAAGAAATGAGGGGAAAAGAGAGTTGAGGTGAGGACTCAGAGGAAGCTATTTGGCATCCATCCCAGAGAACTGCTAAGCCCGCTCCTTCCATCCCTGCCTGAAGCCCCAACCCACCAGAACACAAAGAGGAGTTTCCAAGGAACTAACTTATCTCCCAGTTAAGAAGGAAATCTGGACCCACCCATATAAAATAGGAAACAGTGAGGCTCGAGGATATTTGGGTCATTACATCTGATAGCAAGAAAGTCTGAGTGTACAGATAGTTTACGAGAGATGATATGAAAAATAGGCAAAGGGCTGTTCATTCTTAAAAAACCCAAAATCCTAAAATACAGAGCTTAGTTTCTGCTTTGTGAAAACCACTCAGCTGCTTTCTGAAAAACTGTGGATGTTTGAGTAGCCAAAGAGGCAACCTGGAAGGATGAGGAAGATTTTGTGGGTGAAAGCAGGAAAACAAAGAGGTTGAAAAAGAAAGAAAACTGTGTACATCAGCACAACTACTCAGATGAACTTGAGTATTCCCAGCTTGGATGAATAAGGGCTTAAACCAGTAGAATCCAGTTTTCACAAGTTCACAGCCATGAGCAGAGAGACCTTCTCTCTCTAGAGAAGGGAAGAGAGGGGGAGGAGAACAAGCAAGTCAGCCAAGGAAGGCCATCTGTTAAGTGAACTTCAGCTATGAACTCAAGACCTGCCCTTAATAGGCTCAAACATTAATAGAAGTGTCCAGAAAACACCAACAGCTAAGCAGCAAAATTCCTTTAAAACAAAAAATGGAAAAAAAAAAACCAAACATGGAGGTCTCTTATTTTAAAATAAATGCTATAGCCACTTAGTCACAAATTAGATACAAAATAAACCTTAGAACCAACTCCAAAGCAAAAACTCCATTCTTAGTAATTTCAAAGGTATATTCTCATCAATTAGCAATAAGTGAACAGTCAAATGGTATGCACATGCCAAAATTTCTCCTGGCAGCATTTGTAAAGTTTAGAAAGAACTATTTTAGAGAGATACAAGAAGAAAAGGGAGTGGGACAAAAAGCCTCCCACACATACCCCCAGCTCCTAGCAGAAAACTGAATCTCAACATCAGCTCCAGATTTCAGGCAGTAGTTCAGAATGTTGGGAAGCATGAGAAACTAGATGCTATAATCCTTACCACTATACCTTGTGGTACACCCTCAAGCTTCCTTTCCCACAGAAAGAAATGTCACCAGTGTACTGCAGGTGATAAAGACAGGTTAATTCCCTTCCTCATCTTGCTGTCCAACTCCTAAGAGCATCTCATAACACAAGACAAACATCAGAATAAAACCATCCATTTTAAAGTGAGGTTTCAGTACTAGAGATTCAGCATGCAGTAATAAGCAGGAAATAGAGGGGAAGGATGTCTGTCCTTACAAGACAAATCTGTAATGTCCTTAATCAGGCAGGGACCTCTGGAACTGCTGAACTGCTCAAAGCAAGAGTAACTTGAAAGGTGGAGCACAGCATCCAGTTCCATCAGGGTTGGAAGGTGCCCAAGGACAGACACTTCATGGCCCCTCTGGGTGATCCTTTCCCAGCTTTAACCAGCTTTTAATGATGGTGACAAAGCTTTTCCTTACATCCAAGTCTAAGTTTCCCTGTTGGACAGGGCATACATTGCTCCTTCATTGTGCACCTCTAGGTGTTTCACTTGCCTTCTCTCAAAACCCCCCGCAGCTGGTGGACCCTGTCACCCTCCGTGTTTCTCTTCTTCTGAACAAGAAGCTGAACAAGAGCTATCAAACTTCTCCAGCTTTTTTCATAACACTACATGCTACAGCCCCCAGCTATCCCCAGCAGTGACTTTTTCCTGCTAATTACTAATTTCAGATACACTAAAATTTGCAGAGCTCTTCACAGCTAAATAAGCTTGCCAGTAAGATCATTCTGAAGTTAGCAACCTTCCTTCTTCGACATTCCCTTTCTATAGTATGTTACTGCCATTTCCCTCAACATGAAGTATGTATCGTTTCATAGTTTTATCTATACATGGTTAAATACTGGAAATGTAAACCAATCCTCTTCTACCCCCCCAAAAAAAGATTCATGATATATTTAATATGTACAATAGCCACACCACCAACCACTTGGTTCTGCCTTTTTGTCAGATTTTACAGTTGTCAGCACATATTTGTATAGTAGTTTCTTTACAATGAAAGACGCTTGCACCAGTAATTATGTGACTCCAGAAACGACGGTGTTCAACAAAATAGCAAATTAAACAATTACTGAAAAAAATTAAAATCAAAAATTGAGAGGAATTCCCTTGATGGTAAATGAACAGTGTCCTCCCAGCCAGGAGAAGAATAAGAGCTAAAATATACTTCTCTGATATGAAAATTGATAGAAATACTAATGACCTAAAAAGAACAGGCACAAAGACTGAAAACACCACTTTCAGAGACAGATTACAAAATGCCAGTCATGGGAAAACCCTCCTTCCACTCCCATCAGAGCTACTAATCTCCCATTTAATCCTCCCCCTCTCCCTCATTTTGCAAAATAAATTATGAAGCCAGAAGGAGCCAATGTAATCATCTAAGTCTTTATCTCTTTGATAGAACATGCCAGAGGATTGCAGTCAATTATTTCTTTTGAGTTAAGGCTTATGGGTTTTTGCTTTTTCCAAAAGAGAAGAAAAAAATTTCCCTGTCAATCTTGACTGAAATGTTTCCAGGGAAGGAAGTTTTACCCTCAAATTAATGTTTTTGTCCTCATGATGATTGCTACCATTTTATTTACTTTCAATTCCAGTTCGGATGTGACTTGGCCTGGCAGGCTCTTCTTGCTTTAACATTACATGGCTTAATTTCGCTGCTTCGATAAGGGAAAACTCTTCAAGACTACGGCTGAATAAAACTAACTTTCCTTCCAAGCCCCCAGAGTTCGCAAGTGATACTATTGTCCAACCCATCATGTTAATGTGCCTCTTCTAGGAATCCTGCTTTTCCCCTTGTATCTACTCCACTGTGAAAACTAGACATAAATTGTATTCTGGCTGCAGTCACATCAGTCCCAAAGGGAGATCTGTATATGCCTCTGTTTTCTCAACACATGGGTTACCATGAGGCCCATTTATCACAGAAATCAGATTAAAAAAATCTCACAGTGGATAATCAAGACCTTTTCAGAAATGATGCCTCTTAAAATAGTGAATCTTGAGCCTGTAAATGTAACTTACATGCCTTTGTTCCCACATATATCATTTTTGTATCAGTTTATAATAAAATAAATACTGTTTCAATGTACGACAATATTTAATCTATATTAATTTACTGGTGGCTGATCTTTTGTTTCTCAGGCATTTAATTCATTAATAAAGATGCTAAAAAATACACACATTTGAGAAATAATGGGTATGAATGGAGCTTTGTAATAGCTTGGTTCTTGAATCACAGCAAACAAGAGCAGATGTCCAAAGGTTCTTTCTTCCCTCCCTTCTCTCACTTCCAATGCAGAATTTGTTATGTCTAAATCAATTCTGGAAAATATCTGACCTGTTTTTAAAGCTTCTAACATAGGAAATGTCTCAAACTGTCAAGGCACTTTAGGCCAATGTGTACCATCCACACACGCAGAAAAGTTTTTTGGGTTACTTGGAATAACTCATTTAAATCTTCCTTGCTAGGACTCTTCCCTTCAGAGGCTGTATTTTCCAGCTCTTGATTATTCTTGCTGCTGTCATCTGGATTTCCAGTTGCCTGCACTTTTCTTGATATTCGGTGTCAGAAGTGAACATGCTGCTCAGTTCCTGCCTCACCAACAGCTGAGAGAGCAGAACCGTATCATCCTACAAAGTTCCTTCTCAGACACTTCACCCCTTCTCTTTCCTTCAGGCAACAGCATGACACAGTTGACTCATGTTCAGATTTATAAACAGAAGTAAACTATTACTAAATTTGTTTTCCATCCCTAAATATCCAGCTGAAAATAAAATCTTTGATGTCTGTTGCCAGCAATGTGCTTGATGCCTGCCTTTACCCTTTATTCATGCTCTTGGTTCTAAAGCAGATTCCATTTCAGCTGTCAAGAATTCTAAAACTGGAACAATCAGGAGCTTGGATGGTTGATTTTCAGACATATCAAAAGACCACTCTCTTAATAAATAATAAAAAAAAAGCAGAGCAGAGCAGTGGATGCAGACCATAGACACTTCTTGCTTGAATCTCAATTGTCTGCATGGGTTGAAAGGGCATTTCATTTTGTTTGCTCCCAGCCACCCTCCAACATACCATGTCCACATGGACAATATCTGCTATTTCTTCAGGAGAAAGAAAATCTATCATTAAAATAAACAAGGAAGAAAGAACAGGGTGCAAAAACTACTGATGGCAAACACAGTATTTTTTAAAAACCAACTCAAATGTCACATGGAACAGCAAAAGAAAAACTTTCTTTATCTGCCCTCTTCTTTACAGCTTCAGTGATCAGATTAAACACCTTGGGTATCTGACCCACAATTAGAAAGAAGAGGCACCAGCAATGATCACCGAGGTAAACTAGCAAAGTTCACAGTAGTACACAGAGATTTCTGTCTTTGTAGTAACATGGAATTAGACTATAAAAACCCAGCAAGGGAGCACTCAGGCTACAACTCTCTAAAACATTCCTGAGTTCAGAGAGCTTGTGCTCCTTACACATAACAACAACTGTTGTCATCTCAGACACGCTCCCCATGTTTTAGAAATGTGAGTAAATAACATGCACTACAAACTGTACTGCATTAAAACTTCACTGAATATATGATGTTTGTATTGAACATCACAACAGTTTTCCAAAAGGCATGCTGGTGTGCAAGAGCAGTGAAATGGCTAGTGAGTTGAGGAAGAGTCAAAAGAAGCATTTTAAATACATGAAGCATTGGGTAGGAGATATATCATGCCTATGTAAGTGTGTTTTAAGTCTCAATAGTTCCTAATGAAAGAGATGAAAAAACACTATGAAGGAACTGTAAAAGCCTTCATTTTGATAAAAAATATTCCTATGTTTTTCTAAATGCTGTTGGACAGAGAGATAGTGACAGACACAATCTGTTGCATGAAGCAATTGAATTTATGTCTTTGTTCATCACCTACTAAGGTGTTGTTAAGATCTTCCTCAAGTTCTGACGTGGGCTGTGAATTCCTCAAAGTTAATTAGTCCAAGAAACAAACAAAAAACCCAAAGAAGCTTCTGTTGAAATGTGTTTCTCCTTCTGAAATGTGTCAGGCAATCATGTTCTATTTTTTTTCCCTCCTAAGGAAAGTAGTCACAAGAAGCATTAAGAATACGTAAGAATTTACAGAAATAACTGCTGAAGTAATACCATAAAAGGCAGAAATGAGCCATAACATTAAGAGCTACAAAATGTGACATCTCCATGGTGCCTCCCAAGTAATGATTAATATTTTCCTTGCCTCATATACCCATACAAGTTCTAGAAGCTGCTACAGGCCTGGCAATATCCTTCTTTCCAGAAAGAAATAAAAATCCCTGGATTCTTCTTTCAACTGTTGTAAATCAGAGCAGCATGAAGGAGTTAAAGTGAGCCAGCTCTTGTCCTTTGTACATGGAGTGCAGAGGCCATCCTTAAACCAGCTTGAATTTCAAAGCTGCTTTCAAGCATTAGCAGCTACACAGTGCAAGTCCTCCTGGTTGTAGAAGGGAACATCATTTAGGAAACAGTTCTGCCTGGCTCATTACTGAATTGCTAATTTAGGCAGATTTTATTGAATATGTCCAAATACAGCATTGTGCAACACTCATATCTGACAGGAAAAGGAAGTCCTTTTAAACTGTAGTAAATATTATTAAAACCACACTCATTTATAATGAAAGATGCTACTGACTTACATGAGACCAACAGATACGAATTGCATTTTCTGTCAATGAACAAAGTTCAGCCTTTTCCACAACTCTGTTTTTCACATTTTACTGAACAGTTTTCTATCAAAACACAACTTTTCCAGTTTTCCTGATGTGAACCCATTTCCAGCTGTAGGGTGAAACTGACTTAACCACAGCCAACATTTAAAAGTCTTTTATGGAAGCAGTGTTATTTTTACCAAGATAAACACTACATAAATTTCCACAACAGTCTTGTCTGGAAACAGCATAGGAAAGTGTTCTGAGTTCTAGAAATATTTCTAGATGTGCAGTGGATATTCTTTTAAATCAAGTGATTAGATCCCTCTGCCCCTTAACCATCAACAAGCATCTTTTAGACCTCCTTGGCTCATCTGACTTTTAAGGATGCTGTTTACTTAAATAGTACTAAGCCTACTACTCCCAATAAAGACTAACAAAACAAATCTAGAATTCTATATGCATGTATGCCATCTTAACACACTTATCTTCTGTTACATGCCTCCCACACAATGCTTATAGTGACTCTAATATTTAGGGTGTGAAGTAAAATGGTGCTAGGATGTTATTTAGAGAATCAAAATTTTCTTAAAATCACTGTGTTCTGTCCTGTCAGAAAACACCAGCAGGGTTTTTTTCACATGGTTAAAGTGCCTAGATTAAAATCTTGCATGTGTGACCTCTTTAATCTAGATGAATCACAGATGGTGAACACATGCAGTACAAAACAACATGCACCCAGCTCACTCTCTGAACCCTTCTTATATTGGTAGCTGGTAAATGAATGCTTTTGAGGAGGACTTACAGAAGCCTCCTTCAATCCGTTCTCAACCAAGTAGGTGTAAAACTATACAGTAAGCAACCATCTTCAGTCTTCTGAAGGAGAACTGGTTGAGATTAGAGGATAGAAGCCACATGCAGTTAGTGACATTACAGCACAGAGACACATTAGCTTTTTTGTTTGTTTTTAAAAATATTATTAGAATTCCTTCATTAAAAGAATCTATTTTAACTGTACAAACCAAAAAATAATGGTTATTTCTAAGAAATCTTCACTGGAATTTTCTACTACAATATCCTTTATCATGGTTCACTCCTAAGATTTAAGAGTACAGGTAGCATCTCTCTTTCATACCTCAAAAACCAAGCAGTCATCAGGCAACACAAGAAGTCTGTCTTTCCACTCAGCTAGACCAGGTATTGAAGTAATGACTCATGTTCAGGTAAAGACTGCTGGCTACCTGTGAGAAGGTCTCCAACACAGCTATTTTTCTTCTCCCTGTGTAACAAGAAAGCCTCCTCTCCTCACTGCTACCTTCCCACAGAATGCAAATTTCCCAGATGCCAAAGAACCAAGAATCAGAACTCGTCTTAGCTGAATGCACCACTTCCCATCCAGGCTGGATGGGGCTTTGAGCAACCTGGTCTAGTGGAAGGTGTCCCTACCCATGGCAGAACAGTTGGAACTGGATGGTCTTTAAAGTCTCTTCCAAGCCAAATCACTCGGTGCATAAAAAACATTGCAGTGCCCACAGAGTTCTAAACTGGGTCCTTTCCACACTGCTACTTGCTAGTAATAACAATACCTAGTCACAGAGAAAAGAAAGTGTAAAATCTCACCCTGTAAACATGAGATTAGAGGCTGAGAACATTTTCTGCTCTACGTCAAATGGTTTTACCCTCCTGCTTCAGCACGCAGATTCTCCATTTATTCTTCCCGCCAAGGACTCCATGTGTCTCATCCCTCCCATGCAGTGCAAAAATAGCTGTTCCTCCCTAAGAGCCATGTGCCCAAAAGTCTGCCTGCCTTTTCCAAATGTATCTTGTGAAATTCCAGCTGGTCTAACAAAAATATTATGCCTCTCTATATAACTTGTTGTCACAGTGAGACAACATACCTACAAACAGTACAGCTACTGTCCCCCTTTGCCTGCCTTTTTCCTTCCTTCCTCCTCACTTCTTCCACAGATAAAGAAATAGGACATTCCAGGTTTTAAAACTTTAGCTAAGACTTAAAGTCAGAGATTAGACAGCTACCCCAAAAGCTGTCAGTTATTTGACTTATGGGGAAAAGACAGAAACTGCTCAAACTGCTTTGCCAAAGGCCTTCTGCCCTCTGGTATCTCAAATATCACCTGGCACTAGCAAGATGTAGAATCCACAGAAATGCGGGACTGCAAAGTCCCCATGGCCATTAAGTTCAGGTTTCTGATCTATCACAGTAACAGCTCTGTAGTCCACCAAAATTGCCAGTATAATCAACTACCACTGATTGTCTCATTATGGGCACAGACACAGAGGGATCTTGCACCGGCCTTCCTGCAAGTAGGAAAGGAGGACTATGATGGAGCAAGTTCAGAGGAGGCCACAAAGGCCTTCAGAGGGCTGGAGCACAGGCTGAGCACAGTTTGGCTTGTTCAGCCAGGAGAAGAGAAGACTCTGGACAGACCTTAGAGCAGCCTTTCAGTTCCTGAAGGGGGCCTGCAAGAGAGCTGGAGAGGGACTTTTTACCAGGGCATGTGACAGAGAGGAGGAATGGGTTTAAACTGAAAGAGAGAAAGTTTAGATTAGATTCTAGGAAGAAATTCTTTCCTGTGAGGGTGGCGCGACACTGGAACAGGTTGCCCAGAGAATCCCTGGAAGTGTTAAAGGCTAGGCTGGGTGGGGCTCTGCTCTAGTGGAAGATGTCCCTGCCCATGGCAGGAGGGTTGGAACTAGAGGATCTTTAAGGTCCCTTCTATGATGTAGCTCTCCAACAGCCTCAGCAGAAAAGGGGCTCAGGTTTGTGCACCCAGATTGTAAAAGTGTAGGCCTCCGTCTTCTCCCAAGCAAGCCATTCACATCCCAGGGAAGACAGCACGCTCCTTGCAGAGTCAGGCTGACTTCTCAAGCCCCTGTAGTGCCCTTTGGAAGAGGTGGTTGGCAGCTGCAGCTCCAAGTAGGGTCTCTACCACTGCTACCAAGCAAGAGTCAGTCCAATAAGATTTTAATCCTAAACTCCCTCTCCATTTATAACTAGGCCAAGTACTAGTAATCTGTCACCATTTGTATGTCTCAGACCTGTGCCTAGGGCTGAGTTTCTGCTCTGACCACAGAAGGTCAAAACCACCTCAATTCTCCCAAGGACAGAGTGGCCACCCCCCAAAAGCTAGTTTTCCTGTTAATACACACTATGGGGAGTGTTCCTCAGTTTTGGCTCATCTGTGAAGGATTTACAGCCTCTGAATGTGAACTGATGCATCACATATAAGTCAGGAGCTTCTAGTTCCAATTCAGACAGAGGACAAGCAGAGACTTTAAGTTTCAATTGGATGCTTTCATCAGTCTACTTACATTTATTCACCCATGCAAAATTGTCAGGCAGCTTTTTCATTTGCTGCAGGACAACCTTAATTACCCATAAACCTTAAGTCCTTATATAGATTTTAATTAAATGTGTTTATAAACTGCTTTATAAGATTACAGACAACATCTGAATCTCCAGGAAAGCCCTTAGGAAGCATTTAGTAAAGTAAGAGAATTCACAAACAAAAACACACCTGGAAAAAGCCAGATAACTGAATGTTTTGGCAGGCCCCCAACAATTCTTTTACTGGTAGCAATCAACATCCACTACAGACTCTGATTTGCCATCAACTACTTTTAAAATAATGGGGCAAATCCATTAGCCCCAAATGCCATGTTAAACAAAAACTTCAAATCAAGTTTCCAGGAAAACTGTGCCAGGAAATCTACTCTCCATTCTAGTCACTATTGAAAGTTTGTTT
Organism: Cyanoderma ruficeps; assembly: GCA_008694505.1. Taxonomy (NCBI): domain Eukaryota; kingdom Metazoa; phylum Chordata; class Aves; order Passeriformes; family Timaliidae; genus Cyanoderma; species Cyanoderma ruficeps. The sequence continues at coordinate 12,780,103 of VZDJ01007755.1, read as the reverse complement.
CAGAGTAATAATGTGACAAAACCAAGCACTTGGTAGTTATAGCTATCCTTGATTACTCCAGAGGTAATATGCCAATTAATTCAATTTAACGAGGTACAGTGTCATCAAAATCAGCTAGGCATAGCTGAGTCAATATGCAATCAAAGAGTCCTCATAAATAGAAGTTTCATCATCTAAGTTAGACCAGCTTGTCCTTTGATTGATGTAAGCACACATCAGCCTGCAAAACTAAGTTTTCATGTATAAGATAACCTACAGAGCAGCAAACCCTGCACATCCTACTCATCCACTAGGGAAGAATTAGACTAGCAGAAAACTGATAGCAATCAACATATTTAGTATCCAAAGCTCGGTTCTGTCCTCCTACTCTGCTGCACTTCCTGTTCTTACCATCACATGAAAGATGTCATCATTCAGTATTGCCAGGCTTGCTCCATCACTATTTCCAGTCTGTGTTCATTCAGGTTCTTACTTCAATACACCACTTAAGTAAAAATGTCCCTAGTGGACACCTTTGCAGAAGATTTCCAGGTCTGTGCAGCATCAAGTAGCTCACACCTACAACAGCAGAACATGGTGAGAAGCACCACACATTTGTCTTTTACTTGGCTTGACAAACAGTTGATGATCATCACGTTACTGAGAAGAGACAGCCCTTTTTCCAGGTATGTTTAATCAGTGAGGCATGACCCTTAATTTTTGCTTTGCATTTGATTTTCTACCACTGGCCTTATATTTTCCTGCAAAGTCTTAGAGAAGTTATGTTAAGAGTACACACAGTTCATACACAAGAGACTACTGAAGGAAGAGGAAGACTTCCAAGTTTGTTACCCCTGCAGTAATGGCTTTTAATGTTTTATTGACTACACTTAATGCAATTGTGAAAAGCAAGTTTTTCTGTTGTTGTTCATCTTCTAGTGGCCAGAGAAATATCAGGTCCTTTACAGAAAAAAAAAAAATATTCAAATGGGTCAAAGACATAACATTAAAAAGAGACCCTGAACAACTTCAACAGCAGGTAGTGGTCCAACCTCTACAGTGAAGTTACAATGACTGTCTCCAACTACACAAGCCTAAATGAATTTTCTGTACTAAAACAGCCCCTAGGGTAGTCCTGGTTTTTAACTTTCAACTGTTAGGGAAAAGCTGGAAACAAGGAGCAGCATGGTGTCACCACCACTTTGCTAGTTCACCAATGACCAGTTACTAGGTGGTCCCACAGAGCATAACCTAAAGGCTTTCTGCTAGAATCAAACACCTCTAGGAACCAGTTAACTTGGCAAGATTTGTGAAGAGTAGCAGAGAATGAATGAATGAATTCTAAGACACTCAGTTCCACATAAACATAATTAATGTATCCAACTATGAAGCATAAGACTGACATTATCTTGGAAAAACTCCAGGGGTCACAGGCACGATACAGGAAAGGAAGCTACAGAAGGAGCTACTGTATTTGCTTAATAAATCTATTGCACAGACTGCTGTCAGTGGATTTTGTTCCAAGGAACTACACAAACAAAACAGCCTTTACAGACAGAAGAGAGGGAAGGGGTGGGAGAGAGGCGAGAAGGATTCAATCTCATGATCTCTAACAATGCTGAACAGCTGAAATGGTCATGGACAACGTCTGTGGAACTCATGAATTTTCTGAATTATTGTGACAAGTCTCAATTTCACAACCTGAAGGAGAAAATAACCACTTTAAGAAACCAAGAAATGTCACAGTTTTTCATTTCAACATGAGGTTGAAGTTGCATTTAAACAGACAACTTTTTTTTTTGAGCCATTTTGCATTCTTTGCAACATTTTTCAACATTTTCCAAGATGGGAGTTATTCCCGTGTTGTCTACAATTACTTTTCTAGTAAAATAAATGGGTCAAATTGTATGCAATCTGCTTTCCTATAAGACCACTGCAGAACTCTAAATACACACTGAAGTCTGATTTTTCACATTACCTTCTCAAACCACTTTAGTTTAGCTAATAGGCTTTAATTGTACTGTCTTTGCATGGAATAATAAATGTTAAGAATAAAAAAATAGGTGTCTTTAGCAGAAATTCTCCTAAATTTAAGGCTGTATACACTGCAAGTGTAAGGATGCCTTAAAATCACACAAAAATAATGTTTTTTCATTCAGATTTAGGAATATGAAAAATGCCAAAGAATAATCAATTCTTCTTATATACTTCACCTACATTGCTTTTCAATTAAATTTAATTAATATACCCCAAAAGGTGCTACTTTCATATCAGACTGTCTGGACAGTAATCACAGAAACAGAGCATTAGGTAAGATATTCACGTAGGGTACTATTGACTCTTTCAAAGTTGTCCTGAGGAGACATTTTAGACAGTACTCTCAGATGACTCAGTAGATGGCAAAATTCCCTGTACTGCCAATTATTAATTAAAGCTTATTCTAGAGAATTAAACTCACATACAAGTGTCTCTTGTAACTCAGAAGCTCCTTGCAACTAGGCCTTGGTGTGTGATTCAGGAGCTCATTACCTTCCAAACAGGCTTAATTATTTTGCAGAAGTATTTTTTTCTTTCACTTACTGCTGTTAAGGAAGCTTGGTATTACTACCCCATTATTCTTCTGTTTGCAACAAGAACTTGGCCTTCAGAAAGAACATCGTGCAACTCTGAATTGCTAACAGGAACTAAAAAAAGGTGGCAGCAGTAATTAGTTATCACATTTTCAGACAGACAGACAGATGTGTGTGTGCATATTTGGATATTTATGAGCATGTAAGTATCTATGTAGACAATAGATATACGTAGATGTGTGTATGCATATTTGGATAGGTATGGGCATACGAGTACATATGTGGACAATAGATACATACATATAAATTTTAAAACATGAACCTTACCTATTAAACCCCTGCACAAAACAAAACCAAAAATCCCACTTCATAAACTCTTAATCTCACACCTTCCTTCCCCCAGCTTTCCCTTTTCCACATCTACCACGGTACACTTAAAGCATCTGTAGATGTCAGATTAGATGTCAGAATAGCACACCTCTCTCTCCTTCAACACATAACCCTGACACACTCACTGTGGAAAGCTAGTGAAACAGGCTCCAAATATTTTACTCTGCAGCTGGTCTTTAAGCCCTAATAACCAAGGGAAGCTGAAGTCATTCTCTAATCTCCTAATGTGTAAGAATCAACAGAGCTCCCCTTTGAGCAGCCAGCCTACGCCAGAGCACAGAACAGATTGTGTCAAGTGACAGCTGCTTTCTGGCAGAACATGCAGGCTCCCTACCAAGAAAGGGAGGCAGGAAGCATCACTCAGTTGAGGAAGAGGTTGCCAGATAAAAAAAAAAAAAAAAAAAATCACACACACAAAAAAAAGTCATACAGCCATTTGAAGAAGATCCATGCAGTTCTAGAGTTCCCTGCATACACCCTGAACCTATATACTCTGTTGCCATCTCCTCTTCACCTGTCCTCTGTTACTTGCCTTTAACAGGAAGAAAGTTTCCCACCACGAGGATGATTTGCCTACGTATCTGAATGGTGCTCCAGGTATTACAGCTGCTCTACAGAGAGAAATAATAAAGGACTGTCAAGCTCCCTAACTGGTTAAACCAAGTTTGAAATTGAACATGTCATACGGATACTCACTTTTCCTCAGAAAAGAATTAGGTGTAAGAAAATGAGCTGTAGTCTGGTGGTTGATCATGGATATTACTGTGTGCATACACACATGTACAAACGCCTGGAAACATGTTTCTTGCTACTGAGTCAGCATGCAAGAACAAGGCATGGAATAAAAAACAGTTTCATGGCTCCATGTTCTGACCAGCTTGTGCAAGTATTATTTTAATTTTGAAGTATCCACTAAATACAGCTTAAGATCAGTCACACCTCAGTTCAAGTAAAGTTTCTGAAGTCACAGTAGCATTTTTTCTGGGTGCCTACAATGTTCTGCAGCACAAAGAATCTTTTTTTAATGCTACATTTTTGAAAACAAGTTGTTAGAAGTACACATTCATACTTCTGGATGTATTACCTTCCAAGAGGAGGAGATAAAAATTCAGCCCAATCATGTTTTGCACCACTGTTAAAGAAATAGAAACAAAAAAAACGTCCCCAAGAAAATCTTGGCAACAAAGCAGCAATTGGTTTTTTTAGAGGACTATTTATATATTAGGGCTGCAACACTTGACAAATTTGCATTTGTATCCTTTAGCTGTATGATTTAAGCCCTTGTTAGCTTGAGTTCAGTCCTGCTTAAAACCTTTGTCAGTATGTTAGACATAGGGCAGGTGAACAACTAACTGCTTTGTCAAATCCAGATTTATGTGCAAGCAATCAAGATACAGACCATATGAAGTGATTTTTACCAGTTAATTTCAGCAGGATGAAGAAAGGACTAGAAAAGGCCATGGAATTAACATTTTTAGAGGAAATGCACTGTACAGCTTTACACATACAGGACATTTTGAGTTGAAAGAAACCCACAAGGATCATCATGTCCAACTCTTGAGTGAATGGCCCATCCAGGAACCAAATCCATAACCTTGGTGTTACTAGCACCATGCTCTAACTAACTGACCTAGGCTGCTTGTTCTCTTGAAAGGTTATATAAATCAGACTCAAGAAAGTTCTAATACTATATGGTCAGTGAAGAATATTAAACTGCAGACTGAAATCTTGCAAGAACTCAAAAATGGCAAACGGGTGTAATGTAAATACACCAGACATTAACAGTTCAATTCATGGATAAAGAGAAGTCCCTGCCCCTAAGAATAAACACACCTACAAACTGATCTGCTAATAAGAGGAGTTTTGCAATACAAGATAATACTACTAAAACAGGAAACATGGTTACAAAATCTGTTCTTGCAAGAGTCCTGATTACATCATGAATTTAAGAGATTACAAATTATTGTCTTTACTACTTCCTCTAGTGCTTTACATTCTGTTTACCAAACAGAAGTAGCATGCAAGGAACTTGTAGCAGGTGTTCCACTTTGCTGTGCTGCAGCAGTGTCCCCCTTGGCCCCCACGGGCCACACGCCAGCAGTGGGGCATCTCTGCAGGGCCGACGGAGGACAACTCCAGAGCTGAGGCACAGCTGGGACACGTGAACGGATTCAGGATCCAGTGCTATGTAACCAAAAGCTGCTGCTGCTTCTGAAGTGGTTGGGCAGATATTTTCCATTGGAATTACATGATGCTCTTCTTGTTTCGCATCTGTGTTCGCGAATACACTGCAACTCAGTGCCAGATTGCAACTGTTCTCACAAATATTCCTTTCTAGCCAGACACCAAGTACTTTTAAAGCTGGTCTCTAGTCAGGATCAGGCTAGTTCAGTTACTATTCTTAATTCTGGGTCTCTATTACACAAGCCCACACAAATACTTCAGCCCAGAGCCAGGAATTCCCCTTCATTTTCCATCACCTCAGCCTGCAGCATCTGGTAAATAAAAATACAGAGTCTCTCATCTAAGAGGAGCAGTTTATTTAGACATGGGTTATAACACTTTTTTGCTATGTGTCCATCTTGTGGAATTTCAGTCTCATCCACCTTCCTGTTTCACCTGGGAAATTCTCCTTTTCTCCTGGCAGGGCCTAAACATTGAGATGCCTCAGAACGCAACTTTCAACAGCACATTCATAGCCAAGAATGCAGTTCATCTCTCAAAGAACCATGGGAATAGCCCCACTGTCTTGCCCTTGCAAGACTACAACAATAAGTAGCCTCTTACCGGAAGGTTTACAGAACTTAAAAACCATAGAAGAGTTACTGCCACCATTCTGGACCTGAGAAGGATTTATCCTAACACAAACCACCCTTTAAGACCATACAGTTACAGTAATTTTTTAGGAAATTAATAATGGCTTTTGTCAAATAATATGTTGGTCTTGCTAACTGCACAATGAAATAGGAGAATGTCTAGGGATTTTTTAAATGGCCCAAAATCTACTCTCACAGTCAACAGCTATTCAAAAATATCATTACAAATTTCTCATAGTCAAGTACAGCATAAAGGTATTTTTTCCACTACTGCTTTGCACAGATCTCAAGTTCACAAAGCTTTTACTCAAAACTTAAATGCTAAGGTATTGAACATGCAGGACAGTGGTGCTTAACAGATGAACATGTATCTCTGAATGCAAAACAAGGGAGGGAGAGAACAGTCTAAAAGTGACTTTGCTATATTTAGGAATGGCACAATCAATACAATACAAACATCAACTCCACAAATATAACTCGGGTTAGTCGCCAATGCCTGGAGCCAGTACATCTGCAGAGGGAAAAAAAAAGTAAATAATTAAATAAACAAACAGTTAAATCAGTCAGATAACATAAGGGGAAAGATTCCAGTAAAAGAATTTGCCAGGCACAGAAGATATGCTTTTTTTTTCATTTGGGGGAATTTATCAAATCTCTACATGAGTTTAGCAGTCTCTTAGCTGTTCTTCACACGTTTACTTTGATTTTGCTTTAGTTACTGTGAGACTGTTAAGCAGCCAAAAATATTAAGGTGATACCACACACGGGCACAAAACAACAGGAAAAAAAATAAAATAGTGGTAATCTAACAACCTCTACTGACAAAATAACTGACTTTGCAGCTCAGAGGGAAATGTTGCATTATAATCTGGATGCAACCAAATCTCTGGTGGGTTTGTAAATCATTGCTAAGAATAATCTGTCTGGTTGTTTACACTATTTAAAAGAATACTGGTGTCAACACCCAAAGTTTGATTTCCATATTGGCCTGAACTTTCTTCTGTAACTGTTAGCAGACAAAATTTTGTCATCTCTATTAGTCAGACCTTCTGGAATAGTCAAACACTGAAGTTAATAGGTCTTCACAAATCATAAGTGCTAACTCCCATGTAGAAAAGGAAAAAAGAAAACATCTACCACAGGACTGAAAGACATCAATGAAAACAGTACTGTGGGGCTTTATATTTACTGTGTTACTGATTTCTACACGGTAGACATTCCATTTACAATGAAATACCCTACAAATGTACATGGCCATGAAAACAAAGATATTTAATTACTACAGTTTTTTTTAAATTTTTTTTTGTTGTTGTTCTTTTTCAAACTAAAAAGTTATCATACAGTATTAACCTCTTCCAGTTAGTTTTAATGTTTGCAATTTTATCCACTGGAAGGAAAGAGAGGGAAAGCAACAGTTGCAGGCATCTGTTTCCAGATGTTTGACTGGATATGGTTCCAAGAGTCTGCAGTCCAATTCTTCAAGAAGAGGTGCTCTCATTAAATAATACAAATCCTTTGTATACGATCTTGCACCTGCTCTTTTCAGTGGAAACCACATTTATACTGTTCACGCCTCAGTGTTTCTGAGCCACAGCAGCCAAGAGTAAGGAACCTAAAAGGTGCTCCCAAAATGCAACACACATAAATCCATTGCTCTGAGTGGTTGGGAGTGACTCATTCAGTGCATTTAAAATTAGTAATTGTACTTACATGCTCCGAGTTTGTAAGGACACATATTTTGTGGCTGATACTACAACCAAACTAAATTTATTGTGGAGAAATTTTTGTTGTTGCTGCCATTACATATGAACTACATTTCATATGAAATCAGCTAAACAAATACATGCACCCTCTTATCTGTGCTATCTCCGTTCATCCCTGGGCATTAAACTGATACTGCTACCATTTACTTCTGTATATAGATGGATGTTCTTTTATTGCCACTGGATCAAGCTTCAGTGTTTAAGGCAAAAGACTTTTGAACCTTAGTTGTCCCTAAGTGAGATTTGGAAACCTTGCCATCTGTAGCCTCCACCTCCTCTCACTGAGGTGAACCCATATATCCAGGGCATTGTGTTCAAATAATCAAAAGCCACGCACATTGCTTCCTTATATTTCTCACTTTTTGAACCATAGTAGTATGAGCAGAATACCAGAGTGAGACTGCAAGTATTTCCTAATACTCAGAAACAGGCTCTTCTCAAGAGCCCTTATAGTAATCCAGCTCTGCTCCCATTGAAATTACTGGGACTTTTATCACTGTCTGGAAAAAAGAGAAAGATAAAAAAAGAAATCAATGGCTCAACTAAGGAAATGTTACATACATCCACAAAAGTTTTCCTGAGAGGCCAGTGAAGAGTTTCATCTTACCCTTCCCTGACGCTGTTCGCTTTTCTGCTTATCCCAAACATGACCCAAAAGTTCTGACATCACCCACTCTGCCACTTCCTTCTTATGGAAGAGAATGAAGAATTTTTCCTCCAGTGAAGAATTACCAAGGGAAACAACTTGATGAGCATTTGTAATGAAGACAATACTTGGTGAAGTATTACCTGACAAGGGTTACTAAGCCCTAGAATAACAAAACCAATCACTCAAGACAAATTTCAGAGTTACAGCATTTGTTAATTTTAAGTATAATTAACTTCTGAAACTCATCTGGCCTAAGAAGCGATGATATGACATGCTGTAGCAAGCGACAACATGGACTTGTGACTGTGTACCAGAAGCAGAGCCTAAATGTAAAAAGACAACACACAAAAGTTATTTTTAAATCTATTCCAGGGAAACTTTTTGAGGACATAGGTAAGAGGGTGTCTGCATTCATTTTAATGGCCCATCACACACAAGAACAAAATTTTAAAACAGTTTTGTTTATTTGTTTAGTACTGAGAATTCCTGCAAGGGAGACTAATATTTATAACAATGCTAGTCAAAGTATTCAGTCTCTATTCCTAAGATCATTCCTCCAACTGAGAAAAGCAAGAAACAAAAAGCCCTATCTGCCAAAACCAACCCAAATGGTTTCTATTGTTCATTTCTTTTGAAGTCAATGATACTGAAGCCTTGGGCAAATGCTTACCAACCAGGTCCCCCATTTTAGTTTTCTAAATAGCTATCCAAACAAGTTTTTTGAGCTCTATAAACAACTAAGCCTTTACAAAGAGTATGTTTTAAACTGATCCAACTAAATTATGAACAAGATCAAGTATTACTCAAGTGCTGCCTTTCAAAATGCAACAGCTGAAACTTTTGATTCAGATTGGGAAGAGCAGGGCTTACTGGTGCTTAAGGGGAGGCCCCAGGCAGTAATGCTTATTTTCTCCTCCACTTTATTTTATAAATGCATCTAAACATCACTGTGACCAGACCAGCAACTATGGAGAACAATCAATACTCATCATCACCACACACAAGGCAAACACTAGAAATATGCACATAAATCACACACATGGCTTCTACGACACAGGACTTTCAAAGTGAGGGTCTCTGTTTACACACAGTAAACTCCTATCTATCAGAACAGCTTATGAGCACAACAGGCATTTAAAGCTGAAAATGTTCTTGCCCTGAAAAAGTAGCCTTGTATTAAGCAGGGCAGCAGATAACTCTGCTAGTGATTTGGGCAGAGCAATCCTCTCAGAAGCATTCATATCGTAGCTTGGTTTTCAAAACTTGGGAAAGAGAAATTTAATTTTCATAGCCCTTAAACACTTATTAAGTTTCTAATTCTAGGATTTAACCTTCCTTCCCCAATTCCTTAAGAGCCTTTTTCAAAATGGAAAGTGTGGACTTCAAACTTCTTTTGCAGAAGCTCTCTAATGGAAACACCGGCTTCCTTGCATACCCACTCAGATGTATACAAGTTGTGGCAACATGTCATAGAGGAATTTCACTGCATCATGTACTTCTTTCACCATCTTCCTCAAACACATCAGTTAACTTTATTCTGTGCTCTTAAAATTCGTGACATTAGACACCTGAAGCTAAACGAAATACTGAAATATATTATAAGTACTGTAGTATTGTTGAAAACTGCACATGAAAGAATTCTTCAGGCTATTTTTGGAGAACCAGAGATGGAAGTGCAAAAGCCTGATTTTGAGTTGCACTAGATTTTCTTTACCTTTTTACAGATTAATTGAAGACAATGGAAATAAGCTAGATACCTTATGAGTTTATTCTCAGGTAGGAAACTGTCAACTACTTACTGTACAGTCAGCAGGTCCTACCAGCTCCTCTTTGATCCTATTTAATTCACCATGCTATAGGAGTGTACATGCCCTTTACTCTTTACAATGGAAAACCTAGACTAATAAAAAAATGAAATCCCCTCCCAACATCCCAACAGCAAAGAACACAGCTTAGCTTAGGCACATTGGTAAAATTAGGCAATTTTGCTACATTGCTTTCTTAGTTATTTGCCTGTAAGAGCATACATTCCTTAAAGTATATTTACATTCCACCCCCCTCCCCAAAGTTCAACCCACCCACACTGAATGATTTTCACTGCTTACACACAAAGATGAAATATCTGGGAGTAGTCTGCCTTTGGGTATACAGATACTTTGGAAATCAAATCAAAGTGAGATCTGCTATTGGGGGGTATATATATATATATATATATATATATATATATATATATAAAGAGAGAGAGAGAGAGGCTATTACTCACACTTTGCTATGATAATATGACTTGGCAAATACATAGGGTAAAATGCCTCTGCTCTCCTCCCCCTCCATATTGTGCTGCTATAATTGGTCACCAGCAATGTGACACAGAAAAGGTTTGTATGTTCACACTCAGCTGGCACGTGTCCAGGCAAGGCCTGGGGAGGGAGAGCTTCCCAAGAGTCCCTGCTAGACACACAGCTGGAAGAACGCCTTCAAGACTGAAGATTAACAGTCTACAAAAAGACCTCCAACATGCAGACTGTGCTGGCCAGCTGAAAAGCTCTTCCCCAGATTTCAAACCAGTCTGTCAGACACCAGACCTGGCAGCGCCTGAGGACAGCAGCCCAGCTCTGTTTCCAGACTGCTTAGATAACAACGGCACAGCCAAGGGATGGACTGGGAGAAGTTATTTTAAGTTGCAATTACGAGTTCATATGTTATCAAAAGAGCCGGATGAACACAGTCATTGCTGCTAATGGCTTCCTTTTCTCTTCTGAAAGAGCCACAAGGATTTTAGTCACGGCAACTGAAGACAAAGTAAATAGCACCAGGTGAAGGGTTAGGTGCACACTGCTGCTGCTACCACCCCAGTGAATTCCAGCACCTTCCATTCTTTTTTTCAGGCAGTCCTACTGAAACAGGTCTGAAACAGATCTCTTTTTTTTTTTCTTGTAGAAATACTTAACCAGCCTCTTTCCTACAGAGGATCCATCCATGTAGTGGCAGTGCTCAAGATAAAGGACTGTACAAGCAGCCCTAACTTTTCAGCTGAGGGTTGGGCAGCCACAAATGCACACGGAGGACAGCAAAGCACTTTGGCACTTTCAAAGCAATCACTGAGTGGCTGGGAAAAGCATTAGAAATCACAGCAAGAAGGAAAAGCAGCACTACTGCACAAGGGATGAGGGAGAACTTCAGAAGGCGTCTGCAGACAAGATGATGGAGCATGAGGTATTCTCCCTTTGCTACACACAAACTAATTCCAACATGAGAACAAACACTAACGTCAGAGCCAATATTAAAAGTCCTTGCCACAGCACAGAATATTCTTCAGCAGGCAAGGTTAAGTGTTGAAGGACAGCCTGACCTTGCCACAAGTTCATCTGAAGTCATAAGGTTGAATGAGGAAGCTGGGCATAAGTAAGTTTTTACTTCATGAATCCTTACACAGCTACACCTTGGCAATGAATTTCTCTTAGATCAGTCACACAGCCATTACTAGCAGCAGAGACTGATCATCATAAATTTTATGCTCCCATACTGGTGGCACCCATGGTTTAGAAACAATGGTCCCATCAATCCTCCAAACCCATTACTGGCTACCAAATACAGTATTTTCTGAAAAGTATTTATTGAAATTAATTTTACTAGGATTTTATAGACCAGCTGCAATCATTTACTACAGCCTTTCAGATTACTGTGACTTTCAGAAGTCAGACATTATGTTACTTTGCTTTATTCATCATTGAAAATTTCACATGCCCTAAGTAAGTATATATAGTACCCAACCACCACTGAGAGGTAAAGAACTGTGTGCTTTCCAGTTTTCTAAACCAGGTTCTGGAATACTTTCTTACGGCTTTGGTAACCAATTGTTGCAGGAGGTACAGTGAAGTTTTGTCTCTCTCTAATACTTCCATTATGATGTTTCCCACCCCCCTTCCTGAAAGGAAACTCACCAAAAAGTTGCAGGATTTTAGGGTTTTTTTTAATCTGGCAAGAAGATGCTGCTCTAAGACTGTGCCACACACAAACTGGATGAGCAGCCAACTGCTGAGTGGGAGGCTCATTAAAAAAGGCCATTTGCTTGCCATATGTCTCTTTCTTCTAGACAGACTAATTCTAGTCATTAGAATTTTAACCAGAAATGCAGATTAGCAAAGCAACTTTTTGCTAAAATGGCACTAGAAATTTTCCTAAGCAGAGTATTGAGAGCCACTCGGTGCTCAGAGCAAGTTACCAGTTTGACAGGGGAGCCCCAATCCCAAAGCAGGGTTGGCAGAATGTCTCATCCTTGCAAGGCTGCTGTTTCCTGACCTCCCAGTGGAGAGCCTTTGTCCCTCCATCTCTTCCTCCTGCTGCCATCCACCACGACCCCATGCTGCTGCTGCTACTGTCCCCTATTTCCCCCTCCACCAGCATTCCTCCCTCACTCCTCTCCCTCGCTACTACTGCCCAAACACTCCCATAGCCAGCAGGATGACAAAAGCCAGTACAAGCACATCTGGTGCCAGCCATCTACCTAGAACAGCTCTTGCAGACCTTTGGATTCACTAGGTCCATCAGATCCTTTGACACCTCTGTGTGTCTTTGACAGTGTGTGCACTGACACACCAGTAGACACACAGGTAACCCACAGGCAGCCACAGACTTCCTGAAGTGGGACAGTGGTCAGTCAGCAACAATCAAATTGAAAAAAAAAGAACCAGCAACCCACCCCAAACCTCAGGATTTTGAGTCCATCTCAAGCTTTTGTTAGGCTCAGATAAAGCAGTTTTTCAGATAGGAACATATGCATACTAGATCTTATTATAAATGTCACTCTCTTTTCTATTTACATGCCGTATTAAGACACTGCCAGTCTGAACTCAAATTCAGGTTTTCTGTTGATTTTATTTAGAAAGTTTGCCTAAGTTCACGTGTTACGTTTCTATAGCAACTCTCCTTTTGGATGGCTCAACAGCACTGCATAGAAAAAAATCTGATACCATGAACAGTTAAAAATACTGCCCATTTCCCCCATCCAAAGTCCCACAGTGTCTAGTAAAGCCTAAGGCTGATTTAGTATCATACAGCAACTTCATTCCTACTCAGAGTATTTCTCATCACAGCCCCCAGGATATGCTTTAGCTCTTCTCCTCCACTGGCTCTGAGGGACACATCCTTCCCAGCAGTTGGTTCTGGGTTTCTAAGCCACCTTTGTAAGAATCTCTCAACTCAGATCCATGAATCTAATGCAGCACTGCTTTGCATTTCTTCTATTTTTGGCAATGCCATTTTGGTAGCCAATATCTTAGTTCTTCCACATGCTTTGAGCCCTAGTGATTAGTTTAGCAGATATAGTAGCTAAAGAACTGGATTATTCAAGTCACCCTGCCCATCCATCTCACCTGTTTAATTTTTCCCATCAAGCTTCACAGTGATCCCACTTGGCCTACAGAGACTTTACTTTTTGAGTCTGGAAATGCAGAGGCCCATGCAGCATTTTATCAGAGGCAGCTTTCCTCAGTCAGTACTTTTTGCTGAACACTTTCTCCTCCATAGACACACACCTCACACTTGCCTATGCTCAAAAGGTTATATATAATTTAAAAAAATAAATAAAATACACAAAACAATCATTCTGGCAGAACACAACTAATGCACTTCCCATCATTTTGATGAAGACCTTCAGGTAGGATCTTGCTTCCTACTCACACATCCCTCTTCCTTTCAGAGCACATGTCAGCCATCATAACAAAAATAGGACCTCTCACATGATGAGCTGGTCCACACACAGCAAAAGAAGGATCAGGTGAGTGCCATGAAACAAGCCAACAAAGAACAGATGCAGCTGGCTTGAATTATTTCAGCCAGTCAAATGCAGCCAGCCAGCCTTGGCTGGCTATTCCCAGTCCACTGCAATACAGAATTCATGTGAGATGAACCGGAAAGGTTGAACTGCTGACAAATATTTAAAGAGCGTGATGTCAAGGTGCCTCCCCTGAAAAACATAACCTTAACACATTGATTTAAAAGGTCTTTCTTACTCTACATAGGCTATCAACCATCCAAGATGACAGTAGCATCTGCCAGTGTTGTAGATTTTGTGACAGGTGGCACAGCAGCCTAGCGTTCCTCCTTTAAGGACATATACAAAAGCCCTCTTACAGCGTACAATGGATATCCTTCTTTGCCCCTGCTCCACCCAGCTTTGGAGTCAAACTGCACACTTGGGTTCAACAAAAAGAGTTGAGGCTCACCTGCAGTAGAGGGGATAAATGGAAGACAGAGATTCATGTCTGTACATAAAGCTGCAAGAAAGTAAGTACAGGCTTTCAGTTTCTCTCTGTTGCACAGGTCCTTCAGAGCAAGAAGTTGAATGCCCATGTTCCTCCTATGCAGGTAATAATGGTCACCTTTGCTATTAGTGTTAATAGCTTTCCCCCCCAGCCCTGCCACTGGAACAAGTTCATCTCTGCCAACTGAGAACAGAAAATCTCTGCACAACAGCCCACGACAGAGGAAAACGCCAGTTTTTCCACTTCTTTAACTTTCAAAGCTCACAGAAGTGCCTTTCCCTGACACAGCAGAATCACTGCCTTGGATCACAGGCTAAATTAAACACACAAATTACATTCTCCATATAAACAGTTATACATGACTTAAATAGCACGGTTTTATTTTCCTGTTGGCACCAATTGGTACAGTAGTTCAGTCAGAGCTTAGGACATCAATGATGTCAGCTGCTTTAATTGGCAGCACTGACGTGACCAGCTCCCGTTCCCAGACGTGAAGTGTGCCGGTTTCCATAGGGAGGATGCTGACCAAAGAATTCCTACCACACTTCCTATCAGTTGTTTTCAGCAGCAAATACTGGCTCCAGCAAGGGGGGGAAAAAAAGTCATCTGTTTGAGCATCCAAAAATTCACAGGATGACGTCATCCTGTGAGACAAGATTTCTCTGCAGCTCCCTCCCTAAACACACATGACCTATCAAAATTCCTGCTCTACATTCCTGCCAGCTGGGGTCTGTATTTACAGAAGGGAAAGACATCAATAATTTTTGCCTTGCTTGTTTGCCATGTTAGCTCAGTTGTAACAGTTCCTCCTCCAGCCCCCAGAAGGAAAAGGGACAGTCTGTCTGAAAAAGATTTCACAGACTAATTATAGAAAGCTCATGGCAATTTCTTCTAATGAAGAAATTCATTCACAAATTCCCATGCAGATTTAGTCCATCTAACAAGACATCAGTAAAGGAAAAAGTAGGGAAGGAGCTGAAACAAAGTGAAACCAAAAGCAGAAGAATCAACCAAATGAAAAGAAACGTGGAGTAGCCCATTAACCAAATTCCCCAAGTATTAAGGGCTGTACTTCTTTGCAAGAGTCTTCATCCACTACTAGCATGAACTGTGATCCAGGCAAGAGTCATGGGATAGCTGCATTGGTCACTCCTCCATTCCTAGCAGTCACATATGCTTGCTTTCTTCTGCACCTGGTACTCCGTATGAAAATTCATGCAGTGTTATGTAAGAGATTAACAAAAAGCATCACTGCCCATATGAGCCATCAACTCAAAATACACCATTCCTCAGAATTTAATAAAAATTCTTCCCCCAAGTTTACACAGAAGGGAAAGAATTTTTTTAACTGATTAAACATAGCTTTTACAACTCCCTTCTCTTTACCTCATTAAGGGATAACTTCAAGGCCAGATGGGTGGTGTTAAAACTGTAAAATTACTACTTTAGGAAAACTGGTGTGAAGATCCAGATTGCAATTACAGAATATAGACTAAGAAACCCTTTTTAAGCTTCTTAACTATCCTTAAAGACTTTTTAACTGTACGGTTTTCTATAGGCCTGTCGGGGTAGGCAAGGGGTGAAGTAGCTTCACACTTTATTCATGCCTTGCTCAGTGCCTATAAACAGGCACTGTTTCCTTGCCCCAACCTTGCTGGCAGGAGCTCACCAGCTGGGGAGGCTGTAGTGTTCATGTAACTCCTCCCTTTTGAATTCTGAAGTTAGATCCCATGAAAGAGGAGAACAGCTGTCTCTTGAGAACTCAGGAGCCACATTTTCAATTTCCTTGTAGCTAGTGCTTGGGATAGCTTCAAATCAATAGAAATGCAGGATCAGACCAGAACCTCGAGTGCATCACTGAATACACCTCAGATTCCCAGTGGGGATCAGCCTTTTTTCTCTCAGATTCCCAGTGGTTAACTCAGGCAGCTTTTAAGACCCTCTCTCCCAAGCACTTAAGTCTTTCCAGCATCATGCAAATGAGCCCAGCCCTCCACTGTACCAGCCAAGAGCTAAGGCAAAGTAATTCAAGCAATGCCAAGCAAATCCTGTGTGATTCAGGCCATCTCCCAGTCTTCTGGGAACCAGCTTCCTGGCTATTCTACCCTTCCCTCAATTGCAATCTTTCAAAAAGTCATCCTCCCCAGTTAATTTCTTTTGTATGAGCCTCTAGAACTTTTTCCTAATTGATGCGACTTCAATTGGCTTTTTTGCTGGCCTTGGAGATCTGAAACAAGCAAACAAACTGAAACAAAAAATTCCACCACCACCTTACAGAGAATGCTTGTAAGGTCACAGCTGAATTTCAACAACTTTCAAGTTTGCAGACTTTGAGTAACAGCCAAGATCTGTGGAAGTCTGAGAGGAACATGTCATACTAGGAGTCTTCAGTTGTAAAAGCTGCAAGTTTTCCCTCTCTCCTCCTACTTCCCTCTCACAAACAAAACACAAAATTAAACGCTGAGGCAAATCTTAGGTGTTTCTTTTTAAAAAAAGGATAAGATTATACTTGTGCTTATGTCAAAGCAGAGGAAAGCAAGAGATCAAGACTGGTGTATCTAAAAGCATACAGCTCTTCCCACCTAGTACCTCACTGTAACAGGATTGAGAAATCTCTGTCATCACAAGCTTTTGGTCCTTTGTGCTCAAGGCACCAAGCAAATCCCATGAAACCAAGCATATTTTATAGTGGAACTGGTGTCTACAAACCACAGACTCCTACTCCAGGTTAGAAAGCAAGAGAGAAAATGCAAGTAGTTTCTTTCCATGAACTTCTGGGACACAATCAGACATTTCCTCCACTGTTTGAAATATTAGTAGCCTGTGAACTAATCCTACTTTTCTCATTACATCAAAGAGCAACAGTCTTTTGGGCTACAGACTCTTACAGCAGTTCCAGTTTTGCTGTCTGGCCCATCTGAAATATCTGAAAGGTAAATTGGAACTAAAAGAGTTTTGACTGTGGTATCATTAAAAAGCTGGATACAAACTTTGATATATCCACTTACCAAACTGAACATCAAGCAAATATAACAAGTTCTGTAGGGGATACCAGGAATCTCTCACAGACATAAGGTTGTATATACACAAAGAAAGAAACAGTTTCACAGTCTGCTGAGTTTAACTTAGGAGGATGGTAACTTCAGGGCAACTAGACACAGCACAACCAGTTTGGCTGGGTCCAGAGAGATGAAGTCAAAAGTGAAAGATTCTCAGCCATGCAACCTGATGAAGAATTATACAGCGTCGTTTCACTTGACGCTAAATCTGAATCATTTCTCCACACTGAAAAGGTACTGCTGATCCATGGCTTCCATTCAGGGAAGCTGTCAGCACACAACGCTAGAAGAAAAGGGAGAGAAGAAAAAAAAAAAAAAAANAAAAAAAGGGAAAAAAAAAAAAAAAAAAAAAAAAAAAAGGAAAGAAAGAAGACATATGTGTATACTTTCCACAGCAGTTATAAAACAAAATGCAAAGTAGACAAGATTGTCCGACACAGGTGATCTCACAAAAGGGGAATATTTCATTAAAATTAGATACAAAGCTGCTGCTTCACCAGACTGGCTAATAGGGGGAGATGAAAGAACAGGAAGAACAAGTGCACCAAGAGATGCAAAAGAAATAAGGAATTTTTGCCAGCAATCTCATTGACTGCATTTTGATTCTGCAATTTGATATTGCACTGTAGATCAATGGAGAAGTGCTTGCCAAAATTTAAATGGGCACAAAAAGTGAAATAACAGACAAGACCATGGGAAAGTCTGACAACTTGAAGGTAACTCTCTGAGGAAAAAAAAAGAGAGGAGCAATATGGATATTTGCTTGTATATAAGAAGAGTTCATCCAGTTTTTCAAGGTGACAGGTTTGAGAAGTCAGGAATATGAAGAATTTCCAGACTACAAAGCTGTGATTTCCTAGACTAAAACAAACTAAGTCCTTGAGGGAAAATGAGGTAGCAACAAACTAAAATCAAGTCAATAAATATATTTTAAAGCATAAACATTTCCAGAAAAGCACATAATGATGGTTTATGAGCAATTACGAGAGTTACAAACATTACTGATCTCAGCATCGAGGAGGCAAAAACTGTTCAATATGATGAATGCTCTCTCCCTCTCTCTGCAATATACAGGCACTACTTTACAATCAGACTTTTAAATGAATACCAAATACACTTTCTTCTACATGTTTATGGGGAGAGAAAGGTTGCTGTTCTCAAGACACTGCACACAGTCAAGAATTCAGAACTACAGAAGTCCTATTTCTCTTTTAAAAGCTTGAAGGTTATATGCTGGTGGCAATGCTTTCTTTTATTAGAAGTATTTGTGAAAAGTTTTCAAACCTCTGATTGCTTTTCAGATGCACAACAACAAGAAAAAAAAAGAAAAAACAAAACAAAATTTGAGTAGTGGGGGGATTAAATGTGTGGGTAGGTTGTTTTCTTGGTTTTCTTTTGAGGATATCCATTCATTAATCATTTACCAGCCCACATACAGATGGCAGGCTGCCTCTCTCAGGAGCACTGCATTTGGGCCCTGTTCTCCAGAAAGTGATATTCAGCTGCAGAGCACAAAAGCCTCGGGAGAACTCTGCGATAGCTCGGTGCCAGGTCAAGTTCAAAGCTAAACACAAATTAAAGTGCAAAACATTTCATATCAGGGAGTGGTGTGCCTGTTGGCTGGAAAGGACTCACCTGAGTTCTCTACTCAGTTCTCTCTCTAAGGGAGTGTCCCTCCCTGTCTTAGATCTTACCTAGCTCTTTGAACTTAAAATTACCCCATCAGAGCTGTGCTGCCCTACTCACTCAGAAGAACAGGCATAGCTTTCCCTGGCACCACCCGGGGAGACAAAGCACCGGACAAAGCGCTCTTTGTCCAGCACCACCTTCCACAATCGGCAGACAGCATTTTAAATTGCATCTGAGGGAGTGGAGAGTCTGAATTGAACTTAAGCAGGCTCTGTTCCCAAAGTAACACAAGCTGGCAGCAGACACCATAATGCCAACAAACAAAGGATGAGTGCCAGTCTAATGTTTGCTCTTCTCCCCAGGGCCGGGGAGACAGCTCTACAGCAAACTTACAGAAGACCCAACATGCTACAAACATCTAAGTGTGCTCAGCATCACTGAAGGAAAAATCTGAGCTCTTCCAGACCTTCCAAACCAAGATGCAGCAGGTTCAGGGTGGCTAATGAGGAACAGCAGCTGCTGTCACTGTCATCATCTCAAGACAACTGGGAGATGCCTGACTCACATCATGCTCTTCTCCCTCAGTGTCCAAGGGATGGTTCTCCCAGAGTGGATAGCAATAGGCCTAGAGGAATGGCCAAACTGTGTCTTGGGAACAGCCATGCCTTTGGACCTGAGAGAGAAACTTCTGCAGCTGCATGTTGTCAAATCTCAGGGAGCTGTCCTGCTCTCCTGTTGCCAAGGCAAGCTCACTCCTGAGAAGACCTGCAGAGAGCGTCTTCCTCTGTGTTAGCAGGACTCGGGGAGGAGCAGGCCCATCAGGCACCACTCTGTGATTAACAAATCAGACCAGTAGAAACAGGTTTCAGTGGGGTGTTTGTTGCACACCACTTCCAACACCAGAGAAGGGCCTTCTGACTCATTCCCATCCAACACACCACCTGGAGAAGGTTCACATGACAAGGTTTTATATTTCCTCATTTAAAAGACATTAAGAAAGCTATCAGCACACTTAGGTAAGCAACCAGAGCAGGGCACCAGTGATTACTCTGTATTAGCAACTGCACACCTTCGCTCTGTCACAGGAGTATTTTCAACATCCTGGATGTGTTACAGTGTGGCGCACCCTGGAGTAGGGTGTTACTTTCTAATAGCTTTATAGAAGTATTTTTGTAATTAGTTGACTCCTGTGTGCATGCAGGTGGCAGAGAGATGTAAGAGGCATTCCCTCCAAACTCTGGGCAAAACTGAGTAGAAGACTACAGAAAAAGAAAAGGATTTTTACATTTTTGTGTTTGTCTTCTATTTTAAACATCATCTCAAAGGAACAGCTTTCCTCTCAGAATAGAAAAAACCAAACAGTTGAGAAAATGAACCATCAGTTACAACAAGAGGGATAAGGCCCTAAAAACCCCCAACAGTAAAAGTCCTGTTATGATTTGATTAAACGTGGGAGTGAGTATTTGGGGCAAAATGACCTAGATGCTGCCAACTCATCCCAAAGTACTTTTTTCTTTCATTGCATGCACTCACCAACATTACCATGGCCTTTGAAAGAAAAGACTGCGCTGTGTAGGTGGGGGTATGCACACACTCTGGCCTTGTGAGCCACTTTTCCTGTGCAGCAGGTTTTAAGCAATCACATCCAACTTGATCATCCACTTTCACATCAATAGTCTGCACACATAAACAACTGTGGCCACGTAGCACAGGCTTTTACAACAGACTGAGCCCAAGCCATTTGCAGTCAGAGCAGAACACCTCTGCGGCTTGAGCTGATGAATCCTCAGAAACACTTTTGATAGTTTTGAGCTGTAGAGTCCTGGAAGGTAATGCAAGAAGAATCAGACAACACCTGAGGGCCACAGTATTAAAACCCTGAGAGAGTGTCTTCAGTGCCTTTCAGTTATCACAGAATACATCTGAGATGTGGTCACCAGCATACCCTTGGGACACGTCTTCCTATGCAGAACTTCTGCAGAAGAATGAAAAGTATCCTTCTTGGAAGCAGCAGCACAGCAAAGTGTAATTCCACAAGGTACCAACATGCCCTGTATCTTCCAAACTGAGATCATAAATCAGTATTTTCCAGAGGCTACCAGGGCAGACATTTATCAAGGTAAAGGTTACTGTGCTGCCTAAGCAAAACATAACAGTAATATTTAACATCAGCTGGAGGGTATTGGTAACACACGCTTGCTTTTAGAGTAGAAATTCAGGACACCAAAGTACCAGGAACAAAACAAAACGAGTTCAGACTGAGAGCTGATAAGACCTTCCTGTAAATATCAAGTGTGAATTGTGTACCTGAAGAAATCAAACGACACCAAAGGAATGCCCATCTGGTGTGATGGTTTACCTTGGATTCTTGTGAAACCCATTCTTTCACATCAAGACAGGGCGCTATAAGGACATTAATTTTGATATGCTCGCCATTCTATATGCATATGAAGACTTCTATTAAGTGCCAGAAACACATTAGTTATTTGGATTTAATTACATAAAAATTTAACTTCCTGCTATATTAACTTGAATTTTTACTCTAAAGAGAAGCAGACTGGAGAGAATATTCAAGAGAGGATGGTTACACTAACAGCTGTCATATACGATCTTTAACAGCAAAAATTAACCATGCCTGCCACCACCAAAAGAAACAACCAGGGCAGAACTTTCATAGTAGGGAAAGAACCACCAGCAAGACTGCACACTCAGATTCTGGTAATAAAATTTCACTTAAATGTCAAATACAGCATTCCCCTTATTTAGTAAGGCTTTATTGTATTTGTTTTGTATTTGTTTTATTGTATTAATAAGTTATCAAAACCTGATTTAGCAAGTAGCAAAATAAGATTTACTTTATGCTCATATTTATATATATGAGTGATGACTTTGTGGTACTTAAGCTGTAATCTCAGGAAAATAAAATCAGTTTCAGTGTCTCTTCCTGCTCAACTGTTACAACCAAATTCATGATGCAATTTGTGCCACTGAAATTCTTCTGGGGTTAAAAAACAAAAAAAGGTATTCTATTAAAGCAAAAACAAACCTAGAAAGTCACTTCAATGAACTCTCATGTTCCATCTCTAAGGGTCATTATGGTAGGCAGTACATCTTAGCTGGCAGAAGTTTAAAGTTTAACCATGCAAAAACCAGTGTTATAATCCAGGTCAGCACCCAGCCCAGGCAGCTTGGTTAAACTTGGCCTCTCCAGCGGAGGGTTCTGGATCCCAAGAGCTGTGAACATCAGGCACTGCAGTGGGCAGCACTGAAAGCACACTCAGCGTTACCCCACAGACCTTTGTGTGGTACTCCACAGCAGCACAAGTTAATCTTTAAGGTATGGAAGACACCTCTAACTGCTAATGTTAGATGTTAACATCCAAACTGCAGTGCTTCACCAATAATCCTTCACATGCATAGATTCATCTCTCCTTTCATGTAGGCAAACCCATCAGACATGCTCTGGTTCTACAAGTTAGCACGGACCAGTTTTGTGAAGCTCCTTTGGCAACACTGGAGCTCATATGTTCAATAAGTGGCCTCACCAGCTGGAAGCTTTTGAACTTTCAGGTATTTTCATCTCATTAGTGAGGGTTTTGTGGCAGGGAATTTTCTTGGACAGCGAAACGTATTTCGCTAACTAAACCCACCCTCTTTTCTTGCATTAACACAAGACAGAAAGAAAAGCACATTGACACTTTTGCAGTATCTCAGGGGATAGATTTTGATTTTGTTTCCATTTACACACACTGGTGTCTGTGTAAATTTAAGATATGAATGAATGGCAACATGAAGAGTCAGGAAACCCTTATGCTTATGCTTAGCATATCTTTGTTGACTTTAAAAATAAAGAACCAAACCAAGCCTTCAGTAAACCCCTTAAGATCTTCTTTCATGCCAATAACCATTTTATTTTCCTTTCTCCTTCTTCCAGGGATCAGTGTGAGGATTTTAAAACATGGCATTTAGTTTGAAGGAAGTGAAGTGTTTATCTGTCCACACCACTGGAGCTTATGCAGCCAGGAGGTGTTAAAAAACCCCAAACCCCCACAACATTACTAAGCATAAGCACTAGAAAACATTAATGCTAAGAAAGTTAACTTCAGAGAGTTTTAAAGCTGCATACATTATAACACTATATGCCATCAAACCAAAGTCTTCGAAAAATTAATGCTCCAGCAGTGAACTCCAAGGAGAAACAGTACCTAAGAAAGCAAGTGGTGCAATTCTCATCATTGGAATAGGGTGCATTGCTGCAGCTGCAGCACCAGTGTGACTAACACAAAGCAATTCAGCCAGGTCTTGTCCAACTCAGCACACCCTCAGTGCACAGTACTTTAAAGGAGACTGTAGCAGAGCCAAGCACATTATTCAATTGATAACTGGTTATACAGAGGACTAATTAAAGCACTAAGCCCACATCTTTATTTTGTAGCCATGACTCTTTCAGTTCACACTTTCCAGCTTTTAAAAGTTTTCTATCTACTGCTATAAAATAAGCACTTCCCACTCACATTGTTCTGTTCAGCTTGTGAATAAGAGCACTAAGCAGGAAAAAGTACTAAAAATAATTTTCCAGAAAAGTAAAAATAATTTGAAATCATAAAATAAATATGGATTGGTTGGATCACTGCTACTTGGAACAACAGTATTACTCTATCACAGAGAAGGCAGACAAAGACAAGGCACTAGTGAGGAGCATTAGTTTGAAACTGCAATATTATGAAGAGACCCTGGTGTTTAACATTGAAATATCAGAAACTCCAGTCCAGCTTGAATGTAAAATCTATTCCATCTTTGACCAAACATTTCAAGGCTATTTCAAACTTTCACACTTGTGTCTCCACATTCACACATGAGAAGTGCTGGCAACTCATTATGCTCAAATTGAAACCAATTCCTCTGCACAGCTACGTGTCCTGCCAATGTGGTGCTCAATGAAATACACCTATTTAGCAGCCCTGCGAGCAAGTCGGTATCTCTTGCTCTGTAACATTACTAAAAAGGTAACTCAGAAAATGGCATGAGAGGCTTAGCCACTCTCTCTCATATACAGTGATCAGTATAAGTGGTAGGCAATTCATTATTTTTGAATTTGCATTTCAGTCAACAATAGCTTTACCTGCATAATGTACAGGGATTTCTATCTTTGGCCCTATGACGTAGTGACCCTCCTCCAGACTGTGAGCTGTAATTGTTGTCCACTGCCGACACGAATGAATCAGAAGGTAATCGCTCTCCCGAAGGCCTTCCACAGTTTCTCCTGCAAAACAGATGTAGGGTTTTTTTTTAAAAAAAAAAACAAACCACACTTACTGCGTCATGAATTAGGAAAACATCATAACAAGCATTTTATTCTTGTTGGTGCTTATTTCTTTCCAGACTTTTTGATAATTAAAAATTCAGTTTAGTAAATTTCAACTCTATCCAGTATTCACTTTTGCAATTTAAGTCCCTTACCTTCCAGAAAACAAACATGAAGCAAAATATCTCAGTGCATGCATACAATATCACAGAGATGCAATCCAGATTACTGAGTAGTGGCTCTGGGGCTCCTTTTTCAACTTTCTGCATAAACACACTTTTCATATTTCTATTTTGGTCTGCCTATCTCACTTGATACAAATACTTGAGAGGTCCTTTAGTTTTTAAACAAAGGAAAAAAAAAACCCCAATGCATCTTCATATTTTAAAAGAGAAGCATCACAGTACCATACAGCAGTAACTGGATATCACACTTTCAGACACAGAGATTTCATCTTTCTCATTCTATCCCTTTGCAAGCTGGTGCTTAATTAGCCATCCAGATGTTCATAAACTTAATCCTATCACTTAAGGAAGAGAAATGAATAAAGGAATAAATATTAAAAAAAAAAATTCACAAACATCTAAGTCCCCTCTCAGACTGAAATTCAATGAGAAGCCTACCCAGACAACATGTAGCTCACCTTTCTAAGGCATTCTCTCGTACTCTTGTACTTTGGTGTCTGTCAAACCCATCCCAAACACAGCCAAAGATCCAGTTCTCCTTTCTCCCCTTGCCCCTAACAAATTTGCATTTCTGCAGAGTATCCTCTCCTGTTCTACACTGCATGGTCAGGTCTAGAGTGCTTTGCTAAGTTTTCCAGCAATTGCAAGAGCCATATTAGACAGACCACTTTAAGTGCCAACTACACCTCTCAAGCACCATATGATATATGAACAAAATTTCACAGAGCAGGAAACTGTTCTGAAACTCACAGAACTGCTCTCACACACCTGCAGTCCTGCTCAGCACACAAAAAAACCAGCCTTTCTCCAGGTGTCTTTGAAGCAGTCACTTGGACTTTCAGGAACACTCAGTAGACACTAAACATGGGCCAAGAATAATGAAACTTTAAATTTCATTTTCCTTCCCTCCCACCAGCCCTATGCAGTTACAGCCAAAAATAACACAAATCGTTTAGCCCTGGAATCAAGTTTGGACAAAACCTATCCCCTTCAGCTACTACAACAAACTGAACTTTTTCCTTACTGTCCTGATATTCCTAAAAGTCAGTAGAAGAATGAGAATTTCCTCAGCCTGGGGCAGCAGACATTTCCTCTGTTCAATCCCTGCAGTGGAGAGCTACTTCCCACTGAGGTTTTTTTTTTTTGCCCGCAACAGGCACTCTTCTACCGTAGGCAACAGCTTCTACACACCCCATTCCTGCCTGATTTCATGCTCCCATTCTATCAGAAAGCACCCTCCTACACGATTTAAAACAGAGCAACTGGTGTGTGTGAGAATTGTTAAGATTCTAAATCAGAAGGGACCATTACAACCACCTGCTCCGACACCCTTTGGCCACAGGATTCTCCTTGTTTCCTCCAGAAACTCAGATCTGACTAAACAAGGGAGAGACACAGTCCAACCTGCAGAGTCTAATAGATGGACTTCCCTGGGTCTGCTGTTCCATGGCCTGTTAAACCTTAAAAACATCCCTGTTTTGCCCACTTGTGTCTTTCACTTATAAGCATGGGTAAACTGCTGATGGGGGTATAGAGGAGAAACAAAAAACCTAAAAATTAAAAAAGTCAGAAGGTATACCAAGTTCCTTAGTACCAGTTATTCTTGCTCATATGAAAGTACATTTCTAGGTTTCCTTCTTTTTCACAGCACAGGAAGTAGCTTCCAGGTAAACAGGCTGTTTCATGAATTGGCTTCCAGGCATTCCTTGGACCACATCCCTTGGCAGCCCAGACAGGCAGGCTCCTTAACACCAGTTCCTGATCCCTGGGAAGCACCACCCCTCCACCCACGGCACGCTAGGATAAGGGATCTCGTAAAGCCTTGGAAAAAGTGGAAAAAATTACCATGCAGCACCAGGGAACTCTTTTCCTATCCATATCTTCAGGTATATTTGCTGAAGGAATTACGCATCTACTAAGTTTTGGCAGATTATCAGACCTCGAGCATCTCCTGTTCTCTGCTCACAGGGCAACCTCTAATATGTATAAAAATTACCTTCAGCTTACTGCAAAGCTTTACAATTTTGAGGAAAAGCACAATAATAATAACAACAATAACAGTAATAATAATAGCAACAGTAATAATAAATGGTGTTATTTGAAACTCATGTTTCAATTTTGAGAGTTACACTCATGCTTCCTATAATCCACGGCAACAAGTAATTATCCTGTCCCACAACAAAATCTAACCAGTGATACTTAAGGGAAGACCTACTGTTTTACTGGTTTCACTGACAGTGGTGAACAAATTCGAAATAAAACACAAAGCATCTCTGGTATGCTTTTTCTCTGCCTTACAATTTGTAGGTATAATTTCAGAATATTACCTAAAGGGAGGCTGGACTCTACATCCAGGATCGCAGGGAAATAATTACAGTATGGGTCACCCTCGAAGAATCTGAGGAAGATATTCTCAGGAAAATAAAGACACCCATTACGAAAAGGTGCTTCCAGCCATGGCTCACATGCTGCGATCTGTTTAAGTGGTTGCTCCACTAAAACTGGGTGGGACAGGTGAGTGTAAAAAGAGATTAGCAAGGCAGGCCCAAGAGTGACTACATAATTGAGTGTGCAGCTGGAAGTAGCTGTATTTTTTTATACAGAACCTTGGAAACCACAATTCACATCACACCAGTTATTTGCTGCAACCGATTACATCCGAAATGAATTTTGCGCTTTGCCACAGGAGACTGGAGGAGACAAGGTGAAGCAGATGTGACAGGGAGTTGACACTCCCCTTGGCTCCTTAACAAAGGGCAGGTCTGTCCTTACCAAGCCCTGATCTTTCCCAACCATAGGTGAGACAGATTCCTGGGGTTTGCTTTATAGGTTTTCTCCTTGTCACCAAGAGATTAAAGGACTCTCAAAAACACCTGGCTAATCATGGTCTCCAAGCTATGCAAGGAAAATGATGCTTTGAGGACAACAAAGCAATTCACTTCTTTCTTCCCTCTTCTTCTACTCTGTCTCCCCCATAAGACCTGCTCACCAATTTTAAAGTGGTTTCTTTCTGGAGGGGAGGACCTTCCAGGTTGGAGACACCTCTGACCCTTGCTACACAACTCCTGTCCCAGCCCAACCCAGCTCAGTTTAGCCCTTTACCCTTTTCTCAGCCAACCATACCTTGCAAAACAGCCACACACATTCAACCTGATTTCCCCCCTCTGCAGTGGCTTAAGTTATGCAAGCCTTCTATTAATCACATTTTAGCTGTGTGGGAGAGAACTCGGCAGCCCTCACCATTCAGTGGCTACGCAACTCGGTTCTCACCTATTCAACACACTCCTCCTACACTGCTGCTTACATAAAAATAAGATGCCATGAGAAAACAGAGAGCACAGGCCACTCATCTTTAGTAACAGTTTTGTCTCTTATGATCCAGTATGAATTAGCTGCTCTATCTTTTCACCCTCTCCTCCCCACCCCACATGCCTGCAATATAATTAAACCACTACAAAGAATTTACAGGCAAATACTTGTGCTGGTCTTCTACACCCCCCAAATAAAAGTCAAGAGAAGCAATGAACTACCACATGCAATTCCCCAACTTTCCCCAAGTTGCCTACCTCCTTCCAAAATATGAGTCAAGTTTATTCACAGTAATGCCTGAGACTAACCCATGATTTGCTAGCAGCTCCTAAACCCTAAATCAAGTGTCAACACCCACCCTTGCCTGAGATTAAAAGCCTCACACCTCTGAACTGAAAACTTAGCCAGTATGTTCCAACACAAGCACTCTGACCACAGTAAGTATTTGAGTACTTCATGCATCACTACCAAAGCAGCACTGCTATAGGTCTTCAGGTATTCACTGCTAATAAGATTCACTATCATTTTTTAATTGCATGACCCATTTCTGTACAATTCCTAAAACCCTCTAATACTGCCCATACCACCCTTGTTGAAGGACAGTTGCAGGGGAAACACTGATCAGGAAAGGAAAATCATTCGCATGTTGATACAGTCATTAAAAAAAAAAATAGAGGTAATTGCTTAATCAAGAGTCCCATGCTTATTAAATACCATCTACATTAAATACCAATACTACTTAAATCATTCTTTCCAGTTCCAAAACTGGATCATCCACATTTGGTGAATCTTGACTCTGTCATTGTAAACACTTCAATTTCAAATTAACAGCTATCAACTGTAGCAAGACTGATGAAGGACAAACAGGATACCTCCATCTACAAATTCAGAGATGAAATTCTGTTTTCGCCCGCACTTTTTAAGAACCAAGTGAGGAATCAGAGGTCAACTGCATCCAGGGACTGAGTTTATATATATCTATGCTGCAGCACAGAAAGAAGCTCATTTCTTTTGAAAAGAGACCTCTCTGCAAGTTGTTGCCACTGCTTACTTTCTAACACATTTTTATCTAGTTTAGCATCTCACAATTCCAAAATGTCTGTGAATTCCCCAAAGCTTTGGGAACAGAACTGAAGACCACTTCAGTTTTGAAGGGTCTGAGCACTCCTGTGTCCTCTTTGCTTCCTCCCAGATCACAAGTTGGAAGGGACCCGTAAGGATCATCAAGCCAAAATGCTCATTTCTCACAGAACTGCCTAAAATTGAACCATATAGATAAATATCATCAAGATGCTCCTTGGACTCAGACAGGTTTGGTGCCCTGACCACTTCCATGGAAAGCCTGTTCCAGTGACTGACCACCTTCTCAGAGAAGAGCCTTTTCCTAATGTCCCACTACAGTCCACAAAAGAAAATTCACACAGGTCCCATGTACTTTGCTTGCCAAAGACAACAATGACTTTTCAACACCAATCACTAAAGAAAATTCATTAAACAAATGAAAAGAACCAAAACCAGAACTTTTAAGGTTCTCCTCCTAATATTGAAAAACTAACATTCAAGTCACTTCAAAATGTTCAGGCCAAAATGACTCACTTACTCACTGAAACTACACTGCTAAAAATAGGCAGCAATGTACAGGAATATAAAGGCTTTTTAATGCCACACACTTTGTCATTGTGGCTAAGAGTTTGCATCACTGCCTTAAAGCACAAGCTTTGCATCTGGAGACATTAAAATAGTAGGTAACGAGGTAATTCAGAGAAAGAGAAGTCGTCACATGCAAGGTTTCAGTAACGCAACAGATTCCATTTACACACACTAGATGAGCTAGATACCATTTCCTCCTGCCAGGAAGATGGTTACAGACACATTCCACTCATCTCACTCATCACAGAAGACTGCAAAGTGAGCTTAATGCTTTCCCTTGCACACCAGTTCAAGCAAGCTGAATTTGCTCTTTCTGGAATGAAAAGGCTTACGGAAAAGAACCGGGAGCTCACAAGAAACTTCAGATGGCTTTTGTGAAATAACCGATGAAAAAGGTGCCTGTGAGAACCCCAGGGAAAACTCAGCAAGACTTAGGGCCATGTGTTTTCATTAAGCCTGAACACCATCTGCATGCAAGGTAACAGATGCCACACAATTATGTGCATCGCCCAGACTGTCTTGGTCAGTTAAGTAGGTGGTGAGTTTAATTATTCCATCTAATGTTCCATAATCACATTACATATCATTACATAGAAAAATCTCAGCAATATTAAAAATCATGACTGGGTGCTCAGCCAGGTACCTACCAGACCACACAAAAGAACAACATCAACCTTATTCCTCCTCGAGTTTGCACTAACATTTAGTAGGAATGAAGTGTTAACTGGAAAAAGAGGTGGCTGGCTGGCCAGGTGGGCACCTACGCTGTGAAACAATTAGGCAGAGCTGTCAGCATGTGGCTAGTGTTGCAAGGGAAGGAGGTTTATCTGGCAATAACTGAAAGCTAAGAGAAAGCAAAACTATTAGAAGCCAGAAAAAAGAAAGAAGTGAGGTTCTTACTTATTCATCATGCTCCCATTGCACTGAGGAGCCCTACTTACACACTATCTGCTTCACTGGGCACGCAGCTTCCCTGGACTTTCCCTAGCTGAAGACCAAACAAACCATGCATTAAGATAAACCCTAACATCACCCTACCCCATCATGAAAACAAAAGGACAGCCCCACACAGTATGAAATGAAGCTATAATCTATCTCTTGTTTTTAAAAAAACCACCAGTATTATAGAATAGCATGGCTCTGTGCAAAGAGATGTTTTGGGTCAGAGGGAGGTCACACTGCTAGCACAAATATAAATGCCAGTGCCGCTTTTTCATGGCAGAAGAAGGAACCTACAAAACCTGGCACTAGCAAACTAATATAAGCTGTCTTGTTTTTGGAAAGGCAAATTCGTGTTTCTACAGACACAGCTAGTCACACAGCTCCCACACAAGGTAACACTTTAAGATGAATTCAATTTCTTTTCATCTTATTGGGAGATCCACAGAAGGTAAAAGATGAAGCCAAGGCCTCCTCTCAGCACAAAAGCTTGGGGGGGACCCCATCTAAAAATGGGAAGCCCAGGCTGAGCACTGAGGAGACAGCACACCTGAGGAGACCACACACAGGTCAGAAACACCCAGCACATGTGAGCAGCTGTGAACTGCAGGCATCACACACACTTCAGTCTCCTTGGAAAAGAGGGTCTGGGAGCAGCACAGGTAGGTAGGTACCTGCAAGCCTTTCCAAGGTATGCTTTGCAGTACCATCAGGTATTAAAATACGACTGGGTACCACAACATTCTTTTGTCTTTAAAAAAATTAAAACAAGAAAGATCAATCATAACTCAAGAGCCATTCTTATCTGAGAGTCTTTGTTTTCTCTCACTGGTGGGCTAATCCTTTATATAATCTTCAAAGAGGCCTCTGCACTTTGGTTCTTGTTTAGCCAGTTGTTTGTTTGGGCTTCTGATCTCTTAAAATACAACACAACAAAAAACAAGGCACAACATCCATAAAAAGCCCCAGCAGACAGCAGCTTCTTGTCCCACACAAACCAAGTAAGCCAAAACAAGATGTACCAGGTTGCATCACAGAGAGCATTCACTGTTAATTTGAATTTGTACTCATTTGATTGAGGGACACACAGAAGCACTACCAGCAATCAAGCAGCACTGCACTGAGTATGTTGCTTTCATGGTATTAAGAATACAAGTTCTCTGAAAAAAATACACAAAAACCCCCTCAGAGTGTTAGCATGGGCAATAAGCTATTGAAAGAGAATTCCAAATTCCTTGCAACAGTGCACGGGACTGCTTCCATCTGACTTGCCCAGCGCTGTCAACATATGATCCTTCACCACTTCCAGCACTTGGTTGTATTACTGCCACAGCATTTCACTGGCACAACAGCTGCCTCCTCCTACAGATCATTTCACTGATATTTACAGCTTTCTTCTTTTATAATGATGAGTTTGGGACTTACATTTTAGGTGGAGAGACAAAAAGTTTTTACTAAGTCTGAATATTTAAATTAGGACAAATAATTTTATTATTATTTAGCAGGCTGTACCACCTGTCCCTGTGAGAACTCCAACTGAACTCTGAGGGAGGGCGGAGGGAGAAAGTCAAACCTTTTGTTTTCTGCACACTGCATCATACTAGAGACTATCTGCTGGGTATTTTATCTATGGAGACGCACTTCAATGGATGTCAAAGATTAATAAATATTAAATTAGGGTGGTTTGCTTGCTTAAGCTTTGGCACCGTCCTTTGTTACTGAGTCCAATCTCCATTGAGCTGTTCAGCCTGTCAGTGCCATTTCTTCTATTTCACTGGTCTATTTAGGTCAGCAGAAAAAGTTCCTAAGGTAGGTTCATTAGGTCCATCTGAATTTTCCAGTCTGAAGTAGCAAAGGAAATTTGTAGGGAAAAAAAATCACATCACTAATGTTCATTGAAGGAAGGGGAAGAAAACCCCAGAAATATTTTGCTACATGATGAAGCCCACTCGTAGCAACATTAGACCTACAAAAATTGAACTTTTTTTTAATGTCACTATGACAGAACAGATGCTCGAAAGAGCTACTCTTGCATAAAATGCCTAATGGCAGAGAAGCAGAAAGAGCATGCATTTGTAGAAAACACTACTACTACTGAAGAAAAACCTTCTCTGAAAGCCACTTGATGTTATCGGTCTGACTTTCTGATTCCATACAGACACAAAAAAGGTTGATTAAAAAATTAAAATCAAGCTGATCAGAGAAACTTCCTTGTTTAAAAGAAAGCGTAACAACTTGCGTGGGAGTGTATCATGCAAAGTCTAAATACAGACTGCCAGCAAGTTAAAAGGGTAAATATTGTAATTTCTAGTAGCAAATATTGTAGTTTCTAGGAGTAAGATTAAAAAAACCCAACAACCCAACCAAAACAAACCACATTAAAATTTAAACATCTCAGGGCCATATAATGTAGTGTACTAAATTTTTAATTTAAAGTGGGCAGATTCATTAGGAAAGCCTGACAGTGGTCTCAACTGACTTTCCACATCTGAGCACAGTGGAAAAAGATGAAAGCAGAAGGCTTTGTATCCAGCTACACAATCTTTGGAGCTTGCAACACAAGGATCTAGAAAAAAATTTCAGTTATATCTAGGGCTATTGATAATCAGCCTCACTTTTCAGTTTCCCTTCTTCCTTCTCAAACAAATTTCCAAGTAGTTTTCAATATGTGCTTCCCATTCAGTTTAACGCTTCCACTCCTGCAGCACATCCATTTGTGCTGCTTCCCATTACCGGGATCAACGAGCATTTTTGTCATGATTCAAACTGCAACTTAACACTGACTTGACTTTTCATCAGCAACACAGACTTCATGTCTTTGAAAAGTTTCCTTTGGTAGCATAAGGATTCATACTTATTTGGATTTTAAGATGACTTATATTCTTCCTTCTTTTGCTGAAAACAAGAAGTGGGGAAAAGTTGTAAGCGTGGAAGTTCAGGCAAAATTAGTTGAAATTCTTGTGTGCTGCCTGTCAGATTAAGTTTAAACCTACTGGTGTTCAGAGTTGGTTTTTAATTACAAAAGAGGTTAAAAAAAAAAGGTTTTAAAAATATTTTTATTTGACAGCTAGGCATCAAAGACAGCTCAGGTTGTGCGTCACAAACTCAACAACAGTTTCACGTCATCTCTTTGTTAATTTGCTGCTGAGACAATGCAGGAAACTCATCCAACCTCATCCAGCCCAGGGTACTGCCCATCTGCAGCAAGGTCTGTCACCAGCAATTACACCAGTATCCACCTTGGGTGGTGGAGGGTGGGACACTGAATCTTCCTGCAGCTTCAGGGAGAGCTGGGCAAGATGTACCTACCCAAGAAATAGTTTTTCCCAGATTAAGCCTCTTGCCACTGTATACCTTGGATGAAACTCAACTGCTGTTGCAGTTGCACCGCAACAATTTTCAGCTGTCTGAACAGAGAATCCAGTTGGCTTCACTGACCCTACCTGCTCAGCAAGGAAGGAGCAAGGGCAGCATCACCCTCAGCGTGCCTTATATTACTACCTGGGGTACTTTGTGCGTTGATGTAATCCTTCAGCCTCACAGTACTGTGATCAGACTTTGCTCTGGGCAACCATTAAATATTTCACAATCAAGAGAA
Organism: Cyanoderma ruficeps; assembly: GCA_008694505.1. Lineage (NCBI taxonomy): Eukaryota > Metazoa > Chordata > Aves > Passeriformes > Timaliidae > Cyanoderma > Cyanoderma ruficeps. The sequence continues at coordinate 12,745,999 of VZDJ01007755.1, read as the reverse complement.
AGGAGATAAGGCTTTATTTCTGCAATTTCCAATCCCTCTGCAAAAGCCTGATAAAATCAAATTGTTTCAATCCAACTGATGCTGAACTTAAGCTATCATCCACTAATACCTAACAAGAGAGCAGAGACTCCCAACCACCTATTCTTTTTATGCCTGCCAGCAAGAAGACAGATTTATTTCTCTAGGATTAGCATTTTGCTATTGGAATGACTGGATATACCAGTACTGTTGCAACAAATCAGCATAAACCATAATCTCATTACAAAGCTATGGGACAGATTAATCCACTGAAAAATCCAGTTTGTTCCAAGGCAAGCTTTCTCCTAGCTGCAAATATACAGAGACAGCATCTCAGTGAGTCCTCAAAAAAACCCGTTTGACCTACTGCAGGGAAGAGAAGAACAAATATTTTAAATAAGCAGCAAGTGGAATTTTGGTGCCACTGCCGCTGATGGTAAATCCTCTGCTGACTTCAGCATTCTCACAGTTTGAACCTTGGCATCTTGCTTTTTTCGTGTTCATCAGAAAACTAGTGAGGAAAAAAAAAGAAAGAGTAGTAACAACACAGATTTCATTGAGCTTTGTTTGTGTTTATTTCAAGCCTTCAGAACTAACATCCCAGAATGAGAAACCTTACTTTTTATGAATCCAAGCCAAACAAGCCAAAACACATCTTTCAACACAGACTGCTCTTCACTCCCACACAGGGGGAAAAAACCACTCAGTACAACAACATCTTAACATTCGCATTCCAAAACAGAGTAACTCTCTGTTGCTACCATAATTACTCTTCTTATTAATACTGAGCATCATCAGATGTAACTGCAGATTTGCTGTATCCTCATGACAGATTTAGTTCTATGATTGATTAAACAAAACAGTCAAGCACCATAGTTACTTACAACAGCCTAGAAAAATATCAGCAATTCTTTAAACTATTCTGATACTCTGCAAGTGTTGAATATATGCCAACTATTAGTGGCAACTATTTGTCATGGAAAAAAAAAGAAGGAAAAAAATTCTTACAACCACTCAATTCCTTAAAAAAATGAGATTCTTACAGAAAAAAGCTCTCTGTTTTTGAAGTCACCTAAGACCACGAATCTTAAGTGCTAAGAATAATAGCAAGGAATGCCAAGTTTAACTGCATTTAAAATGCTCACAGGTTAGAAATATTGAGGAGAAGGCTAAGCAACTTTTCACTGCATGCAGGAGAGGTTCCAGCCTAGTTTATTGTTACCATAGGGAGCAAGAGAAAGGAATTGTGTTGATCCCATATGTAGTTAATTTTCCATTTTGAATACTCATGGCCAAAGTCGAGGGGGTAAAAATGTTAAAATATTTATCTGCCCTTTGCAATCAAGGCACTAGGCCTGGAAATGAAGAATGCAAAGAGTAGCTTTCAAAAGCAGTCTTATAGGTAAAGACAACAACAGCACTACCTGACAAAAGGGAAAACACAGCAGTAATGAAACCTCTGAGCAGTTTGCTGCCATACAAATCAGCTCCTTTAAATACTTCATTAAGAGAACCGAGGTTCTCTTTCACTACAGGCAGGCATTCCTCATTCTAGAGAGCTCCTGCTCAGATGTGTCTATAAATACCGTGAGGTCCAGTGGAGGACACCCTTCCAAGTGCCTGGTTAGCATCAGGTGCCCAGCTGGAGAAGCTTAATACTCAAGAGGTGGGAGGTCAGCATTTAGCACTGCCCTTAACACACTGTTTGCTACTGACTTCCTATTTATGTCCAAGCACAGATACAGAGTGGTTGTTTCAGCTGATCAAGCCAGAGGCAGCTGCACACCTTTGATGCTGCCCAAGTCTCGGGCAGTGTGGTCAGAGAAGGCTGGGTAAAGCTCCCCAGAGTTGGGATGCCAATGAAGACAATTTTAACCCTAGCAACCTCACGGATTGAAGAGCTAGAATTTGATTCCAGATTGCCCTGGCAGACAGAAAAACAGTCTATTCATTCAGAGTTTTCCTGGGCACAGCATGAGAGCTGGGGAGCTCTCATTGACAGTTATTTATAATTAGATGATATTTTAAAATAGCATCCAAGTAAACATACTCTATCCTCTCATTATATATCCCAAGTCCTAAAGGGACACTATGGCACTTTGTGTTGCACAGCAGTGATCCCTGCTTGAACTTAGGGCATCTTGGATAAGCTCCCAATTAAAAATAAAGTAGCCCAAATGCAGGAGCTGCTCAAGCATAGTTTTCTTTGGCTTTCAGAGAACTCATCATTACAATTTAATTTGTCTCTCGTCTTTCTTGCAGCCTGAGTTAAGGATGAAATAAAAACAGCTGGAAGTGAACAAAAGTTCAGCTCTGCTCTGAAGTGGAGTTGCCACCTGGCTGCCTGCCCAGTGGCCTGGCCCACCTCCCTGTGCTCTCAAAGTCTGAGCAGGCCCTAACAGATTGTGCATACATGGCACCCGATTGTTGGAGCTGCCATTGCCTCTGCATTTTAGCTACATCCACCCTACCCCTTCTGCTCAACTTGGAAAAATTCAAGTATCACTAATAGGCAGGTAATGCCTCTTCAAACGTGGGCTGACTGCATACAGGGACAGAAGTATGGATGTTCAACTCTAATTAGGCACCTCTTTGGTCTGCTTACATCCTGGAACAGTATCTGAGTAATACGGGAATACTAACAGAACACATTTAAAGCAGCCCCTACATCTTTTCTGATCAAGAACAGTCTTAATCCTGAATGCAATTTATTTCCATTGTTTCAGAGAAATCTATCCTTAAACCTTAAAGTACAAAAAGAATGGATTTGCTTTTAATATAAAAAGTAAGGGACAAGTGAATAACAGCTCTCAACAGCTCTTTGATAATGTTTCTATCACCTTAAGAAGGCACACACACAAAAAAACCCCCCAAAACCAAAAAAACAACCCACCCTCCTGTGGAAAGGAAAGCTTTTGCTTTTGGTAAGCAGCATGCAGAACACAGAGTGAAGAAGAAAAGCCCATCATGCCTCACTCTCCTCTTGAGGACACATTTATCTTTGCCTGCAGGCAATTTGGTCTTAATATACTTTGGTATGTATTGACAGGAATCCAAATGATATTTGACATTGCAACCCATAAGACATGCAACAGAAAAATCTCCTCCTCCAGCCTGCCCTACACTTTGCTGCAGTGCTGTTACAGCTTTGCTGCTGGTCTCTGGCCACATCCTGGGTCCAGGAGCTGCAGCAACACATGTGTGTGCCACTACATTTTGTATTTTGAGCCCTTTCACTGTAGTGGTATGTTTTTGGTTTTGTCAGTTCTATATATGTATTTATTTCATGCTGCTTTATATAAGTTGTAATGGTTTGTTCCTTGTACCCCCATATTTAACCCCTTCGTGATTTACCCTGGTTGCTGTTAATCAGTCAACCACCAGTTAAGGAACCCCTGAGTCCTGCCAGTCACTTGGGGGCCTCTCCCTTTGTCTAGAAAGTTCCAGCGAGGGCGTCGAGTGATTGGGCAGGATTCCTGTGGTTCCCTCCCTTGGCTCTTTGATTTGTTCCACTGTCTGTCTTTTATGTACAGAGCCACCCTAAGATTTGTTCTGATTGATCCCACTCTGTACCCTTCCCCTTGCTCCTCCCCTGCATTTAAGGTGCTGCACAGAGATGATCTGCGCTCTCTTGGGCAGACTCTCCGGTGGTGAGGTGGTACTGCATGGACATCAATAAACCCCAGCTGTTGTCCACCCTCCAGAGTCCTTCCATCGTTCCTCGCCATTGCTCACGCTGCCGCTGTGAGGGCCCACAGGATCGAGAAGGTATCCCCGGACACTGGACCGTGCCTCACACTGTGGCCGGTGTCAGAGCCGGCCTGGCAAAGCGGGACGAGACTCCCGAGACACTGCGACCACCACATCTCCCCTCTCTGAGTCACACATGTGCCGATGCTTTTTATATTTTCCGGCTTTACATTCAGAAATTAGGACAGGAAATAAAAAAGTCTGACCATAATGAAATTACATAAGTGCAACTTGGGTAAGAGCTCAGATTTAACTCTATGCATGTACCTGTGGCCCCTTCAAAGAGGAAACAGGGCAGTTTGTCCTTTGAAGAGAAGCCTAAACAAAAACTGTTAAGAAAGAAGCAGAAATAATTAAATGTTTTGGAAGCCAGTCTTTCAGCAAGGGTACACACCTATGATTCTCCTTTTGGTTCATTACATCATATCACAAATGGGCAAGGATTACTATTATTCTTACAAATACACACCATACCCCCTCTCATCCTCTAGGTCATGCCAGCAACCAGTGTGGGCTAAGAAAAGGAAGCATCACGTGCAAAGCCTATCAATTCACATTTGAGTCCTGCCAACAAAACTCCCTTCACTGAAATGAAATAAAACATCATGTCAGCAGCAAAGTGTAGGACTCCACAGGGGGAGATCCCACATTTTCTGTGCTGATATCAGCCACACCCCTGCAGTGGAGAAGGAATTGCAGCTCCTTATAACAGCAATGAGCTGCAATTCCAGCTTCTGCTTCCAGTGACCAGAAACACTGAAGTTTCTAGAAATGCCTGAAATAACTTTAGCTGCTTGCTTTCTCACTTCTGGTAGCACATGCACAGCTATCCCCCCTGGAACACACACAGCAAAACACCACACTGCTCTCTGGTCCAAGAAACACCCCGACTTCCTCCACACTGAGGGAAAAAGAAGAGGACAGAGCAAAAAGATGAGGGTATGGAGGGATGGAGAAGCAGAGTTCGCACAGGTGCTGGAAGGAGACAGCACAAGTGATGGAAGGGTTGAAAGGAAGGACTACCCTATGTGAAGACAAGAAAGGATAAGAGGAGCAGCTCCTTGCACTGCTCCATTCTGCCACTGCTGGACTGTGCTGGGAGTTTTACCTGACATCGACCTTGCAGATAACCTTGCAACACCTCCTGGAAGCCCAAAAGTGCAGGACTATAGCCTGGAGCATGGAACAAATGACACAAATTGGAGCCAAGAGTTCCTTGAACCCACTATGCTCTAAACGGAGACATTGAAAGATGCAACAGGAAAGCTGGACAAGAAGAGATTTGTGCACAAATGCCTTCTTCCTCCCCCTCCTTAAAGAAAAAGTTTCCTTCATTTTCCCACCCCAATCTTCCCTCCTTCATCTCCAAAATGGTGAGGTGCCAGGAAGCAACAAGAATAGCTTTCAGTGGGGCAAATAAGCAAAACTGCCAGCTGGAACCACAACAACAGAAAAGCTGCAAACTGAAAAACAAACACAGGAGAGGGGGTATCCAAGCATTTGTGGGCTACTTGGAAATAGCTCCTGGAAGTTAGTAACTCGAGTATTTAGACTGCATAGCTCTTACAAACGCAGCTGCAAGGCAAACATGCTCTGCTTCAGTCTGGCTGCCCAGAGCAGCACTGAGCAACAGCCCTGGCAGTGCAACACCGAGTCAGGGTCAGTTCTGAAATGACTGAACACAGGGACCTTCCTCCACTTGTGCCCTTGGGTCAGCCTTGGGCACACAGCCTGTCTCTTCAGGACAGAGTGAAGGCTTATGCACTCTATTTAGGGTGGTTGATCTCTGTACTCTGCAACTAGCCCATATCCTCCCAGCAGAGCAGAACAGTGTCCCCACACAGCCTCTTGTCCAGCACATCACCTTTGGAGGATGCACACCCCCACACCGTGTCCCAGCCAGCAGCTGGTGCCCCCCTGAACAGTGGGTGCAGTCCCCCAGCCTGTTCCTGGCACCTGTCACCCACGGAGCTACATCCTTACCCATGCCAGGCAGAGGTTTTGCCATGGGAGCACCAAGATAGAAAGTAAAGCAGCACATGGCACATAATGGCCCATTAAAAGGGGCTTTTTACTTCTCTACTCAGCTTTTCTTCCCATTCCCCCAGCTCTGACTGTAAGGAGAAATGCCCCAACTTCCTTGTCACCACCACAATGTTTTCCCTGCTCATTTCACAAACAGAATTGCAGCATGTTGTGTTTTATATAACATTTGAGTCACTAGGGTTCAGCCCTGGTATGAAGCAACTCCAGTATCAACCTCATCAGGTTGAGCTCTTGGGCATCTTCCAGCCTCTGAGACCATGTTAAAATCTTTATTCTTGGTTCTCGTAGAAGCCCAATGACATTCTCACAGAACAAGTAAATCCACACACATTCAACTCTTTGATTACAAGATTATAACATCCTGAAAGAAAAACCCCCAAACCAAAAAGGACACTTTGCAGTAATTTTGCATTTCTTGAAGGTTTGCACTTCCAGGAAGCTCCAAGTGACCTTTCCCACTGCAACAAGATTTGCTGCTTTTCCTCGGAAAATCACCACCCACTCCTCTGCTGAGAGCACATCAGCTCTTGCCTGGGTGTGCAGATGCTGCAATCCCTGGCACAGGGCTCCCCACGCCCCCAAACACACGGCTCTGGCAGCTACTGCTCGGCATTTCATGTCCTCATCGTGGCTTGATCCACTCAGTGTGCACCTTGCAGATCCAGGAGCATCTCCCTCCTGAAGGATGACGAGGCTGGACTCCACAGCCTCCCCAGCCCCAGGAAGACCCTCTTCACACCACCAGCATGCAGTACCAAGCCTGGCAGGGCAATGCATCCCATAGCAGCAGTACAGGAGCTATTGAGACCAATACAGCAGCTATTCTTGTGGGTACAAAGCCTCAGCCAAGTACACAGGTGCCCTGGCAAAACTGTGATTTATTAGTTTTATGCCGACTTGTGCACCACCTCAGAGACTGCAGTGCAGATGTGGCTCTAATCCTCAGCAAAGACACTCTTCAATCTGCTTATACACCTCAATTTTACATTTCTGTGCTAAGCCCTTTAGATGAGCAGACATGGCTTATAGGTGGAGGCACAGTGAAATTCACTCCACAAGTTTTTCATACTGCAAATGGTATGAAAATCGCAAACCACAAATGCTACGTAAAACTCTTTCCAAACAGAAGCACCATTAAAAGCAAAAAATTTCAGACTTGAAATATTGGCTCACTGAGTTTTATGAAGGTTGGTTTTGAGTCATATGCAATCCACATTAAGATGATGAATATTTTCCTATAGGGGAGAGACTTAAGTTGCCCTAATCCAACCAACTTGTTACTCCTAATGCCAAAAGGAAATACAGCAACACCCATGCCCTTTGCTTCTGACAAACCACCACTGGAATGACTGGAACACACTGCAGCTCTTCCCACAACTTCCATCAAATCCTGTTGCACCAGACCATGCTGTCCAATATCCTCCAGCACTTCATCTTGGCATAGTTGCCTTTGCTGGGGCATTACAGGGAGTGCCAGTTCACGTAATCACCGAAGCCAGGAACACCTAGTTCCAGAACAGCACTTACAGACAAAGCAGAAAACAACGAAGCCCTTCTTTCCTATCCTAGACTCGTACCATTCCTTGCAACAGCAGCATATGATTCATCACACCACATTTGTTTTAAGATTAGGGGTTTGGCTAACTGTTTGAGACACCTTAATACATTAGATTTTATGTGTATCTAGTGCTTTATTTGAAAGCTAGATGTAATTTAAATGGTGGGGGGGAGGAGCCGGGGGAGAATTTAAAGTTATAGCACTTCCAGTTAAGAAAAGACTGATGGCATTTCACCTTCCAATACCTGAATTACACATTTATCCAGGAAGTGTTCATTCAGTTATGTACACGAAGGCTTCACTTCACAAAGTCAAAACTTTACAAACTTTAACAAAGAGGTAGCAGTTCCTTGAATAACAGAGAAGGATATGAACGTTTATTAAGCACACAAGAAATAAGAGGAATGTAACTATTTTCCTTTCTAGCAGCCCTAACACACCACCAAGGGTTCAAATATCTGGTTAAGAACACACGATACACACTACTAAAATGGGTATGATGCTGAACTCTTTATCTACCTCACTGGAAGTCCAGGGTACTCCTGAGAACAGCTTTTGCCAACATACTGGCCTCCGTCTCCAGAAAGGCATGATAATCTTCACAGACACCATTCGGTAGCTGCAGGTTTTAAATGAATTAAAAGCTTTTTCACTAAAATGTTTCTCTGCCAGCAGGGGAAAAGAAAACACATCTCTGCCAGCAGGGGAAAAGGAAAAGACCAATCCAACCAAAACAAAACCCCAGGAGCAGTGGTTAGTGGCAACCTGTCAATTGTTTTGTTTTTTTTTCATTCAATTGTCTTGATGGAAACAGAGAAAGCAAGCAGGAGATGCTACTGGGATTATTCTTTAATGGCAGAACACACAGTATAAAAAGAGTTTCAAAGCTGTTCAGCACCTAAGGAAGAAATCAAGCCATGTGGACACAACATATCTTGAGGATATTTGCTGTGAAATCAAATACTTGTCTTGTCTGCCCCATATATAAGCAATATCACCTACCACACCTCACTGGACAAGGCAGCCACGCCTACAGTGGGCAATCAGATCAGGGCCATTGCCCAGGGTCTGAGCATATCTGAAACCTCTTTCTCAGCCTGTTCAAAAGCTTTGCCCTACTCCCACATGATGCCTTTTAAAGATTTATTCAATAGCAGACTACTGAGACATGCTGCACTAGCTTCTCAAAAGAAGGAGGTCATTCAAGACAATTAAAGTACGGATAGCAGCATTCAGACCTTGAAAGAATAAGTCTCTTTGTAGTTTCAAAGTATTGTTCAGCTGCACAGATAACCCGCATTTGTGGAGTGACGCAATGCAAAATTTTCATTATGTACACGGCCACGCTGTTCTATTGAGTACGATCTGCTTTGATAAGATGTGAGGGTGCTTAGTTTCCAGAACTGGAATCAGCTCTACAGTAATGTGCTCAACAGAACAATAGTCCCCTGAACATGACTGGGGTAGACAGTTGTCGGATGAGAAAGTTTTGAAATGGACGAGGAGAATCTGAAATAAAACTATATAAAATCTCTCTGTCCCCAGGAGCAACAACAGTACAAACTCACTATTCACCTACTACTGATATGAACAGAAGTTCATCTAGGGAAAGAAAGAAGATCACCTTTTTAATCTGTTACCCATTTTACAAATTTTTCCTTTCTTTACAGCCACCAATTATGCCATTTCATCTTACAGCACATTTACAATGCATAAGGAAGAATTTTCTTCACTGTCTCAGCAGCTCATTGAGATCCATCATCTCCCTTTGCAGCAAAGTTCAGCATGTTTTCCCTGCCATGCACAGTAGGGAATCACTTCTCTGTGAGTTGAGGTTGAGTGCCACTATATTTGATCACAACAGCACCACCACATGTTTTTTTTTCCTAGATATCACTTAGAAAAAAAATTAAAAAAATCAGAGGACCACATGGTCTTTTAATCCCATAAACTTTAGTCTTTGTACACAAAGTGGGAATTTCTGTGAACTCTTCCAGTTCATATCCAATATGTGGGCAAAAAATAACTACAAGCAAAGGCTGATCCTTACTTGTGAAAACATAGCAAGACTGTCTGGGAAAAAGGGAGCTCCACTAAGAAAAAGAATGACAGGCTCTTGGGAGTCTGAAGGGAACAGTAAGCTTACCAAAAAAAAAACCAAAAAAAAGCTTGGCCTGAAGCTCAGCTCTATGCAAAGCAGTATTTTCTAGATTTTAACCTTGACAGCATTTCTCTTTTACCCTTCAAAATTATCCTTAGAAAAATAACTACCAGAAATATAAGGCTCTGAGATGACCACGCACAACCTCATTTCTGCACTAGCAACAAGACACAGTCACAGCTTCGCCATCAGCTTTTTCTCCTGCTGGTGTGAGGGGAGCCAAGCCCAGGCTCATGTGCAGCCCTGGTTCTCACAGGCCAGCCAAGCTCACCTTTTGCCCTGTTGCAACAACCACACTAAGATAAGATCTCTTTCTGCTGCGGGTTCCCAGGGCAAAACCTTTTCCCCACTGCACCCACCCACAGGTCTCTCACTGGGGTGGGATTCAGCTGTGACAATGCAAATCGGGACTGGGGGGCGGAAGGGGGGAGGACAGGAAAAACGCAGCACAAAGCTGGTTCCTCTCTCTCACTCTTCAAGTCTTGCTTCTTTTCATCTGAAAGAGCCCACTCAGTGAATTCCACAGCGTGAGATCAAGTCCATGCATTTTCTCTGCTAGGGTTTTTAGCACTTTTTTAGCAGTTGTGTATTTGAGTTGTCATCTAGAAATATTCAAGTTGTGATGGAGGCTGGAAAAAAAAACCCCATACTAAACCCAATTGCTCTCTTCAAGAGTGACAAGTTTGGGTTTTTTTCAGTCTATTTGTTCAATTAATATCACAATATTCATCAGCAAAACAATATAACACATGAACACATTGAAACAGACAAAATTTGATTTATGACTTAACAGCATCCAAAAGCATAGCCTGAAACACAACCAGTCTTAAAATTAAAAAAAAAACAAAAAACACTAAAAAGTTTTTCAGGTTTTCAAACTCTGAAAAAAAACCCCCAGAAATTGACACATTTATCACTTCTAGATGGATGAAGTAGGCATGAATGCCTAACTACTTCCAACTATATCTTGATGTAACAAAAGACTACTTCCTCCTATACCATCAAGAAAAACCCTCCCTTCTTATCAGAGGACCAAATTTAGTGCACATAAATATTTCATAACTTCATCCTGTCAAGAAATCAAACTGAATTACTTAAGGGCAATTTTCCAGGAGCTGCACATCCAAGCTTGAAGAATAAAATTGAACTGATCATTCCCATTCTTCCTCTTCATACTGAAAGGCCAGAAGGTGAGGGAACAGTGCAAAACTGGACATCTTGTGTCCAGTGGGTGACATCAAAGAACATTATCGACCAAGGGCTAAACTCCATTAAGAAATGTAGAAACAACACTCTAAGATTGGCATCTTCTGAAGAGAATACAACTCCAGCTTTACAATCCTCTCCTATGTCCTGGTCTGCCAGAAGAAACAAATTTTGGCTTTCACAAAACCTCATGAAAACTGAAACAACAGCCAAGAAACAACTTGATGCTACAGACACAGGCCAACCACAGAATCAAAAGGTGACTGAAGACAGACATCTACAGGTGGTTACATTTCCAACAGCATGAAACATATGCAGCTTCCACTGACCTGAAGAGGAGTTCAGCACCTGAAGAAGATGAGGCCATTTCTGTGCAAACCAACCCTGACCCAAATATAACAGCCACAGCCTGATAAAATTGGCACAAGACACTACCTTGCTAACACAGGTAGCCTTAAACTTCCCAAGCACTGGATGACACACATTTGGATTGGACTCTGCATATATTTTCTTCAGCGTTGCATCACGAAATTCTCTGAGAGAGCTCCACTTGTTAACTTTGCAAGACAAGAACCTGGATGAAGAGCAACCACCCTGCAACAACCCATGCTCCAGTCAATTCCACGAGCACTGCACATTCCCAACTTTTCCTCCTTTAGAAGGCTATGCGCTGATTCATGGTTGCGTTCTCTTATTGCAAGACAACCTCCTCTGGAAAAAGGAAAAGCATTCTCTTTGTATCCCCAAGACCATGGCGTCTGCGTTCTTTATAAAATATTGATTTGTCTGCTGTCTGTAGTGCCCCAAGTTAAAAGTACATGCATTTGAGTAGGCAAAACCAGATCCACGAGGCACTGAACCCGGCCGACCTAAATCAGCTCCAAGCCAAAGCCCTCCACACAGAGCTCCACCTGAGCCTGCCTCCTGGCAGGGCTTAGTGCTGGGTTGAACCACTGCTGCAGGACACCTACACCAACAGCTGCCTCACGTCTGGCCATCTCAGGGCACGGGCAGAAGAGCTCAGGTCTGTTTACATCCACTCGCCTGTGCACGTGCTCTTAAATGTTGGCACATGGGACAAAGAAGCCTTTGCACAAAAGCCACATCATCTCTGTTTTACAGGATATTCCCATAAACAGCTCCAACACAAGACCCCCCCCCCNTCAACAGCCTCTTGCTTCAAAACCCATAAACTTTCTCTAACAACAAAGCTTTTTCAGGTACCTTCCAATGAAGAAAGACAAGACGAGCAGGGAGATTGGGAGGTATAGCATACAGAGAGGGAAATTAATAAACCATCAATATATACATCCTGTTAAAGCCTGAATCAGTGCCAGGAGCCTCAAAGTAAATTAACAGCCTTAACTGCAGTGACTGGAGGCCATCTTAGCTGCTCCTAGTCACAGAAGGTATTACCACGAGGAACTCCCTAACATACCAGCTTTGCCATTCTCACAGGACAACATACATTTGACAGCATGATGAATAGGCGGATGCAGTTAAAAAAGAAAAAACCCCTTTTCTTTAACCTGCTCCTGAGTGCCAGCTCTGAGGAAGCACTATGAGTGAAAGGAAAAATACTGCATAATCCAGGGGCAAAGTCAAAAATCATCACTGCATTATAGAAATTGCAGTTAAGTAATAAAACAGTCTTGGTCTTGACCTGCACACTGGGAAGCAACATAGGACATTACCTGTGCTCATTTTTTAACTTTTCAAATCAATACAAAACTTGCTAAATCAAGAACTGCTCTATTACGTCACAAAAGTACACGGTGACTTCATAAGCTAATGAATTAAAAAGCCTAGAATTTTTTTTTCCAATTTGTGAGTTATCTTCTGCATTCCTTTGGAGAGCTGGACAGTTTTCATGGAGCTAGCATGCAATGCACAAACACATTATTACAAAGCAGCTGTCTGAGCATTTATAAAAAAATTCCTGTATTTCCCTAGCTCTCTGTGCTGACACATTACTTTCCAAGACATGGATCTAGGAAAGGTAAAACGGTGCTGTCATAGCTGCTCTGTCAGACCTGATTCATATTTCCTGGAGTAAACAAAAAGCTGCAGACTTGGAAACGGCAGGTGAGCACCCAAGTGAACTGTAATAAAAAGTTATCTGGAGACTACAAAGGCTTCCTAGGTTACTCTTTTTTTTTTTTTTTTTAAACAGGTCCGTGGCTTTTTTAGGGAATTGTTACACAAGAGATTTAGCCCACTTGGCTATTTTGTATCCATTCTTATTTGGCCTTGTTGTAGCATCACTTCATCAAAACACCGGGTCTCCAGTGCTGAACATGCCCTTCCACGCTTAATTTGGGACGGCGAGGATCTCTCACAGCGGGGCAGGCTGCTGACAGCAGACAGGCTCCACCGAGCTGCCCTCCGCACACACGGAGGGGGCACGGGGGCACATTACCCAGATATTTTGGTGCAAAGCAACGCGCGGACTCCGCGGCGAGCGGGAACCTCGCACCGAGCCCCGGCAGATGCCAGTTCAAGGACCGCCGGGAGAGCGCTCCCGGGAGCCGCAGAGGCACGGGGCGCTCCCGGGACTGTGTCCGGCAGCCCGCCCGCAGCCCGCCCGGCCCCGCTCCCCGCCCCACGCACCGCTGTCCAGCCGGGCGATCTGGGGCAGCCGGTAGGTGCTGACGAGCAGGTCCAGGGGCACGGCCACCGCGCTCCACTTCACGTCCTTGAGGTTGCAGCCCAGCGGCGGGCCGGGGTCCATCTTCCCGGCCCGGGAGGGGAGGGAGCAGCCAGACAGGCAGAGCCGGCGGGGTGCTCCCACCCGGCGGGGCGGCTGCCAGCGGGGCGGGCGGCGGAGGGGGGCGCCGGGAAGGAGGGGAGGGAGCGCGGCTCGCTCCGCGCCAGGCGCCCGGGACACGCGGGGCTAGGCAGAGAGGGAGGCCCGCCGGGCGCCCGCTGCTGCTGCGGCGGCTGCTGCTGCCTCTGCGGCTGCTGCTGCTGCTCCCGCCGCCCCCCGGGACCGGCTGGGGCCGCCCGCCGCCGCCGCGCCTGGCCCAGGAAGCGCCATCCCAGCACTGACTAATCAACAGGGTGCGAGCAACGCCTGCGCAGCTGCCGCTCCTCCCCGCGCCGAAAAGGAAAGTGCCGGGCTGCCCGCCCGCCCGGCGCGGAGAGCCAGAGCCGGAGCCTGCCAGAGCCGCCCAGCCCGTCCCTCTCACTCCACCCTCCGACCGCTCGCCCGACGTGCAGCCCGCACTTGGGCTATGTATGTGTTATTTTAGTCTTCACCTGTGAGTCGTGTATATACGTGTGAGTTCATGTTTACAGGCTGTGTGCACGGTTACTGCACACGCAGGCATTACATATATTGCGTATTCAAACGTCTTCACACCATGGGAACGTTTGTAGACATTCGTTCTTCAAAGTGGCTTATGTGATGAAATCTTATATGATCTTCGTAAGATATTTCATTTAGTGTTCCCCTTTATTTTATGCATTTTGATCTCCAGGCTGCCAGACTGCAGAAACTCTGGGAAATTAAACCAGAAAAACTCCTGGGTGGTTGCACTGTACTGTGCTCAAGTTTATTTTGTTCATTTCTGTGTCAGTTTGTTTCATTGCTGTAAACTTGGCTACATTTAAGCTGTTACTGTTGACTAGAGACATAAAAGTGACTTGCAGCAATTAGCAAAACGACTGACAACATCCACAGCCAACATCTCTCTCCAGGCTCCAGCTTCTCCATCTATCCTTGAGACTACAGAGGATGGCAGAGCTCTGGGAAGAGCTGTGGTACCAAGAACCCTCCTGCTGCTCAACTTTCCTCATGGCCTGGGTAAAGGGCCAGACACTGCTGCATGCCTTTGTCACTGCTGGTGCCACAGCACTGCCAGCACGAGGAGGGCTGAGACAGACGTGCTCTTGTTCTGCTCTGCTGCAAACAGAGGCTGGGACTTTACCCATGGGCTCCAAGATTAAACAAAGACTGTGGAAACTAGTCGACACAGAAGATTACAGAAAACCCAAATTATCTTGCTTTAAGTGGATCAAGGTTGGCTTGAAGCTCATCCTGCTCTGGGTCCATGCTTTAGCTACATAGTGTGGCACTGGGTCTTCCCAACAATGTGAAAAATCTTCATTCTTTATGAAGAAGATTTTTCTGCTGTTAGATCCTACCTACCAGAATAGTTGGCATTAAAAATTTTCAAAATTTACCTTTAAAGATACTTCTTTTGAAAGTAGTTTTTCTTTTACCAAGTTCACCAAATGCTTTTCAACAACACCAGTGAATTAAGCTATTGAAGTCCAAAGTAAGATCACAGACTGGGTCACGTTGGGAGGTACCACACTGGGTCATCTGGTCCAACCTCCCTGCTCAAGCAGGGATATTCCCAGAGCACATGGCACAGGATTGCATCCAGGCAGTTCTAGAATACCTCCATTGAGGGAGGCTCCACAACTTCTCTGGGAAATCTGTTCTAGTCCATGGTCACTGCACAGTAAAGTTCTTCCTCACATTCAGGTGGAACTTCCTGTGCCTCGGTTTCTGCCTGTTTTATCTTGTCCTGTAGCTCGGCATCACCGAGAAGAGCCTGGCTCCATCCTCTTGACACCCTCCCTTCTGGTACTTATTGATGAAGGCCCCTCGGTTGTCTCTTTTCTCAAGGCTGAACAGGCCTGGCTCCCTCTGTCCTCGTAAAGAGAGATGCTCCATCCCCTTAATCATCTTTGTTTCCCTCCACTGGACCCACTCCAAGAGGTCCATGTCTTTCTTGTATTGAGAACTGGACACAGCACTCCAGATGCGGCCTCACCAGGGCCGAGTAGAGGGGCAAGACCACCTCCCTGATCAACTGGCAATGCTGTTCCTAATGCACCCCAGGACACCACTGGCCTTCCTGGCCACCAGGGTACCCTGCTGGCTCATGGACAGCTCCATTGTCCACCAGGACCCTCAGGTCCCTCTCCAGAGAGCTGCTTCCCAGCAGGTCAGCCCTCTGAGGTATCAGCCACTCCTCACTGCTTTGTGTCATCAGTGAACTTGAGCACTGTTGCTGAGAGCATTATTGCTGAAATATGGAACACACGGGTTTAGCTCATTCGGGCTTGATGAGGTTTCCAGGTGCATTATGTAAAGCAGTGCAGATCAGATCAGACTGGGATTCACCAGGACCTGAAGCACTAGTCTATCAGGAATTGCTCTTAAACATTATCTTGGGTACCATTAATTCCAGGAGAGATACCATCTCACAGCATACGTCTCTCTCACACATCATGCACTTCTGCTGTCTGGGAAGAAAAGCATCTTTCACACAGAAATAGTTACTGCTGATTTTTCTTGAAACATTTTTTCATTCTTCTGTACTAGATGTCCTATAGCCTTTAAGTCTGCGTTCCCATAACCGTGTTTGTATTCTCTCCTACCAGTGAAAATCCAGCCCACTCTTAACCATTTTACTGGAACAATGTGTATTTTTAAAAAATGTAACTTCTAGATACTATCTAAATTTCATTCAATTATCTCCAGGCAGACAGTTCATAATGCTCACTAGATTTAAATGTCTTGTTCTTGGAGTCACTTTGTTATCTGTCCTAACTACTCCAGCTCCATCTCCTTGGAATATATTCTAATAGTACATAAATGGCATTCAAATCACCAGCACATAACAGAAATTTCTTGGTTTACCTGCACCTTACGTATAATTAACATTTTAGAAATAATTTTCCTGATGTCTAGCAATGTCTTAGTGTGATCTCTTACCAGTCTCCTACTGGTGTAAAATGCTAATGAAGCCACCAGACCTGAATAGCAAACCTACCCTAGGGCCAGGGCCTCAGTTTCACGTCGTCTTAGTTTTTGTCTAGGTGCCTTTCAGGTGGTATTCAGCGACAGTCTTTATGAATCAACAGAAAATTCTTGCCATAAACCCATAAGCAGTGGCAAAAGAACTCAGAATAATTCCTGAAATTATTCTTAAATGCATTTTGAATTGGCTTGCACATTGGTTTCACAACACATTTATGCAATAGTCTGTAAAATCTGTAGTATATATGTATTCCATTACCAATAACATTATTTTTAAAGCATTTCAGATCATCCTCAGTTCATATATGTGCTAACATCTGAAAAGGAACTGTTTACAACAAATTCATTTTAGTATCAGTCTGGTAACGCACTTTAGAGTGTTGTGTGCATACATCAAATAAAACTGAGCTTTATAAAGTAAATTTCATGGGAAACCATAATATTTGGTATTTCTTTAAAAAAGCCCCAATAATTTGCATTCATTGTTCCTATGATATTTTTTCCCTAATTTTCCTAATATTTTCCTTTTTTTCCCGATTTTCCTAATATTTACAGATCCAGTGGGATATAACAGAAGATGTAGTGAACGTTTCAGAATCAGATCCTAACTTTCTTTCTCTGAATCTCAGAATTACAAAATTATTTAGGTTGGAACAGACCAGTAAGATCATCGAGCACAACCTTTGCCCAAACACCACCTTGACAGCAATACCACAGTGAAGTGCCACATCCAGTTATTTCTGGAACACTTCCAGGCATGGTGTCTCTACCCCTTTCCTGGGCAGCCTGGTCCAATGCCTAACAGCCCTTTCCATGAAGAAAGTTTTTGTGATGTCCAACCTGAACCTTTGTTGGCTCTTTCTAGTGAGAGTGGTTTAGTTTCTTCCCCACTGGGACACTCCTGTAATCTACAATGATTATGTTTGGGAAAAGGCAGTTGTTTTGCTCCAGTAGACGTGAAAAGGAGAGCACTCATGGTGCTCATGGAGTGTTAGGTGAAGCTTCAGCTAGCAGGAGTTAGCATCCTGCAAAAATTGCCATAGGAACCTGAATATCTGCATCTCCCTCAGGTGGGACTGGATCACACCTAAGCACAAGTAGTAGGAAACTCTGCACGAAGGAAGAATGTATAGAAGATAATTCTTACTTGAAATTCTCATTAGCTATAAAGAGAAGAAATCAAAATTACAGATTAATCTGACCCTTTTTAATCCATTTTTATTGTTAGAAAAAGAAGGAGGAATTACATGGAGGCTTAAACCTAGAGAACTGTGAGTTCAGGACAGTTGAAAGTTCATCAGAGATCTACTGCTGAAAGGCAAAACTGCAGAATTTGATCTATAGAGAGGAGGGGAAGGAAGTGAGATAAAGATTAAGTGAATCATGAGATCTTCAATGACCTGAAATAAAATAGAAAGTAGGTCAAGTGAATAAATTATTAATAAATATATAGACTATGTATGGACAAAACCTGAAAGATAAGCTCCCAAAAAAGCTAAGAGAATTGGATTTTAAAAAGAGCAAGCCTGTTGGTAAGATGCATAGTGGAGATAGTAAGAAAAAAATTGGTCTATTATTCCGCAGAGAGGAAACTAATCATCACTGATGATGCTGATACTTTCAACCTCAGCCTTCAATCTTAGAAGGCAAATGTGATTTCACTCTTGCACCACCAACAAAAGCCTAAGGATAGAAAAAGGAACAAATAAACTGGAAAATACATAGACAAGTTAAAGATTTTTGGACAGACTGGACCTGGTGAAACTCCCTTATGGTTCAAACTATGTTAAAATTGCTACTGATTATCTCCAAGAATCAACAGAACAAGGTTCCAGAAAACCCAGAAGAGATTGCATCTCTCTCAAAGGAGGGAAGGAAATACCTATAAAGACTGATCAAGTGAATTTCTACTAAATAAAGAAGATTTAACAGGCTTTGTGGATGGGAGAGAAAGACTGAGGATCGTAAGAGTTTCTTATAACGTGCTCTTACCAAAAAACCCAAATGAACAAGGCTAAATACAAAATTATTTGGAAATAATTAGTACTCTAAAGCTGAAAGGATACCATGAACAGGATTTCACTTAGATCTGTCTTGGATCCAGAACTATCCAGGACATTTGTCAACATCAGTGATGACTAAACAGAGTACACTTATATTTGGAGATTGTATCTATAGGAAGAGGCTTCAACTATGTTGAAGCCCAACATTACAATTCAGAGGGATCTTGGCAGACTGGAGCAACTGAAATGCCACCGAACAAGGAGAAACAGAAGGTTTTACACATCCAAAGGAATAATCAACTGCATGAGTATGTAGCAGGATAAAAAAAGCAGTTCTATGGATCACAAGAGTACTAGGCTACTTTGCATTATGCTGATGCTGGAATGCATAAATAGGAGTATCACAAGTAAGATAATGAAAAAAATAATTTAAATCTATCCAGCTGTTTTTATTTAAACTGGAATTGTCTGCTCAGTTTTCAGGTCTACAGTCCAGGACAGCTGAGAACCAACTCAAGAACCTTAAGAGAGGGGAGACAAAAAGGACAAACAGTTCTGAAAACCCAAACTAGAAGGGAAAGTAGGAAGTTTGGGAGGGGATAGGGGAGTTCACCTACATCAAGAGGAAAGGGAGAACCTACTTTCCATGCGGACCAGTTAGGTTAGGTATTTGGAAATTTCCTGCTTACCAGACCAGTTAAGTAAGGACTGTTACCACTCAGAGACACTCTGAAATCCCTGGCCCTGCAGGTCTCTGACCATCTTCTTGCATTATATCAGGGGCAGCTGATCAGAGATTGATATATGATGAGAACCCAGACAGACTCTTAAAATCCCTTCCAGCACTATATCCTTCCTCTTCTACAGTTTTAACTAAGGCAGGGATTACCCTTTGTTCCTTGTTTTCAGATTTTGTGAAAAGCACTTCATTGACTGGCCACGATGAATAGCCAGGAGCAGCTGTAAATACTCAGCCCAGCCCATCCTTTTGCACCATTTCTGCAGGCACACTAACCGGGCTAGGGACACATGAACCTGGAACTATGCTTAGGCTACTTTGTGCTGAGGCACATTTGGTCCCATGTGCTCCAGCTGAGCTCCCTTTCTCAATAACAAATTTAATAATATTTTGGTATTATGACAATCTGCAAACAGCCCTCAAAAAAGAAGCAAGCATATTTCAGAAGGTTAGTGGCATTTCAGAACAGTAAGCCTGTGGGGTTGGTTATTTTGGATGTGCTGGGATGGATCAAAACACAATTCTGCACAACAGCATTAGTCATTCATAAATGGTGATAAAACAACCTCATCTTCTATGCAGGGAAAAAAAAAAAGAAGACAGTATAATTGCCACAATTCTTCAGATTTCTCAACCTGTGTTTGCTTTCTGCTTATCTTGCAGGTTTAAGTTGTACTTACTTTGCTTTTGATTAAAGAAAAAGTAACCAGTATCTTGATTCTGCTCTTGTTTAAAATTAAACAATATATTCTCCACAGATATTAAAGATATTACAAGTCCGTATAAAACAAATCTACATGAGCAGAATCAGATACCTCCTCTATCAATAACTTCAAGAAAAAAACATAAATATATCACAATATCAAAGAAAGCCTTTTATTGTGATCATTTGTGACAAAAAGAACATTTGAAAATGCAGGTATGCTAACACCTGCACAAACTATTTTAAGGAATTACGAAGTTTAAATAACAGAAACATTATTGGATGAATTCTGTTGTTCCATGTTTTCTGAATTCTTAGGAAGATCCAGCAACATACTTTAGTGGAAGGTGTCCCTGCCCATATTAGGGAGGTTAGAACTAGATGATCTTCAAGCTCTCTTCCAAGCCAAGCCATTCTATGACACCAATCTCTATATGGTTTATCCCTTTCTCTCAGACATCACCCTTGCAGAATCCCTATTCAAGAGTACTGAAGTAACATGCATGTGTCAGAAATGGGTATAAAAGAAACCTAGCCAAATATTCTCTGAGACTTGTCTTATGGGATTGCAGTAAATATTAGGTACTTAAAGAGATGTTATATGATTTCATATACCAGAAGGTTGCTTGTGTGATGATTGTATTCAGTGTTCACTGTATTACAAATCTGGTATAAATAACACACACACAAAAAGTGAAGGGTGTTCTTTTAATAACAGAAAATTAGTACACTTAGACTTCTTTTCTGCCAACATTTGCATTCAAGCACTGTCACCCTGTGATGCATCTAATAATTCCAAAATCAGAAAACTGTTTTATCTTCACATGAAAAATATGAAAATATAATATAAACATATAAAAAAATTTGGTGACAAAGTCTGTGTAATACAAAGGATGCTTAAACAGTGTATTTTTGGATTACAGGCTCACTTTTAAAATCTTGTATGTTCCTTTGTAACACTTGGTATTTCCTGAAGAGAAAATGGAATAAGAAACAGTATTTCAGAATGCACAGCAGGTTCTCTTCTTAGTTTCATTTAGAGACACAACATCTAAGTCATGCAATACACAGGATTTCTGAAAAACAAACAAAAGCAAACACTTCATTAAGATAACTAGAACACAACCGTTGAAAAGTTTGCTTTTCCACATACTTTAATGTAAAATATTTGGTGCAGTCACAGGACATGTTTTTCCTTTGAATATTTAATTAAATTATTGAAGTTTCCTAATAAATTAGATGGAAACTGATGCCCACGCAAGTCCCATTTGGCATCTTTACATTTTTTAACTCCCTCAAACATCTCTAGTAAATCTGAAGGTAAGAGAAAGTATCTTTTGAGGAGTCACTATAAACTATACGTGCCAATACTGTAAATCTTTCCTCATGTGAACTGTTCTATAGGTACAGGTTCTTCTGTTGACTACACCAATTTTAGCTAATTTTCAGTTAAGTACCCTTACATTCAAAGTATTGATCATGACTGAAAAAGTCCAGTTGAAAGGAACAGGAAATACAGAAGATTGGTATTTACTAAAAAAGAAGGCACAGGCTATTAACTGTTTCAAAGGATGCTAACTTTTTTTTGTGAAATTCAGTAAAATTCTGTTTTCTTACCTCTAGTTAATAACCAGGAATACTGCCAAATGGAAACAGTTCAGTCTTTATCATGATAAACTATCAAAATAGCACTCCACCCTTGTACAACATTTATATACTGATTGCAAAAGCAGATTATAACAAAAATGAAAATCATCAAAACCAGGACTCTTCCTTTCAGCAATGAACTCAACTACATAATTAATGTTAACCAGAGAAACAATCGAACTTAGTTGTGCAATGCAGAACATGTCGCAATCTTATTCTCTGGAACTATGAACACTGAACCCTGAACTAGGGCACAAAGACACAGAGAACAGTGTCATATGGCCAGGAAAATGAAAGCCCCAACTTCTCTACCTGCCAGTCTGTTGCCTGGGTCTGGCAGGTTTACCAACAAAGCACAGAGAAATAAGTGCAACCACTGGATTCACCACATTCCTCTCTCAACCCAAACCCAACAGCCATAAACATCCATGTCTGACAATAGAGCAGCTTCCAGAGACAACAGCTACCTAAGCTGGAATGAATGAAATCCAAAACACAGGAAAAAAAGAGAGGAAGAAGGGAAAAAAAGGCACTGTGTGTTAGAATACTAATCCTGATTCAGAATTGAAAACTTTCACATAAAAAGTCAGTGAACATAAAAAGCTAGTTGAATATTGACTATATCCAGAAAGATTCACCTAAAATTGCAACAGAATGAGGCAAAATATAAAGTCTCCCCCGTGCTACAAATAAGCATTATGCCTCTTTGGCTGAGAATCTTCATCACTACGTAAAAGCTGGAGAAGACACATTGGAATTTGTTTCCTTTTTCCTTCTGTAGCCATAGTTCCAGCTCTTCCAGAATGCTGGCTGCCCTGTGCCAGAGCTGTCCCCACAAAGAGAGTGCTGAGATCATTCCTCCCTGAGGCTGCAGGGACCCAGGAAGGCTTCCACAGTGCATGATGCTGGGGGGAGAGGGCAGGAAATGTATTGTAGTGTCTAAAATCCAGGATGGATGCTGAAGCTGTCATCAGTAAAATTATTAGCGAATACCATCTGACTAGAATATCTGAAGACTGTGGCTTACTGATTTTAGAAATTTTTTCTCATAATGAATTCTCCACATAATGAAGAAATAGAGCAGGTGCACTTTTACTTGTTTGGTTTTTTTTCTTAATTTATTTTTGAGTTGTAAGGACCAAGAGACATAACATTTTTATTACCCTTGAGAATTCCCACAAATACCAACACACAGCTTGATATCTTCTGATTAGTTTTAACTTTTTAGACAGTTGTGGGGGGTACAGGCATAGCTATTATGATTTCTGCTAGGCAGAGACAGTATTTGGTAGTCTGCAAGCATCGACAGTAAATTAAAAGTATGAAGAGCTTTCTAAAAAAGGGAGCAAGGCAGAATCAAAAGTACACAAACATAACCTTGTCATCTGAAGGAACAAGATACCACTCTGGTTTAGAGATAAGATTCTGAAGGGAAAATAAAAGCTTTGGAAGATATTGGTAAAGTAAGAAATTTAATTTCACTCAATTGAGACCAAGAAATAACATTGAGCATTGCTTGTCGAGAACATCAACTAAATAGGTTTTGTTTCACTCGTGCTTTTTCTTGAGAAGAAAACAATCAATTTAAGTAGTAAAAGAGTTCTAGAAAAATCTATTTGAACAGTTTCAGAATTCAAGTTTCACTTGCTTTGAGGAAACAGGAAATTTGAAGATGTTGCAGATTATACTTCAAGACCAAACTTCATGCCTTCAATCAAAAGGGAAAAACTTACATTTCCTTAAACACCTAGGATACTTATTTGCATCCTTAGCATTTTACTACTTAATAATACTTTTAGATGGCAAGTAAGCTGTTCACATATCCTTAGCAAGGATCCTCAGTACTGTTAAGTGATTAAGAATGGTGAAACATATTTGATAATGCAACAGTTCTTATAACCTCTAAAATCATTATTTGATAGTTCATCTACAAGCTAGCCAGGACAGACAGACAAGAACCACCACTCCACAAATAAGGAACAGCCATTTTAAAATCCATTTAAAAGCTGAGGACCATTAATCACTTCAGTTTGTAAGACTGTTCCATATAGGGTCTTTGTGAAGCAAGTAAGGGTCCGGGATCTGTTAAAGCAAATGTGCTGCACACACATTTAAAACGTGCACATTCATAATCTAAAGAAATACAAGTCCTGCATAAAGTGCTGAAGCAACGATCAGATTTGGGCAATCCCAAAAGCCTCAGCCAAGCCTTGGAAGAGGTGGGGCACCCCCTCTCCCTAAATTACAGCAGGGAGGTATGCAAATCTCTCCCACCTGTGAGAACAAGGCAGGCAGCATTCCTCCTCCAGGGCTCCATAAACACTAACACTTGCAGCTCACATTTCAGCTCAGCTTGGAACTCACTGCCCCACAAGTCAGCAAACGAACAGCAAAAAAAACGTGAAAAGGTGAGAAAAACCAAAATGGTACTAAGAAACTGGAGTTTCCACTTCAGTATCTTGGGCAAAGTTTTGAAAATACCGCCACTAACACAGATGCCACTGCACTCTGCAGTGATTTCAGTAAGATGTTGAAACTTCCTGCTACCAAATACTAGTTTTTCCTGTTAAATAGCACAGCAGACATGTGTGCTAACTGGCAGGCATCTTTGCAAGCCAGTTTTAAACTTCCTGCTTAAAACTCCCCTTCTGGGTGTCTCTCCTACCCACTTCTAAGCAGAATTTGTATCACTGGCATGCAATAGATACCTAGACAGAGGAATTGTGATGACATGGCTCAGTTACCCCCTTTTTTTTTTTTTAAATCAAGGCAAGAAAGCTAGGGAGGTATACAAAGGAAAATGTAAAGAAAAAACCCCAACAACTTCTTTGAAAGGTTTCTAATGGAGTAAATATATAAATCTTCATTAAGCTCAGCTGCCCATTCCTTGCTGAAAACCTGCCCAGATTAATGGCGGATCCACCTTCTCTAGCAACAATTTTTGGTATTTTGATACTGATTTAGTTATTTTGAAGGTGGGGCTCACTGTGGGTTTGAAAGAATGACAAGATTTGGCTTTATCCATATCATGTCCCCAGTCAAAATCAGACCTGGCGTGCTTGCTGAAAAATTAGAAGCTTTGGAGAAACAAACAAGAGACTGTAACTGAGGTTAATATTATTAATAACTTCTTTACATTTTGAGGATTTTTACTCTAATTAAAAAATGATCCTACTTAATCACTGCGATAATTTTGTTTATATTTAACAGTGATAGTTGACAAAGACTGGCAGAGAACTTAATGCAACAAAGTCCCATGTGACTTCAGTGCCTGACCTGACATTAGAGAGACCTCAATTATTAATAGTCCTGACACTTTTTATGTATTTCCCCTATATTCTGTAGTTCAAATTACCTGTTCAAAATGCAAGACAGTGGTCTCACAATCACAATCAGCTGGACATGGCACAAGCAGCATTAAGCAAGGGCTAGGGATATATTAGCAGGGAAGGCAATCACTGTGGGAATGGTGGGAACAGCTACAGGAGCAGGAGCGGAGGATATGAAGTCTGGCATAGCAGGATCTAACTGCTGCTCACTACATTCCTCAAGGAATGTTGACGAAGGTCTTGCTCCCAAAGCCTGCTATTCCACCATGTCTAAAACACCTAACCCACTGGCAAAGCATGGGGCTCTATCTCCCTCTTCTGTTACTACCATGTAGACTGTAACAATGTTGTGTGGCAATTAGTTGTTCACAAACTTGAGAAGACAGCTGTGAATCTCCTGTGAGGTTCCTCAACCCTACAGATCACCTGGGTGAGGTTTAATATAGTTGCATCATAAAAACTCTATTTAAGAGAGCAATATATCTTCAAAGTCAATATCCTGCAGAAGCAGCAAATGCCAGAAGTAAGCCAAGTCTGTAACTTTCTTTTGTTCCCCAGGAGTTTAATTTATTTAATTTGAATAATTTGAAACCATATAGGTTGAGATATGGAGGCCTTCATAATCAATGGAGGGAGAAAGGCACCGCCAAAATGCAATTTTATCCTAAAGACTCATCTCTTTCAATTGAATAGAGATTAATCCAGACAACCAGACCAGTCATGCAAATTTTAGCTGGCTAGGATTGCATTCTAAGATGAATCTCATCCCCTATACAAAAATTTTGTGATTAAGTTTTGATTTACATGACTTAATTATATGCTACTGTTTCTAGAAAAATAGCTGGCTCATTCAATGTCCAGAACAGACTTTTTTCTAAAATTAAGTAAGATAGCATAGTTAAATTGTGGCTTACATTGCACCAGCACTAAGTGAGTTGGTACCATTTTCCCTCTTTGCTTTAATCTCTGTACCTCGGTTCCCACATGGGCAATGCTGAATATACCTAATGTTACTAAGAAAGTTAAGGAGATAAAAATCTAAAATGGATCTAAAGTACAGCAGTACGAGCATTATGAAAAACCTCTCGAAAGGATCATTATTTTGTGGTCAGTACAAGATACATAAAGGGCAAATAAAGCCTGGGGCTCCATGCATGACTAAGGATAATAAAGAAATACTGAGTATGCACTGCTGGAGACACAGGGATCTTTTAGACAAACTAACAATTCCACGAACCTCAGCAATAATGAAATCCGATTTCCTATGCATTTGGGTCTTGAAGTGATTTAAATTTGATATCTGTGATGCAAGCTCCAGCTGGAGTAGCTGGCTGAAGTATTTTTCAGTCTCTCTGTGTAGTGGTCTCTAATATTCTATGAACTAATGCTGGAGACTCCTGCAGAGTACTCTGCCTCTCACCTTATTTTCAAGGAACTACTCAGGAACTTAATTATCTTTTAGTTTGATCTGTCAGATTTGTTTAAAATCAGCTAACAAGTTCCAAAAGTACTTTAAGAGCAAAGGAACAGAAAACACAGTATAATCTCAAAAATCATGTTGCCATAGGAAAGAAATGTAAAGAAATGAAGGAAGAGTAAAATTGAGGCCTGCTACTTCTGACTGTTCATCTCAAATGACATCCAGCTGTTAAACATTAAATGTTACTCTCAATAGCACAGGGCAAGGTCTTAAATGGATTTTCACTGTTCTGTGCTCTGCAGATATATGTTTATTTAATATGATTAAAATAATCTTAGTAGTCAATCACTCTTGGGAGGTAGGCAGAATATAAGTTTTGGTTAGTTTTATTGCAGTTTTCAGAAAAAGGTGATAACTTCATTCTTATTTTCCTTTTTTTAATGGAGTTCTCTCCTGATCCTAGTTTAGAAAAATACCAACAATCACACCCCAAAGGACATATACAAAGGTTTGTAATATTTTTTTGAAAACCTACTTGAGAACACTACTGCGTGCTGGGCATGAAACCAAAGAACACAAAAGAACAAATGCTAACTGCATTCTGGGTGGTATTTTTTTGATTTTGGTTGTTTTCAGAGGACTGACTCACAAGTCCAAATAGTTCACTGGTAACCAGAAGCATTGTTAAAGAACAGCTGTCATCTATTAATGAACAGGTTTAGGCATATCTGAGATTCATGAGAATTGTGAATAAATAAAATACTGTTATTTGTCAACATGTCTAAGCAAACTCCTGGAATAATCTATGTCATTAACATTTATTTCCACCGCAGCCTTTCAAATACAATCAAATTGGTTATTATTGCCCTTCTCCAAAAATTCATCAGTCAGAGGAAGTTAAAACTCAAGCACTGCATTCAGTTATTATTAACTGATTGGTTTGAAAATTGCGAGTTCTCAGAAATATGGCATGACTCCTTAGCTGTTACCAATGTAAGCTGTCAAAAAACATCTGATGGTTTTAATGAGACTGCCCATGTAAATTAGAGCTGCAGGACCAAGACCCAGCATGGAATGGCTGAGATGGAAAGTATCTGAAAGGTCAAGCAGCACTTTAGTTATCCAGATCACTGGGATACAGAAGTCTTCTCTCTCCCTTAAGCCCACTACAAGACAAACTGCAAAACAAGAGATGGGAAACCGCAGCACAAAATAGTGACAATACACTGAAACACTTTTCCCTTTTTGTTTTGTGTTGTTTAAATGTCTTTAATATGAAACTTTTTTTATTTTTTTTTCCTCAATCCACCCCTGAACCACAACTTGCTCTAAATTTTGAAAGAATCAAGAAGCTTAGTACTTCTGTATGAACTCTAAAACCTCCAGACATCAATCTTCCCATCTACAGGAGTTTTTTGTGTAAGTTAAGTTACTAAGGACATGTCCACAGCAGATGGCAAACAAGAATGTACATAGAAAGTCCTAGATTTCCTCAGATTAATACAGTCTACTGCAATGCATCTAAGAATGGTCTTCTGCCTGCCAGCCTGCCCTGCTTATTTATCTTACCTCCGAATAAACTTCACACACTTCCCAAAAGCATGGCCATAATAAGACTGTTGTAGGGAGTTCCTTTCTTCTGTGAGACTGGGAAAGCACTGAAGCATCTCATCAGTCTGGGACAGATGGTCCATTGCAGAGGACAGGGAGCCCAGATATCCTCAGGCATAAGTGCCTTGGGCCAAAATATTGTGCAAAGCTGTATCTCTTTTCCACAATCTGCAAATACGTATTTCACCACTACCAAATGGATGTATGACTGAAATTATCTCAGACTGGCATCTATCATGTCATTTTTCACAGCTACTAGTCACACTTGCTACTGCATTTTCTATTCTCCAAAATCTCATCAGTTAGAGGAAGTTAAAATTCAAGTACTACATTCAGATTTCACAGTTTTGTGAACAGGCAAATTATTTTGTCGAACCTGAAAACCATGATGAAACTGTATGGCAGATTTTTTTTTCCCCAGCAAACTCTTTCTTACCAGGCCAGTGACAAAAACAATTGGTCTAAAGGGGTTCTTGTTTAAATCAACAAATGCATTTTACTGAAAATGGTAAATTATATACCAAAGTAATGGTACATGATGCCTCATCAGGATTCCAAGTATTTTTAGCTAAGGTGAAACATTACTACAGACAAATACAACAAATTCTCATGGGCACATTTTCCAAACACACATACATGCAGAGCATACAACTGTACAAAGCAGTTCTAATTAAAACCAAGCAGTAGTATAACATGTTCAACGTGGTCTGAATTTTTTTGCCATGTCCACACTTCAAATCCCATGAACTTTCATGAAGGTGAGTAGGAATTCTCAAGTTTCACTTACAGTAAAGTAAGTGTAGGCAATCTTAATGTGTAAAATATACAAACATCATTTCTGCATGTGCAGAGAATTCTCTTAGATATCATCCAAACACACTCTGAAGAAATGCTCACTTTGTACATATTTGTCTTTGCAGCAGTTATGATCATAGCTATTGTTTTGTAGTTTTCATGTTTCATACTAACAATATATTCTCTATTTACAGTGGACAATGTCTTTTTCATTTACAACAAAATCAGTTATCTTACTTGAGACTTTTTTCCAACAAGCTCAGTAACTCAAGGGCCTGTCTTTATCCTCCTGTTCTAAACAATATTTGACTGTTCAGTTGCTGAGCTTCATTTTCATGTTAAAGTAACCAAAAGCTTTTTTTGCCTTTTTTTTCCTCCCCAAAATAACCAACTACAGCTTGTGTTACTGTGTAGTATGACAGGACCCTGATTTAGAAGCAGTCCAACCCTGAGCTATTATTCTGACCATCCCCAACGGCTACTTAATCAAAACACTGCTACTTGTGACTTTGTCAGTAATTTTTGCTCATTTATCTTTATTATGACTTGAAGAGTATTCTGAGTGGAAGGTTAGTTTTGTATAACTAATATTGGTGATGAATGGCAGTGATAATACATTGCATGAAGAACATCTATTAATGTCTAAAATAATATTCTACTGCCTAAAAATAAATTGCAATGCAAAACATTTTCAGAGCTAATAAACAATAATGCAGTCCTATAAAGAATTGCAACTCTGAGGAGTAAGGACCTTTAAGCCAACACACCCAAGTTAGAGATGCTGATTCTGACAGCTACAATATTGATTCTACCACTAATTAACTCAAATCTTTAGGCCTTCATAACTTCAAAAGCACAAGTGTAAAACAGCCAAACAGCTATGAACCTTGGATAAAACATTCGATTGTTGAACATAAAAGCTCCACTGATTCCATCATCATGCAGCATGATCACTGTGTGCACACTCTGCAGACACCTAGAGGAAAAAGGAACCTTCCTGGCACAAAAGTAGAACTACTCTTGAGCTGTTAACCACTCCCTTAAAGAAAACATGGGAAATAAAACTGCAAATGTAGTCTTCCCGAATTTTCATTTTCTCTTTGAACTGACTGTACTTGCTCACCTCTTCTTTTTTTCTCTTCTCCCATGATTCCTCTCCTCTGTATGCCTGCAGCTACAGGATCCCCCTAAAATACTAACTCCATAATGCAAAACCAGCATTGGCTGTGCTTTGCTTAAACCATTCTGTAATTACAGAGGTTATTTACCCAATCTGTCAAGAAAAATCTCCCATTTTCTTTCTCCTTAGAAAAGCAACCTACCTTTTCCAGGATTTCCTTGGTTAAGACTGAGAATGCATGCTCAATGTTCACATTTTCTTTAGCACTGGTCTCAAAAAATGGCATTCCATATTCCCAAGCAAGCTGAAAAACAAATGTAGGAAATGGGATGAACATTCTTCAGGAAAAAAAACCAGTTCCTAATATTAGTAGCAAGCAATATGGAGGTGTTCTGACTGCTAACACATTATAAAAACACTAATTAAGTACATGACTGCTCAGTAAAGTACTCTATAGTCCTCCTCAGTTTATGAATTTCAGGTACCTCTTAATACATTCTTCTTAAAATTCTGTGTTTTCAAAACAGCTTTTTTAACCAATCTTTACTTGTAAATAACAAGAATAAACTCCAGTAGGTCTGTTCTCAGTGTTTTGATTTATTTGGAAAATGAGCTGTCTCCTAAGCAATTATTTAGTGGAAACTAATGGAGTGCCTGCAGATAAAAATATGACAAAAACTGTTGAAAAAAAGTGGCATGATGAAATACAAAAAAGAGATGTTCCTTTATGCTGGACAGAGAGAAGCACAGAGAGAACAGGCAAGCAAAGAAAACGTATGCATGCAAAAAGATATTATGGTAAAAGGCAAAGAGAGAAAATACTTAGAAGGGCAGCACAGACTTTACATTGGTTTGTTTTATTTAATTTACTCTTGTTGTCTTATTTCCAGTGTATTTCCGTTACAGATAGCTTTGAGTTATGTTGGCATGAAAAAAAAACCCCGACACAATACATATACAAGAATCAGACTTCAAAGTTTTAGTCAAAATATAATAAAGATTACACTAAAGGTTAAAAAAAAAAAGTAAGCAAAATGGTTTCCTTTCCAAAATGCAACTAGAAAATGTAATTCTGAAAATGAAGATGAGATCGAACTGATTCATTAGACAGAGACCACTTCATAACTTCATAAGGGATTCTGAAACTCAGTGGACTGCGGTGAACTGTTTTCAGTACTGCAGCAACTTGTTACAGAAAGTTAAGATCATTCAACTATGGCCAGTACAAAACAATGATGCATAAGGGTTCATAAAGAAACATACACGCAGTAAGAGAATACTGGGCTAATAAAGTAGAGAGAACTGGTTTGCTGATTATAAAGTACACAGAAACTAGTATTAAACAGCCCTTTTCCTTCCTTGTATCATGTAACAGGTTCCTAGAGGTTACCTATGTACAAACTCTGATGAACACAAACCAACCTTTTTAATTGTGGAATCACAGAAATAATTTTGAAAGATAACCCCACTTGAAATGAGGCTACTGCCCACACACTATTGGGTCAGCCATGGCTTTGCCTACAAAAGTCTTGAAATCCACCAGTGATGGAGATTCTGTAGCCTTTATGGGACCCTCTTCCATGGCTACATCAACCTTCTAGTGCAACTGGTTCTCCTCAACTCCAACCTGAACCTCCCAAGACAGGACTTGTGTTTGCTATCCTCTGTTTATTGTTTGTCTCGACTGAGAAGAGTCTATTTCTGTCATTCCTTCAGTGCCACTTCAGTTGCTGTAGACCAGTAACTGCTCCTTAGCCTGCTCTTTACCCAGCTCCCTCTCCTCATGGAATACCAGTACTAGACTCCTCTAGACCCCAATCACCTTTTTACCTGTTTGCTGGACCAGCTGCAGTTTCTCAACACCCTTCTTGAACTGGGAGAGCCAAAGCTGGACACAATATTCCATGTGGCCTTACCAACACTAAGTTAGGGGGGTAATAATTTACCCAGATATACCATCCATTGTCCTTCTAATGTAACCCAGCACCTTTAAAGCCATGAAGGAACACTGCTGACTTATATTCAAGCTGGTGTTCATTTTAAGTCATCAGTCTTTCATAGCAGGGCAGTGACTTATGCCTTGGATTATTCCATCACAGGTGCAAATCTTTGCACGTCATGAACTTCGTGATGTTTCTTGTTGGCCCAGTTCCCAAGTTTATCAAGGTCCCACAGAATTTGTGTTCTCCCATGTGGTGTGCCACACACCCCCTCAATCTCATGTCACATGCAAATCTCCTTCTATCATTAACCAGATCAGCAATGAAGATGCCGAACAATGTGACTGAGGCAAGGCTGACTTGCCTTCTTCCTTGCCTTTTTTAAAAGACACACATCAGGCTGGCATCTTTCCAGTCAAAAGGGATCTCTCTCAACCACCATGATTTTTCAGAGCTGACTGACAGTGGCTCAAATCACAACGATCAGCCCTTTCAGCACAACTGGGCAAACTTTATCATTTCTATGGGGGCATCCAACCTTCCTAAGCAATTTCTAATCCAAAGCTTTCCCACAGCCGGCTGACCTGCTCCTTCCCAAACCATGCCAGTACCTGCAGAGGCCTTGGAGCAAGCTCTATTTGTGAAGACCAAAGAAAAGAAAAATCAAATCAAATAAAAAAACCTGGAGTACTGGAACCTGCTCTGTATCATGTTACTACATTGCCTACTACATCTATCAATGCACCCCCATTTTCTTTATATGTGCACAATATTGGTCACGGAAGATTAATGTATGTATTTTTTCACTTTACCCTGCATACTGCTAAACTCTGTGGCAAGCAAGTCCTCAGTGGAAAAATCCCCACTGGTCCAGTGGTAAAGCAGTTGAAAGTATGAACATGTATTTGGCAACTACCTCTCCAAAAAACAACAGAGAAGTGTATTCAAAGAACTACTTTTTTTTTTCTTTGGGAGCACCTTGAATAGTTATGCTACTGAGAAACGATATTTTATAATATCCTTGACAACAGTGCTAATACTACTTCCTAACAAAGTGCTGGTATGATTTCTTAGTGCTGGATCAGAGGGATATGTCTGAAATATTCTGAAACTGTGCAGAGTTCTATTACATGTGAAAAATCAGATTTGAAACTATAAATCAGCTTCAGCTATGAAGACAGCAAAAGCAAAAAAAAAAAAATTCTATTTGGCTTTTTCTGTTAGAAAGATTTGATAGGAGAGAAACAGCCACATTCTACCAAGTCATATAACCCTCAACATTTTTATCTTTCAGTGAAAGAGATGATGATATTGGGGGGTGAACAGAGGAGCCTAAGAAGGTTAAAACTTTTATCAAAGTGAATAGGAAGAAATTAATACCAGAAAATTATACTTCCTAGTGTTAAAATTAAATATCTCAATTTCTGAGTGATCACAATTACATAAGTTTGTACAAAATGAATTACTACATGATTTTGTACAAAAAGAAACAACAAAAAAAATTCTCAGTATTAAATTGAAATGTAATGAAATTATATACGACAGCCACTCAGTTATAACAAATTTTTACAGAACTGCCAATATAGATGATGAGATTCCCAGGGAATCTAGAGTTTTTCTGTGCAAGAGACTGAACAGAACAACACTTAAAGCTCATACTTTCAGAGTAATATAAAATATGTAATTACAAATTATTATTTATCTAAGTTAGAATCAAACTATTTTCTTCTCTTAGTAAGGACATTTTCTTCTTTAGAGTGTGAGGACAATTACTGTCTCTCTCTCTCTTCTGCTAAAGCAATCTTTCTCCAGCACATTCAGTCAGATCCTTTAGCTCTTGCAAATCATATTAAAAAAAGAAACAGTATAACAGAAGAGTTGCCTTGCCTCAAAACACAGGGAAAATCTAGAAAGCAGACTCACTGGGGAGTAGGTAATGATTTATTTCTGAAAAAAAAAATACTACATTAAGAGGAATTTTGGTTGCATGTTTAAGAACCCAGAAGTCAGAGAATGTCATGGTTAATACCCTAAGCAAAACCCTACTGCTGCCCTCTGGTGCACACGCATCCAGTGACTCTCTAGGTTTCTGACAGTGCATCACTCTTTGTGTGAGACTACAACATGTGTTTTTCAGCAACCTTATTCCTTGTACACAGATATGGTACGTTAATGCTGAGAGCATCTTGCATGGGAACTATGAACTCTCAGGAGTGTAATATTGTCCAAAAGGTGATGTTATTTTTTTAAAGTCCCCCAGTCTGGGATTATATAATTGGCAAGAAGCTATCAGTGTGTTTTTCTTTAAACATGATACTATCCTGCTTGACTCACCATGCCTAAAAGCAGAACAGGAGGACTTATTCCAAATTACAGAGAACAGGTGCATACAGTTTGCAGCAGCAGAATTTACTGGTATATAGCAAACGCTCTCCTGCAATATTTAATTATTATCCCAGCTTGTTCTGTCATCACATGGCTACTGAATTTCCTCACTGGCTCTCAGTGAGAGGCACTTGCCATTCACTTTAGAATGGCACTTCCCACTTAGTAAGTTCCTCTTCCACCCATGGCAAGCAGCTAGAAACTCTGCTGCAGTCTCAGCTATATGTCATACACACAGTTTTGGGGAGCTGATGTTCAGTATCTGCCCAGTCTTATTTAAGGCTATTCAGAGACAATGCAGATCACTTTTCATAGGCTGCCAGAATAGTTCTTTACAGTCAGACTGTAGCAAAAATATCACTGATGGGTAGTGTCATAAAAATTATGCAGAATGTATTGCATTTTAATATTCCACATTACAACAGTACTCTGAAGATGCAGTCTGTGTAAGATTTCTCTTGTAGCACCTAAAACTTTTAAAGTACATTTTAACCTTTAAAAGTAAAATCAGTATTCTAAAGAGATCAGCTAGGAATTACTTAATGTATTGCTAACACTCCAGAACTCCACAACTGTTCTTCTAGAGCAGGTCCTAATGGAATTTTTGGAATTCAGCTTTTTACCATTTTCAGTTTAACAGCTCAGTCACATACTAAGAAACTCAGGAGGACCCAAAGAAAGTACCAAAGATACCTTTTCTCCTTTCTGTTTTGGAACTACCCGTTCTGATTCCTTATCACACTTGTTGCCCAACAGTATTACGTCCACTTCATCACCTGCTTTCTAAAAGAGAACCAGCATTAATAAGTGTAAAGTAAGAAAAAAGCAAACAAAAAAAGCTCTTCACCTTCAGCTCACACTAACCTTCAGCACTCCATTTTCTTGAAAGGAAAGGCTAAATTCTGTCATGACCTTCATATGTGCAAATATTTTCCACCAGTTACTGGGATTTGGAGGAAAAACAGCAAGAAGACAAAGAGCAGGAAAAAGCTACTTAAAAGTGCCACGTATAATTTCCAACCCCTTTTTTAAGATATAAAGTATATGGTGCATAGGCACCATCTTCTGATGAATGCTCCAGCTTGAGGCTTAAAGTGACTGGAAATGCCCTGGAATTCACAGACACTGCCCTCCTAAAAGTAATAGATTCATGGATTAGCATATGACTCTGGTCTACATCCAGCACTCACAAGTAAAAGGGAAGGAATTTGCTGTACCTGAAAGAGCACCTCTCTGTGCTTCACTTTTGCACACAGACAGTAAAATTACTTTCAAAGTGTTCAAACTCAACATAAAAGTCTGATTATGCCAAGACACTAGGAAGAAGGCAATAGATCTTTAATGAAGTAAAATTTTAAAACCTCATTGATTTCAAAAGGAAGAAAAATCTACCTTTTTGACCTTGTCTCCTTCTCTGTTCCTCTAATCCACTCACATGCATGATGACTGTGAAATGCACTGGGTTTTTAACATCAGTGTTATTTTAAGATAAGCCACTGTAACTATATGTGACAGGAATAATGACAAGGAAAGGGAACAGTTCTGCAACAGCATGTGGAATTTGAAAACTGACATTTGTTGTGAATATTGTAATACTTAAAACCACTCGGTGCTTAAATGGAGGACACTGAGGGTCCCAATCTACGAACAGCTAAAGGTATGTAGTCTGATGTCATGGCTTTTTCTGGAGGTACATGTTCCCACAGCTTCCTTGATGACTCAAAAAAACTGGTCTCAGGCTACAGACCTCTCTACAGGAACCTTGATGAAATCTCTCATCTCTGTCAAATCCTTAACTTTTGTAACTTTGCTACAAGACAAAATCCATCACACCATACAGAGAAAAACCTCTATTCATTAATAGAGTGAGAGAACACTATTTTTACTCTATTTCTACTTTCACAACTATTTGAAGACTTCATCAGTAGGCACAATTTAATATTAAGGAACACTATTTCTTTTTT
This sequence comes from Cyanoderma ruficeps, assembly GCA_008694505.1. Lineage (NCBI taxonomy): Eukaryota > Metazoa > Chordata > Aves > Passeriformes > Timaliidae > Cyanoderma > Cyanoderma ruficeps. The sequence continues at coordinate 12,709,828 of VZDJ01007755.1, read as the reverse complement.
CGTTTTTTAATCTGTTCTCCTCTTAGAGTCATCCAGACTTATTTTATACCCACAAGTTCAATAAAATGAAGTAAACTTTGTAAGAGTATGAAGTACAAGCCTAAAATAACGAATTAATCTAACCCGGATTAATAGACCAAAATGTTGGCTGTTTAAGAATGCACTGAAGCTTCACTCATTAAGATCAGTGGCTCTCCTACATAACATCACATACATCAGTCCTAAAATAGGGTAAATAGACAATTATATAATCAACTTTTAATTCAGAAGAAGACTCAAGGTTGATGAAGGTTTTACAAGTGACATTTGACTTCACTCTGCAGTTAAAGGTTAGAGGGAAATACATACTGCATGCACAAATCCACTGAATTCATTCTGTAACTCAATTTCTGTATAAACAGCACAAGTTTTTGCAGTAGCAATGCTTTATCTAAACAGCCTCAAACAATAAAAAAATTTAAATGAGGTTTGAGGTACCAGGCTTTTCAGCAAGTATTTATTAGTTCTACCAATCACAAAGTATTTACTTCTGCAAATAAGTACTATTTCTACATCAATATAATGTATCCATATATTTTCACTTTGTCTGGATCCTCCACCAAAGCACTTATAGTTCTCCTTTTAAAAAGATTTTATCTTGCAGTTTCTTGCATTTAGAAAACTGAAGATTGTTAATCAAAATGATGTCCATTTTAAATTCTGAAAACTGATTATGTATGAAGTCTTAAAAAATTAAGTCAAAACGACTAGGCAGAAGTTTGACCGTGTGCTCAGCTGGCGTAAAAACTGCATGGGTACACTGATTTGAACTGGCCAAAAATATGGCTTTTCAGTGCTTCCAAAAGCTTGCTGTATATTTTCACACTCTGTTATTTACAGCTCAGGAATAAGCTTTCCAAATACAAAATCTATAGCTAAAAAGATAAAGGTTATTTTACAAGTGTTAAAATCCTGTTATGCAAGACAGCACTGAGTAAGGTCATACATTCAGGAAACATTTTTGCCCCCATATTATAGAGAAGTACTATTAAAAATGTCATCAATTTCATCAAGGCAAAAAGAAATTTTTTTTCCAGATAAAGTGTTGCTCTAGTATCAAAAATGCCAATTTTTGGTTCACTCTCTCAGTTTTGCTTTGGGTTTTAACATTTCAAAGTTCACATTTTATTGAAGGTTAAAATAAATATAACATGAACCTTAAGAATACCTACACTATTTTATTTTGAAAAGGAAAACACGATCACTGTATTTCTCTGAAAAAATTGGAGGCAAGAGATTTACTGAGACTGACCGAGTTTTCTCAACTGTTTGGCACAGCTTGGAGCCACCAGGTTTTGGCAGAAGGGTTTTTCTTCCACTGGGTTCCCAGGCAGCTGGATCTGGCAGCAGGAGCCAGGCTGCTCTGAGCAGTGGCCACGGGAGGGAGCAGCAGCAGAGCCTCAAACTCAGCAGTGCCACATCCTGGACTTGAAACACTGGACACTCACATCACGGTACCACAGCCTTTGTAGCACACCACTGATAGGGGCCACCCACCTGAGTCTTTCACCCCACTGCTTAATGTCCACCCAGCAAGGGAAATACACAACCTATGAGGATATTAACAGAAATCAAAAATGCAAAAGCAAAAATATCTTGCTCACTCCATTTTGTATGTAATTTATTTCGTTTTTTTTTCCAAATGTTACCTCTTGTTTTTTTTAATACAGTTGTTATTTTCCAGAAGTGCTGTGAATTTATGTGAGTATGAAAAGTAGCAGACACCTTTTCTCTAAGAAAACTACACCATATCTGTACTTACAGGATATTGGAAGAAACTATCCCTTCACTTCTTAAATGGTGAACACAGACCTACCAAGAATGATCCCAACCTCCCCTGCAGCAAAGTGACCATGATAATTATGAGCTCACCGAGACTCCTGGTGTAAAGCTATCTATCCAGGGATACATCTTCCAGAACACCACCTTGTCCCTTTACCACACCTCCAGGGTGTAGTTGTGAAGGCCTGCGTGATGCTGAGACTTGTTAATTACAGGCAGAAAAGGCAACAGAAGTTTATAGGTCCTGACAGTGAAACTGAGAACCCATACCTGAAAAATACACTATGGGGATACTTACATAATCTGTATTTGAGGAAGAAATCTAGCATTAATATAGTTTTTCACATCTGAAGAAGATGTATGTAGTCAAACATCAAGATGAAGACAGAGCTGAAGAAGGCCATAAAATTGGGAAGCTTTTTCTTTTTACTTATTAGACAATGACACTAGAAACCTGTCCTTTGTGATACTGAAGAACAATTTGTTAGAAATAGATTGTCCTCAGAGCCTCTTTGAAAGCGTCACTTGGGCAGTGTTTATACTAGGACTGCCAAACACGTCTCTCTCCACATATTTTTCCAAGTGTCATCTTATGACTGCAGTCCTGGTTTTCAGGACTTCAGTGGAAATAAATAAATGATAAAGGTTATTTGTGTACTAGCAAATTTAGAATGCATTAGATATAAACCAAGTTTTCCCCAAACCAACCTAGGACTACAGACAAACCGACTTAGTTTGGTTTGACAAATTGACAAGAACAAGAATTTTAAGTTCTAATCAGAGCCATAATGACAAACCTATCTATGAACTGGGACATTTTGATCTTTTGACATCAAGCTTTCTCATCTGAGGAAGAAAAACTCAGAAGAGTTTCAAGTCAAACTAATTTACATTTGTAAAGCAGTTTGCTGTGCTGCTTTTATGATGGAAAAACACTGAAAGACAGTCCAGTCTCCCAAATGCACTAGAGGAACCAAACCAAAAAAGGGCACTATGCAGAAATAGCAACTCAACAATTCATACAGTTCATATCCTGGTTGAGGGGTCACTTATTCAGGTAGGACAAATAGAAGATTAATGTATTCAGAAACACTCAACTACTGTCACCAAGACTTGCACAAGGAAAGAAAATTATCTTCTCCATGCAGAAAATTCTGTGATGGCAGACAATTTCCAGCACAGAGATAATTGCTAAGAGCTAGTATCAGCACTTTCATGGCCACACCAGGAGACTAGCACAATTAAAACCAGTCCAAGGCATTTAGAAGTAAATTAAGACCTACCATCTATGTCAACAATTTTTGGAGACCCAGATGCCATTTGTGAATAATTGAGGGATTTAGGTTGGCAAGGACTTTCAGAAGTCAGCTGGTCTACTCCCCTGCTCAAAGATGGGCCAATTTCAAAATCAGGTCAGGTTGCTCAAGGCCCTCTTGAATGGAGCTTTAAGTGATCCTCTGTGGGGACCTATTTGAGCATTTGAACCACTCTATTGTGAGGAATCTTTTGCCAATGTTAGTTGGAATCTTGTCCAAAACATCCTGGAAAAAACTGTTTTCTGCAAATGGATTTGGTACACAGCTGCTTGTAGTTATTTAATTTTCAAAGGCCGAACAGCATCAGCCTTTCAGAATAGGTGCATCCAGTAGCAAAAAAGCCATGTCAGCAGGAGGAATAAATTTTTAATAAATAAATATTAATAAATTTATATTTAATAAATTTAAATATTTTTATATTTAATAAATTGGATATAACCTGCAATCCTACAAATAAAGAATGGTTTCAAGTTCTAAAGTTATCTTCCTGTAATTATCATCCTCCTAATGAATTCTTTACAAATCCTTATATTGGACTTGCCAATAACATCCTAAGATATTAATCGGTGAGTGAGTATATTTTTCTAGTAAGCTTTTGGAAAGTACAGTCATGTTACTTAGTTTCCTCTAGTTCTGAATTCAAATTTTACAGCAATACAGACATGGCAGCATGTCTGTCTTGTACTTCCTTGGACAATAATTCATTCTGAATAGTAAAGCTGCTGTATTCCACACATAAACTAACTGAAATAAAATGAGAACATTACTGGTAATCTGATTGCAATTGCACTGACTGGCCAGTTTTTATAAAATCAATGGGAGTTTTTAAGAATGCTAAATTGCTTGGATTGTTATTTTCAACTGTTGCAAACGGCTTAGCACACTGAACGGATTTTTAAAAAACTTTCTGTTTAAAATCTTTATGTGCAAAAACCAAAAAAATGAGAGCATAATGTAATAACTGAATTGCCTCAAAAATTCCTGTTTGACTGGTTCAGGTGCAAGGTTTTTGCCTTTTACTTATTAGTCTAGTATTTAGCAAAGCCTTTATTCTCCCTGTTTCCCTTTTTAAAATTTATTTGTTTTTTCTATGCTTGCATATTTTAAATGCTGCTGTAGAAACAGTCACTTTGATTCTGGGCATCTGTAGGAATTAAAAACTGGTTTGCATTCACAGACCAAAGCAAATGCAAGGAATGTCACCGACCTCCAGGAAGTAATTAATTTTCACAAAATGCCCTGTGTTTTAACAGTTATTGCTTAAAAACATTTCTTTTGCAATGAATGGCCCCATATATTTTCACCAAGACACTTCAGAAACTGATATCCCACTAGGACTAAATTAAATTTTTTATTACTATCTAGCTCTATTACAACACTAATTGCTAGTTTTGAGATTGGTACAATCAATCATGCAATTTACATTCCCAGAAATTGTTTTAGATTGAGTATTTTTCCATTTTTTAAACTTTAAACTAACATAAGTACCTTTAGGGGTTAAGATTAAACAGTCTAAGTATTAATACCTTGAGTACATTCACACGAAAGCTTTTAAAATGTCACAAAAGGAGAGCAGGCTTGTGCAGGTGTCATTTCCTGATTGACTAAAGCAGATGTAAACCTGCATGGTTGCCACAGCAGCTAGTCCCATCCTCCCTTTCACCCCAGCCATACAGCCCTGATATGTTATAGCTGTTTATGTCTGTGCATTGTAGCCCACTGAATCAACCACCCTGTTGATCTAACTGAAGATGACAGAACAAAATGACCCCTTTGGAGCCAGTGTGAAGCCAGAGCAGTATTTTATATTGAAATATAAATAGATAGGTAGGTAGATAAACAGATGAATAGATATAAATGGATATATGCAGATAATCTACATTTTCAGTTTAGTCTACAGTTTCAGTAAACCTGCTATCATACTGTTTGCTGAGCTAAATCTTTGTTAACCATCAAACTACAACCAGTGGCATATCTAGCTGGGACTTTCATTTGGCCAACAGAAGAAAGGCATATGCTTTTCTTAACAATAAAACAGATGTGTTAGTTTAAAGTGTGTGCAGACAAGCCAGTAAGAATATTGTGTCACTGAATCTCCTTTATAACACATTACTGAAGTTAGGCTCTGTTGCCACTAAGACTTTTAAGTTGGCTCTAAGGTCAAGAACAATGATGTACTAGGTCACCAGAGTAATGTTTTTAAAAACGAGAAAATGTGAATATAATGTTTTCCTAAAAGTATAAGGTATTCCATGTGTATTATTGGATATATGATCACATGTATTTCATTAATTCAGCTGTATACTGAAGCTGTGAAGAGAGAAAATAATGCATTTGATGGTTTTATTTCAAGCCCCCTTTCCCAAGATGAACCCTCCCATCCATCCCCACCAAGTCACAAGAGTATTTAAAAACCTGCCTGAAACTTTACCTGATTTCAATCAAAGGAGAACACTACCTTGCTTGTATTCTTACAGTAACTTCCACAAGCATGCTAACTACAAACTGCTGGGCTACTGCTGAGGGGCAATATCACTGCTCCCTACAGCCTCCTCAGGAGGGAAAGTAGAGAGAACAATACTGATCTTGTTTCCCTGGTATCAAGAGACAGGACACGTGGGAATGCCTCAAATTGTGCCAGGGATATTCAGACTGGACATTGGGAATCACTTCTTTACTAAGCCAGTGGTCAAACACTGGAACAGGCTTCCTAGGGCATGGTCAATTCCCCAAACCAAATTAAGAGGCATCTGGACAATGCTCTTAATAACATAGTTTAACTTTTGGTCAGTGCTTAAGTGGTCAGGTAGCTGGACTAGATGGTCATTAAAGGTCCCTTACAGCTGAACTATTCTATTCTAAAACTGCCTTGACTTTAGCTAATAGAGAACACATCAAGAAAGACCTACCAAAAAAGACTTGGAATACAGGATTATAGTCAGCTGAATCATCTTGTGTCTAAGGGCTTGCCCACTCCTCCCTCCCTTCCCATTGTTTCCAGACATTCTTCTTCTGGCCTTCCTATTCCTACCTGTTTACTTTAACCCAGCTCCAACAAGATTCAGACCTTTCCATGAGCCTCTCAAACTCACTAACAGAGCAGAAAAACCACTCAATTTCCTTTGCTGTGTTAGTTTTCTACCACATTAGGAAGTCAGGGTGAAGCACAGAGGGCTATGACAAGCTCCAATGGGAACACATACCCCGTCTGGCAGCCATGTGCTGTTGAATCACTTCCTATGTCCCATGAAAGCATGTATTTCTGGCTGCAGCACCACGAGTAGCTGAGCTAACCAAACAGCTTCCCATCCCACTTCCTCTTGAAATCATCCTCTCAAGGAATACCCAGCAAGGACAAAGAGGATATTTAATTCCTTTGATCTTGGGATGAGGTAACTGCACTGAAGTAATAAAATTAGGAAAGGGAAATCACTGCCTGTGATATGGAATTTTGATATGGAATCTAATTAAAATCCCAGGATGAGCTCATGCAGACAGATCTATGCATAGTCACACCAGTGACAAGAGCACCCTAACTCAGCATGCACAAAGAGGGATTGGAAGAAATACTTCAGAAAACATTCCTCCATCAATGTGGACTTGTCTAAATATAAACCATATTCCAGTTACAGATGACAGTAATTCTACTATCATACTATGTGCTGAGTTAAATGCAAGAAATTCTGGTTAGAAACATACAGGCACAAGAATACATCCCATGCAGTCATTTAAAACGACACATTAATTACCTTCATTAGGCAATCAACCACTGACAGATATATTTACCTCATATATGTCGCTCATCCAGACTGTTATACTTTGAAAACTCTTGAGATTTGTGATGTCATACACGAGAACAAAGCCTTGTGCACCACGGAAATAGCTGGTACTGAGTGTATGGAACCGTTCCTGGCCAGCAGTATCCCTGAAGGAAATTGTAACAAATCACACACACACGAAGAGACAAACAAAAAAGAGATGATCAATCAGACAGAATGCCCAAGAAAGATTACTTTACTTTAAGGAGTATTGTTCAAATTTTAAATTATGCACTCTAATACAAAAGGAACAAAAAATAAACACAGATGAGAGAAAATGTGGGTGCCAGATACAGCAATAAAAGAAATACGCTGGAAATTTATTCTGAATAATACAGCCCTACTAGGGAAGCCAAGCCAGGGGTTGAAATCTGAGAGTCATATCAAGCCCACCATTCCTTCTTTATATAAATAACTCAGGTGACATAAAACCTCAAATGTCAGATGACATCCCCATGTTCTGACAACCTTTTTGTAAACTGTGATACAAACAGCAACCTGGTTTAGATGGAAGAACAGGTTTTGGGGCAAAGCCATAAAATACACGGACAGAGTGATTCTTACACATGATGCCAAAATTTGAGGAAAAAAATATAAATGGGATCCCCCAATCTGGTCATCAGGAGATGTTGGCTACAGGGTACCACACCTGAAATGTTTCTACACTAATACACCAAGAAAGAGGAAGAAATGAGACAATCTCCAAGCTTTGTACCAGTCCCAGAGACTTGACATCCCTGGCGTAAGTCAAACCTGATGGGAAATAAAATGAATAAGGAAAGTGCATGCCCAGCAGAAGCAAAGTTAGGTGACATGGAAAAAATACCAAGATTCTGTTCACCACTGCAGGGAGAAAATCTGTGTGGTCCAAGCTATACTGAAGCTGACAGAAACATGGGAGACAATAAAAACTTTTTTCAAATATATGAATGGCAAAAGTCAGTGTAGAAATAACATAAGCCCATTACAGGATAAGGATGGTCACTTCACCAAAAGGGACATGGACAAGGCAGAGGTGTTTAATGCATTCTTTGTCCCTGCCTTCAACAGATGACAGACCAAGGGGGTCTCAGTGCCCTGACCTGGAGGACCATGACTGTGTGAATGATCAGCTCCCAGTCTACCCTGAAATTGTGTGGGATCTGCTTCTCCAGATGGATCCCTACAAACCCATGAGGCCTGATGGGATCAATCTGAGAATTCTCTAAAAGCTGGCTGATGTCATCACAAAGCCTCTCTCAGCTTTTGAGCAGTCTTGGGAGTCCAGTGAGGTCCCAGCTCACTGTAAGCTGGGTAAAGCTGTCACAGTTTTCAAGAAGGGCAAGACCCTGGAAACCACAGGCCTGTCAGTCTCCCTTCAGTGCCCAGTAAAATAATGATAAATATTATTCTGGGAGATATACCTGGAGGACAACACAGTCATTGGTCACAGCCAGCACAGCAGACCAAAATCCTGCTTGTTGAACCTGACTTCCTTATATAAAATGGTATTCCACCTAGTTGACCTAGGAAAGTCAATAGATAGGATCTCACTGAACTTCAGCAAAGCTTCTGGTACTGTCTCTCACAGCAGCTTCCAGACTAAATGTCCAGCACACAGCTGGAAAACCTTGCTGAACAATGGGTGAGCAACTGGCTCACCGGTCAAGCACAAAGGGTTGCAATGAACGGGGTGGCATCAGGCTGGGGTCTGGGCACTAGTGGGGTTCTGCAGGGCTCCATCCTTGGCCCAGTTCTCTTCAACATCTTCATTAACCACTGGGATGCATGATTTAAAGGATCCTAAATGAGTTTGCCAATGACACTAAATTAGGAAGAGCTGCCTACTTTCTCAAGGACAAAAAGACCCTGCAGAGAGACCTTGACAAATTAGAGGACTGGGCAACGCCCAACTGCATGAAGTTTAACAAGGGCAAGTGCCGGACTCTGCACCTGGGACAGGACGATCCTGGTTGTGTGTACAGACTGGGGAATGAGATGCTGGAAGGCAGGGCTGCAGAAAGGGACCTGGGGGTCCTGGCTGGTGGAAAGTTGAACATGAGTCAGCAGTGCCCTGGCAGCCAGGAGGGCCAACCCTGTCCTGGGGGGCATCAGGCACAGCATCGCCAGCCGAGGAAAGGGAGGGGATTGTCCTGATCTGCTCTGCACTGGGGCAGCCTCACCTTGAGTGCTGGGGGAGTTTTGGATGCCATAATATATAAAAAGGCATTAACCTCTTAGAGAGCATCCAAAGGAGGGCCATGAGAAGAGAGGGGAAGCCATACAAGGAGTGGCTGAGGTCACTTGGTTTGTTCAGCCTGGAGGAGACTGAAGGGAGACCTCATTGCAGTTACAACTTCCTCATGAGGAGAAGCAGAGGGGCCGACACTGGTCTCTTCCCTCTCATGACCAGTGACAGGACTTGAGGACATGGCCTGAACCTGAGTCAGGGGCAGGTAGGTTGGCTATCAGGAAAAGGTTTTTCACCCAAAGGGCAGCTGGGCACTGGAACAGCTCCCCAGGGAAGTGGTCATTGAGCATTGAGCCTGACAGAGTTCATGAAGCATTTTGACAATGCTCTCAGGCACATGGTGTGACTCTTGGTATCTGTGCAAGGCCAGAAGTCAGACTCAGTGATCCTGACGGGTCCGTTCCAACTCAGTATATTCTATGATTCTATGAATTATGCCTTAAGAAAGCTCCAAACAACCCTCTAATATCTTTGCATTAAAGCCTTAGATGGAGTAACTGCAGATGCAATATGGGTCAGATAATTCATATACAGATCTAGAGATAGAGATAATAAGTAAACAGGGATAATCTTGGGTGTTAGATGCCAGGAATGCCAGGTGTCAGAAGCCCTACACAACTTTTAGAAAAACTTCCAAACCAAAAAATAGTGTACGCTTCCAAAGATTCATCTCATCAAAAGTCATTTCTCTTGGTGATGCTTTTGAACAAACATTTGATGGGTAATGACATGTAACATCTTCTTGCTTTGTCACTTTCCTCAATGTTCCTCTACAATTAAATATACTTCATATGGATCATAGATCTGCACTTGTATGCTGCAAGTTTTATTGCTAATGCAACCCAGTGACAACCCCCTTTTCAACTTACATTAGTTGGTGCAAAAAAACACCTCTCCTATACTAAATTCAAATTTTAAAATTATCTAGTAGAAGCACCTGCACATTATGAAGACAGACAATTAAAAGCAGATGAGATTTTTCTTCTCATAATGCAATTTAGTTGGCTTTCTTTTGTAATAATTATTAAAACTTACCATATTTGAAGTTTCACTCTTGTATCATTAAACATTACTGGCTTTACTTTAAAATCAATGCCTAGAAGAAAAAAGAAAAATCTGTAACATTTCTCATAATAACATGGACTGCCTTTGAAGATTGTTTCTCAGCTCTAGTTATCATGCAATTTCAAACAAAGTGAAAAGGAACAATACCACAGAAAGAATAACTAGCCAACCATATATATTCAAAATGGAAGCTGTAAAAGGAAATTATTCACTGCTGAGTGCCAATACATTACACAAATACAATGCAAAGCAATGCCAATACCAAGCAAAGAAGGGGCAGGTCAAAGCACAGGTGAAGATATTCTGAACTACAAGTAAGTATTAGCATGGATTGGCAAGGGGTGTGACAGCAGTTTCATGGCCTATGCACAACAGTACCTTGTGCAAATACAGTGCCAATTTTCAAGAGCATGGTAGCTATGAATGGGAAGGTACAAACGCTTACAAAGCCGTCACATGCGCAACACAATTTTTCTGTCCTTACTTCCAAATCCCCAAAAAAAAATCCAGGGTTACATGAGCAGAAATAGAATTGGCTGTATGCATTATGTGCAAAGACAAACATATACGGGATTTAATTCAAAATGAAGAGGATTGGCTCTAGGCTCTACAGTCTAAATCAGATCCAGAAAGTCAAGGCTAAAAGCAAGTATTAACACTTAAAATCAATGAAGAACGTTGTCTCTACATACACTACAGATCCTTCCTCAAACATATTTTCCTTATGATCTATAGTGTTTTCATTTATTAAATTGTCAAATTAGTACTACAGATGTGTTAGATGATACCTAGATGTATGAGCTGTTGAAGTTCCAGTTCTAAAATTAGAACTTGCCAGCTATCAGCTGCTATCTTAGAGTGACATATTTTTGCAGAGTAAAGCATTGTTTCCCCTATTACTTCATTGCTGAAGTTTGAAATACTATTTGATAATTTCCATGATTGCCTTTTTCCCCACTAAAAAACAATTACGCTCTTTTTGTCAATTATAGTAAATTAAGTTAACATTGTGACAAGCTGACCATACTGTATGGGCAAAACTCCATAAGATCAAACTATAGCTACTTAAAACAACACTGTCTTTTCACCAGTAGTAATGTCATTAGAAGGAACCAGATAGATTGAAAAATCACAAAAATTTTAAGTTAATACCACTGTACTGATTTCCATAAGAATGTGCAAGCCAAATTACTTTATCAAAGTAAAGCACCCATGGCAGCAAACCAAAAATGCAGAGGAAATGCTCCCTTCCTTTGTACTGACAGATGTATTGTGCACAAAATTTTGACAAGTACACTCCCACATGCATGCACTCACATGCACTTTCAACGCTATTAACATTTTTTGTGTGTATGTGGTAAGGGAGTTGAGGTGGGTTTTAAAAATTATTATGATAATCATGTCCTTCACTTGATGAATTTTCATTGAAGCTTCAATGAAAAGGAAAGATGAAATAATATAATTGGTATCTGTAATTAATATTACACAAAGCTTCCTTGATGGAATTAATAATGTAAGGAAATGTAATTTAAGTAAAATTTGCTCATGTAAGGTGAAACTCCAACGTGTTGGAAAACATTTGCTCCTGAAATTCACATGATTTTGTTTAATTATCTGTATCATTTTCTACAATTGATGTTGGAGCAGTTGAGAGGGACAGAGTATACACCGGGAGGATGGAACATCACTTACAAATGGTGCATTGGGAACACGGCAAAAGATTCTATTCCAGACAGGGATTCCCAGAACTACAGGGAAAAGTTCTTAGTTGACATAGATTTTAATAATAAATTGCTAAAAGCTTTAAAAAAAAAATTGTAAAAAGGGAAGCAGAGTGCTGAATCAGACTACAACTTAATCTAAATTAAAATCAGGCATATTGACTTCTTAAGTCAACTTCAAAATTTATTGACCTAAAAGGTCAATGAATGTTAGTGAAAAACAAAAGTCAATATGTTCTGCATGCATGAATTGTTCATGTCTTTATATGAAATTTCCAGCAAACTTAGCAAATTGGAAAGACAGAAAAGAAAAATGAGATACACAATGCCAAAGACAGCTCAGGGATTTCAGATGCTTTTAGGCCTACCTGGCATACAATATGATCAACATAACAAAGCAAGCATTGATTACAGCTCTTGAGATAAATGTTATTGGAATGCAACAGCATGTACTGGCTTCTTTTAAGCTATCAAATAAAACCAAGAAGGGAGATGCTGGGTGCAAGTTCAAATTCTGGTTGTTATTTCCAACTTTTATAGCCATGAAAATTTATTTTCTTTATATTTCAAAGAGTGAATAATGCCCATATTAGGACTGAGGCACCTGAAAGACAATTAAGTCTAAAAAGCACAAAAATAGTCAGTGATTCAGATGTGAAATGCCCCTCTCTTCCCTCCCTTTGGCCATCTGCAGAAGTCCTCTTCAAAGAGGTTTTTTGCAGCTGGGCTGGAAAATTGCAGCACACTTTTCACCCAAACAGAGCCGGTGGGTTCCTGACAAAAAATGGTCAACACCGTATGTCTACCCAGAGAAAATGCAGGTTTGAGTAGCTTAGTGGGATACAACAGTGAAAGCATGGACAGAGGGTGGTGACTGCCCCTGTGCAGGTTCTACCCATCCCACTGCCTGTCATCCAGCATCTTCAACTCCAGAAACAGGGAAGCAGTTCCTAGCAGCTCCTGTGCCCAAAGCAGGCAAGTGCCCAGTGGTGGGCTGAGTTTCCACTGTACTTCTCACCCATACTTAACCCCTCCTAGCTGCTGGCACATTACTTGCATCAGATTCTTTCCTGAACATGTCAAGAAACGTCTGAAGCAGAGAGGTGTCTGAGCAGTCACAAGTACTGATAAGTCCTGGTTTGCTGAGAAAAGAAACTCATGGGGTAAGATGGTTTGTTAGGAAAATGAGTGACAAAAAAATCCAGTCTTGTTAAAAAACAAAAAAATTAAGATGTGGACTGCTACTGATGTTCTTAACACATGACACATTTACCTTTGATATGGTTCATTTTTGTTGATTACTTTATTCCCTTCTAAAGTAAGTATCAGAGAATCTACATAGACTTTTTAATCCTAATGTTGAAGTTGTACCACTTTCAACTATGACAGATTTGGGAGGACTCACAGCTCTGAAGAAATGTTTCTCAGTGAAAACACATGTGCTGAAGGACCACAGCGACCGTAATACAGCAAAATAACCTCACAGCATGTGAGATCCCAATCCTGTTCACTGGTATACAAGGAGGGTTTTTGTTCATAAACCTTCTCTATGACTTTATACGCAATACCACTGTTCAAACAGAAGCATTTATTCTTTATAATCTAATACATAATACAATGCACCCACCTTATGATGCGTAGAAGTTTAATTAGAAAACTATAACTGCTTATCATTTATCCAAACTATGCAATTGAAGAGGAGGAAGGGTACCCAGCCTTGAGTGCTTAAGTGTTGCATTAAAAGCTTTCAATAAAAATTTACTGTGGATGTATTTTTTGCATTTTCTCACAAAATACATAATTTTAGAGAAGCTCACTACCACTAGAGCCTACTACAAAATGCCTGCCAGTCTTTTTCCTCCACGATTAACACTGGGATTTCTCCCAGTAACATAAATCTGTGATTCATGATGATGCGACTTTCAACAACCTTTTAACTTCTGTGCCTATGACCCTCTGCCACCACAGAAGGTGATGGCACATGATTTTGTCAGGGAACTCAGGAAGTTGTAAGACTGCGCAGTCGGTACAATCTTCCCTCTACTCAAATCACTGTTTCAATTGGACAGGTGAAAAATCACCTGACAGCAGATGAGCATTTAAAAGGGATCATTTGACTGAGCTTTTATGAAACAGGCATCCACATAAAAACAGTTACTTGTTCTGACAGTATCAACAGTGAGGAAGAAGACATCACAAACTGAGAAAACACCATGTCTTCTTCCTTTACATCACTAGGACACAATCTCTACGGCATCCTCTCTATTGCAGCTGTCTCCATTAAGAGAGACCTTCCATTTCCAACACTACTCTTTTGGAAGACACCACTCATAATCCCATTTTTTTTCCAAGTCTAAGCTCTAAAACACCCCATAAAATGCAATTAAAATGGAACATAGTATTTCAGAAATAACTTTAAAAACACATTTGGGTATCAAATGTGATGTTTGGATTATTCATTTATATTTCAGATAAGCTTTTTAAAAAAAGTTTTTAAATATCTCGATAATAGGTGTCACTAAGGAAACTGAAGAGATTAATCTTAGTCCATATAGCGTCAAAAAAACTATTCACTATTCTTTGAAATAGTTCAAGTCACAACTTGGGAAAGATATTCTTAATATCACCATGATATAAAAGTTTTTTGAGTGTGCAGTGGACTGAATCAGGAGTAAAAGAAATTATGTCTCAAAAAAATAACCTCATGGTCAGGAATCTCAATGCAAAGCATATCAGCAAAGCTGTTACTTATTTTTATAGCCACTCTTTGGACTGTCTTACTAAGCCTGGCAACAAGTTGCCTATTATTAGGATCAATTTCCTGACTTTACTGTTAGTTGTGTTCCTCCGTCTCTGTCTGTGCTGGTTTCACAAACTGCTTTGTAAGAAAGGGCAGGAGAATAAAAAGTGGTTAAAGAGTTCAGCCATTCTTACTGTGGGCAGGTCAAGTCATCTCGTGTACATTAAGTATTCCCTGGACTAACTACTGACAGAGCTACTGTCTGGTATTTAATTCTGATATGCCAACTCCTCCCAGACTGAAAGATGTGTAAATACACCATGCATATTCCAAAAGCAGGAATACACAATTTCCTGGCATAACTTAGTTTTCTCTTCAAAATCAAATCAAATCAAAGAAAAAATATTCTTACACATGAACTCTTAGAAATTAAAAATATCCCAATGAGAATTTAGGAAAATGTCCACAGCAAATCAAACCACGGCACTCATATAACACATTTTCATGCCAGAGACAAGGTTTTCAACATGTGGACAGTCATCCTGCCATTCACCATGGCACTGTGGGCCTGAGGATGCCAAGTCAGTGGGGAGTTCCCCATCACCTGCCCTCCGCAGCGTGTGACACCAACACAAAACTGACATGGTCTGCCGGGGTTAATCATTTCCATCATAGCAACAGCTCTGCCTTAATCATCATGCACACCACTAACTACAGTAAAAAATATCTTTATACCATTAAAATTATACACACAAAGTCAAAGCCCTTTCTAGCCTGAAATATTGATGAACTGGACTTTTTACTGACATCTGACAACTCTCTGAAGTTGGTGCATGAAAGGAGGTTGTAGCCAGGAGGCCTCTTCTCTCAGTCAACAATTGACAGGACAAGAGAAATTAACCTCAAGCTTCACCAGGGAAGGTTTAGGTTGGATAGCCTCAAGCTACGCCAGGGAAGGTTTAGGTTGGACATTAGAAAGAACTTCTTCCCAGAAAGCACGATTAGACATTGGCATGGGCTGCCCAGGGAGGTGGTGCAGTCACCCTGGAGGTGTTTAAGACCACACAAGGCACTCAGTGAATGGTCTATTTGACATGGCAGTGTTTGGTCAAAGGTTGAACTCGATGATCTCAGGGGTCATTTCCAACCTCGCTGATCTGGGGCTCTGTACTGTCTTCTCTGTACCTGCACCGATGCACAGCAGCAGGGCCTCAGTGGGCAGTAAGAAAACGTGGGAAACACGTCTTCACAAGTTCACACCAGGAGTAGGTTCTCAATGCGCAGACGAACAACAAGGACAGCGTAACAAGCAAGCACTTCGCAGTGGCTCTGGAGCCAGTGTGACATGTCCCGACACCCCGGCAAAAGTTAAAGCTGCTGTTCGCGGCTGCACACACACACAGCTCAGCGCAGAGAGGTTTGTCACCTCCCAGCCCGGCAGTGCCGCGCTGACAGCGCCGGTCTGGCCGTGTGTGAGCCGCGGGCACCGGGGAGGCGAGGGCGAGGGGCGGCAGCGAGGCGGGCGAAGGCGCACAGAGCCGGCGGGCACTCACCGATCGTGGCCATGTATGAAGTGGCGGGAGAGCCGGCGTGAGGCGAGCCGGGCTCCGTGTACCTGCGCACGATGGAGGTCTTCCCCACGCAGGACTCTCCGGCCATCACGATTTTCACCAGCAGCGGCCGCGGCTCTCCCGCTCCTCCCAGGCCCGGCCCCAGCCGCGCCATGGCGGGCGCCGAGTGCCGGCCGGGCCGGGCCCGGCCGGGCCGGAGCGTGGCGGGAGCGGGCCCGGAGCGTCCTCAGCGCCGCGCCTGCCCTGCCCCGGGCCTGAGCTATGAAATTATGCAAAGAGACGTTTCTTTTTTCAAGAAGTTTCATCACCAGGGAGGAAGTGGGGAACTTTCACAACCCCCGTGACGCTTCCCCCTTGAAGAACAGAAATAAAGAGTCTAGTTTCACTTTGCTTCCTAGCGTTAAGTCAGAGGCGGAGGAAACAGGTTTGTCATCTGACAGTCAAAGTGACCTGTAACACATACACAAAGAAAACCAAACCAAAACCCCGTGTATTTACAGTGTAGGCTTGCTGCATGTATGTCTGGATGTTTTAACCAGAATCCCACATTTTCCAGGTTAAAAGGCCCAAGGCCATTGCCAGCATGCATATGGAACTCATATCCAGTGTCATAAATTTAGGAACAGGATATATTTGAATGAAAACTACTAATGTACATTTGCAAATATTTGTATCTTCAGTGACTACCCATGGGATTTGACACTGTCACCTTCAGCCCTTCAAGCAACAACTTGATGAGTTTATGTATCCGAACTTTTTTGTGGAGGACAATTTATGACTCAGTGAGCTCCACCCAGCATGATTCAGAATTACAGAATCAGGACCATCAAGGTTGGAAGACTCCTATGGGGTCATCCAGTCTCATTATCAATGCAGCACTTCCACTGTAACCCCTAAACCACTAAACTGTATCACCAGCACCAGATCCAGAGGCCTCTTGAATACCTCCAGGGATGCTGACTCCATAAATGTTCTCTTATCAAAGGCCAAGTATAATTTCAGGTTCATGTCCCCTTCACACCTCATGGCAACCTGCACCTCAGCTTGCCAGTATTGGATTTGGTGACCTTTAGGACTTTGTGATAGAAAATCTCCAAAGGATGTCATCAACCTGTTTCTCTGTCAGTGCGATTTCCTTCATTGCTGGAAAAATGCGAATTTCTGCTGAGAAATAATGAATAGGAAACAACAGATTAAGTCCACTACTGAATTTGGGCTTTTTAGGAGTGACCTCTGAGATGTGACTGTGTAAAAAACCCAATACTAGAAAAGAAGGCATCAGTTAAAGTGTTTCCATTAGGGACAGAGGAAGGTTGTGTATTGATGAGTCTGAATACATTCTTGAGCGACTGTTGATCGAAAAAGCTGAGCCCACAGAACACTTTCAAGTGACACATCACATTATGAAGGTGTTTTGGGAGCTTGGCCTGTATGATAAAGCAGCAGGCATGTGGCTTGCCTAGTTCAATAAAGTAAAGGCTAGGAGGGAATATGGTTACTCCTTGCCAAGGATTCAACTAAAAAGAGGAAAAAAGCTGCATAAAATAAAGAATAATATAGTGGACAGATAGATATACACTGACCATGAGTATGGCTAAGCCAAAACTTGTGAGGGTCCTAATGATATTTCAGAAAATTCTTGCAATTGAGGTAATTGGGAGAAAAATCTTCATAAAAGCAAAATGAGAAGAAGGTGTTGGGGGGCTGTAACTGCCTGCATTAGGGAAAGATTGGATTTCATAAACCAGAACGCTTCCTATGAGAAAGATCCCCTGCTATCTCAGCAGTCCCATGAAGTTCTGCTTCCCCATGCAGAAATTTGACCATACCATTGTTTATCCCAGAGTTAAGGGAAGATAGGGTGCTGGCATCTTCTGCTATTTCTCATGGGTCAGAGGCGATGATGTGTATGGGGAAATTCCAGCACAGAATGTAACATCAGCAGGCACAGACAAGTGTCTCCAGCCAGCGATGTGTCAGTCCTGCTCTGGTCCCTCTGTCAGTGTGGCTGCTGGAGCGAGCACAATGGTGTCGTGTCCTGTGATGGGTTGGACGGCTGCATGTGTGTGGGTAGCACACTGCTTTACAAATACACCTTAAGGCTTTGTCTTCTCTGTGGAGCCTTCTCAATTGTCTGTTCTGAGGCTGTTCTTCTCAGAATAGCTTTCTTCAAATGCCGGCAATGCTGCACCTCCCTGCAGCAGTTAGATTTACGTGTTAGCCTGGACTGATGGTGTTAACAAGGATGCTACATTAGCTCAGTCTTTAGCCTCTGCTGTCTGTCAGGCCAACCAATTTAAATAAAAAGGCTGTCCTTAGCATTTTGTACATTCGAGTGTTGATTTATGAGCCATGTGCAAGGCAGGATTGTAGCCAAATTCCTAATACGACTCCAAATACCCGGGGTTACCTTTGCTCTCAGTGAATTACAGTATCACTTTTCCTCATATTCCTATCCACAAGGGGACAGTCTTTCCATCTCTTACCACCGACTAAAACCATTTAAAAGTTAGCTCCTTGAAAAACTACCATTCAGTGAATGAAATTTCTTTTTTTTTAAATACATGTTTCATGCTTTAGAAAAAAGTTCCAGATCTTCGTATATATGTTACTGTACTTACAGAGTTAATCATAAGCAAAGTTAGTTTAATGAAGCTAATGACTTGAAAATAATGACTGTGGCTACAAAATAGTCAGTGCAAAGCACAAAATGAAGTTTCCATTATGTTTACTGAGATATTTTTGGGAAAAAATGAATTTTCTTCTCATTCAGCTTTTTTGATTGTTCACTTAAATTTCTTGACTCTATCCAAAAATGTGTTGAATAGTACTAGTAATAAAGACACAATTTGTATAGGAACTTTAGTGAGAGATCTTTTAATTTTCATCTAGAAAAATGAATAGATTTATTATAATTTAATTTTATAAAATGTTAGATTCTGAAAACATCACATTCATTTTTCTTCGATATTTGTGAATTTTTGCAGTTGCTCTCATAGATATGATTTTTTTTACTTCTTATTTGAAACATTGGGTTTAGAAATAACTGCTTAATTTACTCTGAGTACAGAATACTTTGGGCAAATAATGCCATATTTTTTTTGGCAGATAATGCTATATTTTTAAATTTTCAAACTGCTCACACCTCCTAGTTTGCACTAATGGGGCATATGGCCCCAGTCTCTCCTGGTAAGTTGATACAGCAGCCAATTTTTCATAGAGCCAAATCCCCACAAAAGTGGGCCAACTCCTCACTGCAGTTACAGAAAATACTGTAAAGTGCTCTGAATGCAGGAAGGAACCAGAGAGATTCTTCAGCAAAATATTTCATGCAAGCCATGAAGCATAATCTTGTCTCTAAGCCTGCTTTGCACATACTTGCAAGCTACCATCATTAAAAAAAAATAGTTAAGGAAAAGAACCAAAGCTGAAGAAACATTCTTTTGAAACATAATGGTGTTGTTATAGATGCCACAACCTTCTTAATAAATGAAGCTGCCTCCTTAATGAATTAAAGCTTACAAAATATTGCAAAGTGGTTCAATGTATTTCCATTTGAAATTATTTTGATGGAATATTAGAATACTAATGCAATTACAAATATTAGCAGCATATTCATGAAAGTTTTCCTGAGCTGGAGATATAAGCTAAAAATGATAATGAGAAGAAAGAGCGAGGCTTAATTTGGATTTAAAATGCTCAGTACTAACTCACTGCTCATGTCAAGATTACTCACTGAATAGATTCTCTTAAGTGGCCAAAGTGGAACTTTTTGCTTTCATTTCTGTTAAGATAAAACCACTTCTGAGTGGACAAAATTGAGGTAAATTACTCATGATAGGCAAAACAGGGTTCACTAATCCTTAAATGAAATTTCTGGGCCAACTGTAAAGTATTTTAGTTATTTAAGAGACAGGAGTCTCTGTCAAACCAGAATATAATTTTTAAGATTTCATCAGAGAACAGGACATCTCTCTGTGCATCAGAATGACTCAAATGTGTGGTTACTGATAAAAACTGGTGAAAAGTGACCATGATGAGTTACCCATTGTTTGTAGCTGCTTATGATCCACTTTGGATTTGCAATAGGTTTTAATTTTACTTTCTTAATGGCAGAAGTCATCACTACACTCTGTCTTGGCTCATTATCCTCCATTCTTGTATCCCTTGATATCTCTGATTCAAAGCCATGTTTCTCAATATATTTGAAAGAGGTAGTGCTGTGGTCCCAGTAACAGGTATTATCAGCTGATTGAAGAGTAGTAAGGAGAATAAATGAAAGATGTGAAGATTTTTGTAATCAGAAAGAGAGATAATTGAGGCTAAGAGAAATATTTTAGTTACAAAGACAAGTAAGAAGGACACATCACAGAGAAACAAGTAGGGTCACATGTCCTGCCAGAAGCCTGCTCCAGGGCAGGCTTCCCACAGGGTCACAGGCTCCTTCAGGCATCCACCTGCTCACACATGGGTTCCTCCACAGGCTGGAGGTGGATATCTGCTCCACCATGGATCTCCATGGGCTGGAGGAACACAACTGCCTGACCATGATTTGCACCATGGGCTGCAGGGGAATCTCTTTCCGGTGCCTGGAGCACCTCCTCCCCATTCTTCTGCACTGACCTTGGTGTCTGCAGGGTTGTTGCTCTCACATATTCTCACTCCTCTCTCTGGCTGCAGTTGCCCAGGGTTCCCTCCCTGCCTTCTTGATGTGGACAAACTTGGGAGAGCTGTGGTTGTTCAGCCTGGAGAAAAGAAGGCTTCATGGAGACCGTCTAGTACCTCAAGAGGCTTTATAAAAAGGAGAGACAGGGACTTTTTAAATGGGCAGATAGTGACAGGACCTGGGGCAATGGTTTTAAACTGATACAAGGCTGGTTTAGTTTAGATGTTAGGAAGAAAAAGAGAATAGTGAAGCATTGAAACAGGTTGTCCAGAGAAGTTGTGGATGGTCCATGTCTGCATGCATTCAAGGGCAGGTTGGATTATTTCCAGGAGCAATCTGGTCTAATGAATGGCAACCCTGTCAGGGCAGGGCTTGGAATGAGATGATCCTTAAGGCCCCTTCCAACCCAAACCATTCTGTGGTTCTATGATTAATGCTGTTGTTCCAGGTGTGCTACCACCACTGCTGATGGGCTCAGCCTTTGCCAGCTGCAGGTCCATTTTGGAGCAAGCTGGCTTTGACTCTGTTGGACATGGGGGAAGCTTTTAGCTGCTTCTTAGAGAAGCCACCCATGTGACCTGCCCCACCTACAAAAACCTGGCTATATAAAAACATTACAGAAGATATCTTGGTAAATATTATCCACAGGAATTGCCACAGGAGTCTCTATTATTTGAAAAAAAACCAACTTGGGAAGCATCTTAAGGAGCCTTGTAATAGGAAGAGGAGCGAAAAGAAATGTTATCATCAAGATATTAAGACTAGTACATGTGCTTATTCTGATTTTTCTTGGCACCTGTAATGTCAGGAGCAGTGTGGACTGAGGGAGATGATTGATCTCCAAATCAGGGGGATGGAGAGTAGAAA
The DNA here is from genome assembly GCA_008694505.1 of Cyanoderma ruficeps. Lineage (NCBI taxonomy): Eukaryota > Metazoa > Chordata > Aves > Passeriformes > Timaliidae > Cyanoderma > Cyanoderma ruficeps. Next base: position 12,688,013 of record VZDJ01007755.1, on the reverse strand, counting down.
ATTAGAGCAGATGTAGAGGTGAAGGACTGAATTCATCCTTGCAGGGGCCTTTAGGTACAATTTATGGGAATGATTTCCTACAGCAGTTTTAGAGGATCTAAATGGAGTATGTGGCTTAGAGAGGTCACAAACTAAAGGCCAAGCAGCCGTGACAGTCATCTTTGAAGGTAAGCTTTGATGTACTCTTCCGATTACTTTTTTATCCAGTAATGGAAACAAATAGGAAACCATGCAAGCAGCCTGGTTATAGATGAGCCTGAGAACAGACAGGCTACATCTGTATCACCTTCAGTAGAAATATCCATATTTCAGTTCAAGTTCACCAAGCAAAGTTGCTGGAGGAGTAAACCAATGAAAATGCTCCTGCAGGCATTAGCTCATTTTCTCTGGCTGTCACTCACTGGCTTGCTCTTGTCTCCATGTGCTGTGCCACAGCTGATTCTGCTAATTCCCATGCCACATGCTTCTGTGTCCAGACTTGCTATTCCAGCTATGAGGTGGCTGTCGCACCATCAGTTGAGGCCGCAGCCCTGGTGCCTTTGGTGGAGCAGTGTTTTTGGAGAAGAGGTGTTGGTAACTGCTGATGGTGGTGTTGAACCTTGATTAGCAGACTGTAAGGTAGCTGGCAGCTCTCCAGACGATTCAGCTTTCCATGGTAGGAGTCTCCAGCCATGTCCAAAAGCACCCAGCTACCCCAAAACTATATACAGAAGGTGACATGAACTTATATCCTCTCCTTCTCATCCTGGTGAGGACCTCTCTCATCTGGACTTACCATTCCCCTGTGAAATCGCCTAATTCCTTTGACCTTCAGATCTGATGGTCCCAACTCCAGTCCCCTCTAGTTATGGCAAAGCCGGGACTGGGTTGGTGCACTCAGAGATGGGGGCCTGGTGAGCCTCTGTTTTAAATGCTCTTAAGATTTGAAGCCACCTTCTCCAATTGGCCTCATGGTTTTGGTTAGTGGAGGTTATCTGAATGACTGTCTGGAGCAGGCAGTGGTTTTAAATTTATTTTTCAGTGACTGTTTTCTGATTTAATGGACATTGCTGGGTTTATACTTGTTTTCACCAGTCTGACTATATTTTCCTATATATCAAAAGCGTTCAGAGTTGCAGATAGACCTTTTTATGTATCATATAAATCTATTTAATTGAATAAATAAATAAACACTTCCAGAATGGCGTAAGAGTGAAAGATTGCATTGATGCTATTAGGAGTAGAAATATTTTGGAAGTACTACCAAGTCATCTGTGAAAATGCCACATAGGCACTTGAACATACATAAACCCCAGAGAGTGTGTTTTCTTTGGGATAAATGTCAAAAAATTCAGGCTTCCATTTTCATTTAAGTATCTGACATATTCTTCAAATGCAGAGTGCTTGGCAGATACCAGAGCATCTTCCACTAATCGTAAAAAGATTTAAGTTGCATTTTATTTATATTTAGCCTTCTGAAAGTAAGGTAGGAAATAATAAGATTATTTGATGCCTCGATCCTATAGGCTTTTTTTCCTGGAAAAGATTGGTACAAGAATAAGGCTAAATCAGTAGTACCCTAATCTGTTGTAGATAATCTAATTTATGTTGCTATATATCATGTTAATGACTCTAAACCAATGTGCATATTATATTTTTTTTTCATTTGCAATTTGGGATTCTCAGAATAAGAGATGCAGACACAAGGATAACCCATGTTTTCCATGAGAGATTCATAGAAACTGAAAAATAAGGTCTTTTAATATCTTTCATGATAACTGTTTTTCTTGGCTTAAGTGTAGGTTTTAAAAAATGGTGCTCATTGTTTTGCTTGTAGTTCTTTCATGCATGAACAATCATGCTGATGATGCATTTACTTCAAGTGAATTTTCCAATTGAAAAAGTGCTCTTGAGTAGTTTAAGTACTATGAATCACCAAAACCTCATCTAAGTCCCATAAAAGCACTGGCTGCAGAAAGCAGCCTTGGAAAGAAGACGTATTGGGATTGTACTGCGTGATTCAGCTGAAGGGAAGTATATTTGGTCAACACAGAAGAAGCTGAGGAACCTGACAGTTCTGTAAAAATGAAATCATAATATGCTAGACAGACAGAAACTAACTGCTGCAGCCCCCTCTTATATGCCTCACTTGTTCCTCACAGGTTTGAAGCAGTGATTCTAAATGTGAGAACCTCAGCCCTTGAAACACAGGATTTTTGTGGGGCATATTTCATTCCTTATCTCTTTCTTAACTTTTTGTTTCACTATTGTCTTCCTTTCTCCCTAATTTCCTTTGTAGTCTGACTCTTGGAAGTTCTCCCTTTCCCTGGTATCACTGTCTGCACCATCTGGGCAAATAGTGTTTCTGATACAATGTTTTCTTAGTATTAACAAATGCAGTCTATTTATTTCTTATATAACATTTTGACTGAAACAACTTTGAGTCATAAGTATTTTTCAGGGAAACATTAGTGGTTTTTCAGTTCTTATGCAGTTTTTGAAAGCAAATAAAACTATTCAGTTAATTACAGTGTTTAAAAATTGTAAACTTTCATTGTTTAATGATAACTTCAAAATATTAAGCTATTGCCTTAGATTATTTTTTTAATTTATGATGTAACTTAAGGCTACAAGTCCTTAACAGTATCTTAAATATGTTGAGAGATTAAAAATTTCAATGTAGCTTTTTGTATCTTGCATAGTGATGTATTGTCTCAAGTGAGCAATACAAGTGTGGTGGGTTTCCTTATGCTTGGAATTTTTGTCAGAATCCAAGGCTTTGGCATCCAGATCCAGTCACAGACTGATGAACCCTATGGTGCTCCTATAAAGGCTGAGAGAGTCACTGTGGTCACACCTTTTCTGCTTGCTGCCACTTATCCAGATGCAGTCGCTTGTTGCTGGAGTAGATGGCTTCCATATTGCCCTGGTGAAAAAAAAAATTGCCCACATGAAGCCATTAAAACATTTACAATTGTAAATTGCAATTTACAAACATTTTTGATTATTTTTCCAAGAAAATTGGGATATAGTTGAAGATGTTTAGTATGAGCTAGGGGACTTTGCACAAGAAGTCTGTCCAGCAGTGTTGACATGCTGACCACTGATACCCATTATCAGTTTGTGATTGGCACTGCTCCTTGGGAATCTGGAGCCAGAGTGCCTGAAATGCACCTTTAGGGTAGAAGATATCTGAGAAAATTTGATGGTTTATGTAATTTTTAATTTTTTGGTGACATCATTGGTGCACAAGCCTTACTTGGGGATTAGCATTCTTGTGCTGTTCTTAGAGATAAAACACTTGGTGAAGGTAAAATGTAATTAATGTAATCACACCTTCTGATGAATTAATAGAACAATAACTGTAAAACAAGAAAGAAGAAATAAATTGCCTTTTGGTCTCTACAGCTTCCTAAGCAATAGGGATGGTATCTTCCCCTTCCTGTCTAAAAAAAATTAAAAATGCCTTGAGGGTGGTATGCAAGGGAGGGAAGCTCTATGAAACATGAATGCTTAATACCTATTGAAGAGAGAAAAAACAGAAGGAGCAGTTTTGCCACAAAGGTATGAAATAATCAATGCTCACTTCTAACGCAGTCTAACCTTCTTTAAGGTATGCCTCCCTTAAGAAAAAGCTATGTTTAAATCAAGAACATTTTCTTTGATTTACAGTTAAAAAAACCCAAACTTTCATCCAGGTCCCCACACACACACAAAGGTGAAGGAGTGATTGTGCACATCATTTGAAATATTGATCAAGCAGTTGAAAGTTATTTGGAGAGAGAGTAAAAAAATGTTGAGAAAGGCTGCATGTGCCTTGTTTAGCAAAACAGACTCTTGCAGTGAGACACAGAGGTTGTACACCTGCATGACAAGCTCTCTTCCTTTCCAACAGAAAGCACGTTACCAATTTTGCACTTCTGTAATATTTCATGATGACTATTTGCCTGGAAACCTTTAATATTGCTGCAGAACTATCCAACCATATGAAATTGGTGCTTTCTTGGGGAGCACCATTCTGCTCAATATTATTATTGCTAACCTTCTCTGGTTATTGGTACACCAGAAATTTTGAAGTCACTGCTAAGGCTTTTTAAAGGAGCATGGCTGAGGAAGCTGGTATTGTGCTGCCCAGTGTGTGCCACACACAGAGCATTTTCCTCATATGCTACTCTTGAAAATGAGCCATTTAGGCCACTAAAAAAAAATCATCACCAAAGGTATTAGCAAAAGTAGGTCTTAATATGCATTTGCCAAAGTGTGGCTTAACAGAGTTCAATGGCAAGGTTTACTCTATTACTCACTACAGAAAAGAAGAATACAAAGGAAAGTCAGTTTAGAATCAATTTAGGATGATTTACACTGCAACTGAGGATGCAAAAGGGTAAGAGTGCAGAAGTTCTTCTGTTAAGTCACAAAGAGGAACCCCTTGCTTTCCAAACTCGTGAGAGATCCTAGATGTAGCCAAGTCCAATCAAAGTCCCATATTTGACCACCAGTTTATGTCTAAAGGGCTTAACAGCACATAATTAATGATTAGTATTTATAAAGTGATCCAACAGGATTTGCTACACTCACAACAACTAATTATTCATTATCAGTTGAGGATGGCAACATTCATACATGTTAGAGGGCATTTGGATCAATTCACAAATGCATACACACAGATGCAGAGGTGTATATATATAAAAAGGTGCCCATTAAAAATTCCCCTTGAGTTCAGTGAAATTCTCCTGTTGAATGTCTATGCATTTCTCAAAGGGTGAGGGCTGAGAATCAGAAGAGTGGAGTGTATCAGCCCATGCCTCATCAGCTTTTGATGATGGTCCTTCAAGTATCACAAACTTGAGAGTTTGTGGGCTCTGAGGGGCATCTCCCTGAGACAGAGGTACTGTCACAGTCCACTACAGTCCATCAGAGTTCAAAGGGCTTCACTTAGGTCCCCTGTTTATAGGGTCACGAAATGACTGACTTTAATCAATATGGACATAATCCTGGCCCCAAACCAGGCCGGTAACTACTGAAGTTTTTCAAAAGTCCAATAACAATGGTACCGTTCCCCTTGGGCTACAGTTCAGCTAAGTAATGTTCCAACGCTGTCAGGGGATAATTGATTATCCCTTGTTCTCCACCTTGGTCAGGAAATGGATGTCCTGAATATGAACAGTGCCGCTCCCAGCTGTGCAATTCAAGAGTTCCTGATATGGTCAAGGAACGCTTCACTGCCCAACTTGTACAGTTAAGGGATGCTTCACTGCCCAGCTGGTATGGTCAAGGCTTAATGGGAACTGCTGAAGTCACAGAGCAGGTCCAAGGAGGCTGTGAGTGTGTGGGAACCACCACAACCCACCTCATGACTTAAAGTCAATTCATCTTGCTCCACAGCGTGGTGTTGGGGTCACGTCTTTCCTCTGGGCCGATAAACAGATTAATGCCATATTCCAGTTGTAATTTGAGGGAAATTTTTGGTTGTTACATAATTATTTAGGTTTTATTAAACATGATTGAGTAGTATTACATATGTAAGGAGGACTTTGCAACTGTGCCACCCATGTAGCTATTTTCCACACTCTGTTAAATAACAAGCATAATATGACATAAATAAATAAAGTTACAATGGGATTCAATTTAGAGCTCCTGTTGGTGATGAGAACCACCCAAATGAAGTATCCCACTACTGATGTTCTCCGTCCTTTGCTCTTTCTAGGACAGGGTGTATATCTTTTGCCTTAATGAACAGTGCTTAGAGTTCTATGTCCATGATTTTGGACATGTATGTTGTGGTTTTTTGACTCAGGTCATCATTTTCTAGTAGTTTCTTCACCAAGGTAAAATTCATACCAGTGGGGGTAAGTGGTAAATCTTGATGTGAGATGCAGTTAATTTGCAACAAGTGGTGGGTTATGAAAGGAGCTGAATGGTTAAAATTGCATCCCGATTTGGTAAAATTACAGACACAGATATTTAACTAGTTGCTTGTGTCTACAGTGGTTTTATCTTTAAGTATAGAATCACAAAGAGTTCTGAAAATACCCAAAATCCAATTCCAACGTATACAAGTACAATTTTGGGGTTTCATCAGGATAAATTTCAAAATGACAAACAATTTGTTCAATGTCAAACAAATGTCTTGGGTTGTAAGGGTTTTATTTCCACAAATAAATCCCTGTTGTTTCTGAATAACACATGCACCAACATCAACAGCTTTGTGCCAATTTTGTTGGCCCTATAGTCTGTGTACTCTCAGATATAGTTTCATGCTGATTTAATCTCATGGCAATGATTGCCTTTATGGTATATCCCAAAGTATTGTCAAAAGTATGTCTCCTTTAGGTCCATTTAAGATGGAAGTTGTTGGCTATCCTTTTCATCTGGACGAATCCATTCCTGCCTACAAAAGGAGATGTTATTGCGTAGTGCTACTGCTGATATGTTTAGATCAGGCATAGCTACATTTAGGTTTACATATGCATCAACCTATAGACACCCTGTTGTACAAATGCCACATTTTGTGGTTAACAATATTGAAATCAAATAATAATTCTACATCATGTTTTCCCGAAAGCAAAATGTGAATATGGGTTGTATAAAAGTAAAATTGAACCAACAGTCTGGTTCTGAGAATTTATAGAAAGATTTCTCATTTTTTCTTGGTTTGAAAAAATCTGTATAGTATTTATTAATCTTGATGAGACTTTCTGGGGTAGGTCCGTTGATTGCCCAGTACCCTATTTTTATTTTTTTTGATCTCCTTTCCTAGTATTACAGTTATTCTAATTCTTTTTCCATGTAACATCTTCCATCTTCATTTATCTTCTAGATACACCTCACTTCAATGTAGAAACAAAGTAGCAATGTTTTAAGCTTGCCTTATCTTTTGGCAGGATTCCCCAGTGTTCCAGTATAATGTAGTGCATGATCCCAAGGCCTTTGTGTTTGAACTGGAGGGATTATACTTTCTCAATCAAGAGAAAAACCAAGACTATGTTGGGCCTACACAGCTGTTTTCACTGCTGTCAATAAAGATTCTTTTTCTGCTGTAAAAGAAAAGAAATAAAAGGTTTTGATGGGGAAAGTGGAAAGGGTTATCCTGTTTGTGATGCAGGATAAATCCACTGTGCATTGATTCTGTATTTTTCAACACTCCTATCAGTAGCTTCCCAAGCAAGTAAGCCATAGGGTTTAGTCCGAGTTATAGGCACAGTTCCCACTTGAGGTAAATTTACCATAATGGATTGTCCTGGTTGTAATGCTGGTATTTTCTTTCATTGGAAGGTAAAGCATCAAGTTCAGCTTTTGCAGAGAATGCTTGACTAACAGATTGCTGATTATTCAATTGATGAAGCACTTTGGAAAGTCAAGTATCCCATGAACATTGTGTGTCTTAAGGCTCCTTTATAATAATCCCTTAGATCTTTCTACCATCCCATTTGATTTGGGGTAATTTGGAATGTGTAATAACCATTGAATTTCTTCTTGCTTGGCCTGTCCTTACACCTCTGTACATGAAAAATGTGATCCGATATCACATTGAATGGTATGGGAGTAAGTAGACTTACTCAAGAACCAAGATCATAACCCCTGTACTTTCATCCATCGGCCTTTCAGCACTTAGTCGCTGTAGGTAAGCTGGAAGACTACTGCTACACTCTGTGAGGATAAGTTGGTATCCTACAGAGGGTTTGAATGGCTTGATACAATCAATTTGCTATGTAGACCATAAAGTTTTCCCTTGATTGATGTGTATGGTTATGCTTTAGTAGGGTGATCTGATTGTATTTTTAGGCTGCACTGACAACATTCTGTAAGAATAGATCCACAAGTTTTTTAGCCTTTGCTCTGTGCAGCAAAATAATGTGCTGATTTGCCAGTGTGACCTAATTCCTGATGTGACTATTGTCCCAATTGATACCACTCAGGATTTAAAGAGTTCTCTATTTTTATCTCCCTAATTTTAGTCAATTCATCCACCTTTTGATAACAGTTTGTGGCTGGTTTATTACCCTTGGCATGAGCTTTCATCCATCCCATTTTGAATGTTTTCCTGTCTATATTGAGAAGTAATTTCCAGTCTTGAGTCCTCCAAACTGAAGATCTGCCTATTTCCCTGTTCAGATATTTCCATTGACTGAACCATTGTGTGATGCCTATCTACACAGCATAGGACTCCAGATGTATCATTTTCAGTCCATTTTGTGCTACCAAAATAACTGCCCTAATTTTCCTACTTTTGTACTACCTTCACCTTCTTCTATTATTTGTTTGCCATTGTTAATGTTTAGTGCAGCAGCCTTACATTGCCATTTACCATTTATCTTTTTTGCTGAAGCATCAGTGAAACACTTTGAAATAGGTTACTGGAAGTACCCTGTTCAGCAAATCCCCATGCTGTTATGACAGGGTCGTGGTGGTATACAGGTCCCAGTGATTGATGGTTTAAATTGCTGTATTAAGGTTTTGACTGCCTCTTCATGTTCCAAATTCCACCTCCACAGTTTTCCCATTCAGAAAAGCAAATATAATGTGCAAGCAGTGGTAGAAAATGCAGATACTTGTTTTGTCCCATATCCTAGAGTTCTCATTAGCTTTTGTAACTCTTTCCTAGATTGGGATGACTGCAGCTGTTCTGTTTTTCTAAGGTATCTGGAAAAATTACCGCACTGCCTGTTATCCACCAAGTACCTAGAATCTTTTCTTCTTCAGTTGGCCCTTGACATATTTTTCTGGTAGGATCTCCCCTTCTTAACGCAGTGCTTGCATTGTTGCTAATGGTTCTGATCTTTTCAGGCAAATCTCCTGCAATTACAGTATCGTCTATATTAACCAAACTTCACATTTTGAGGAAGTGAGACTGTCTGCAAAAGTTCAGCAAGCACAGCATGAGAAATCATGGGTGACTGTTTATACTCCCATGGGAGTCTAAGGGTGAGGGTACATTGTACACCTTCCCAAGTAAAAGCAATTTCTCTTTATTGTCCTCCTGTAAGGAGACCATAAAGATCATATCTTTTCTATCTAGTGCTGCCATCCATGGATGTGTGGCTATTTGTAGTGTGGCTGCTGAGTTTGCAGCATTGGGTACTGCAGCTGTTAGTGGGGCTGTGCTGGCATATGAGCACCAATAATCCATAGGAAGTCATCATTTCCTGTCTTGTTTTCAAACTGATGAAACCAGTGGTTCTGGACACAGTTTGTCATTTTTTCAAATCAGCTATAACTTCCTAAATTCTGCTTCATGCTGCAACAGAAATTGAATAGGGGGGATGGGAGGCAGGTGGAGGTGGACTGTGGGTGGAATGCACCACCACAGATGTTCCATACAACTCTTTTCACAGCTGCCTCATCCAATCTTCCACACACTCCTGGGTTTTCCACCTTTCATATTTTTCTAACATTGTGCTTCACAAGGCATGGGTAGGGCCTGGTGAAATGAAAAAACCAAAAGGGTGAGAGGAACTAGGATGGGAGACACAGGGTCTGAAGAATTGTTAGAAGATTGAAGCAGACTGTGAAACTTAACCCTTCTATCCTTTACAAACCACAATTGTTTGTGCTATACTGGTGGCATGGTGTTTCTTAAATCAAAATCCAAGAAGGGACCTGTCTCAAAGATGACTTTGAAATTTGGAGTTTGTGGTTGTTAAGGTGGAGGAGCAAAATTACTGTGGGCTACTGAGGCTGTGGCTGAGCAAAGCAGAGCAGACAAGTGGTGCTGTGGCTGTGGAGACTAAGGCAACTGTGGCTGTAGTTTATCCACAAGCATGAGCACTGATATATTCTGTGAAAAAAGGATAGTTAGCACTGAAGGAGTGCTCCAAAGCTCTTCTGGAGCCATTGATCATGCACATTACAAAGTGCACAGGAGTGTGTCAGCTTAAAAGAGTGCTGCTTGATGACCGGTGAAGTTGACCAAATCTCACCTTCAGAGGAAGCTGGAGATGAAAACAAGTAATGAAATGTGTGCCAGATAAGTTACACAGGATAAGCCTGGAAAATGATAAATGTAAAGCTTATCTTTAGAAAGCAGGGAAAGGAAGAGCCAGAGACTAAAGGAACAAATAATCAAACAAGCTGCAAGGACAAATGGGATTTGTCAAGTACAAATTGTATTAAACCAGCCTAATTTCTTTGTGTGACAGGGTAACAGACCTTGTGGATTAGGGAAGAAGGAATAAGAGTCTGTAAATCACAACTTCAGGGAGATTTTTGTCATGGTTACACATGGAATTCCCATAAGCACACAAGGAAAATACACTCTGGGTACATCAGTCCTAAGCCACTTCAAAAACTAAAGGGAATAATTAGTAGATCACTGTCACATTGGAGCATGCTTGAAGAGAGAATGTCCCAGAGATCTGTCATGGACCTGGTATTAGTGTTGAATATTCGTTCAGAGTAAATTTCAGTGAAACATGGCTGATGAAGTAAATAGCATGTTTATTAAATTTGCAGAAAACACCAAGCTAAGAGAGCTGCACACAGTTTTCAGGACAGATTTAGGATCTAGATTATACATGGTGTCTTGGAGAAGGAGATAAGAAAAAAACACTGGGTCAGTTCATAAGGAAAAACCCTACACTCAGAAATGACAAACTGCATTTTGAACTCCACAAACCTGGAAATAGCTGCAACACCATAAAAGCTATGGAGAAGATCTGGAAGTTACAGTGAACATGAGTTAATGATATGGCAAAAAGGCAAATATTGTACTTTTCGAAATGTATTTTTAAAAGTGCCCTTTGTGTGCAATGTAAATGAAGTTTTCTTCCTCTGCTCAGTGCAGATGTGGTGTTCAGCTGGAGAATGGTGTCCAGTTTTGAACAATTTTAGCACTTAAAGAAAGATGAAGGTGAAGGAAGTAGGGTGAATCTGGAAATTTTCTTTATTTTCCTCTAAACAAGATTAAAGGAACAATGCTTTTTTGATCTAAAGCTCATTTCTTTGAGAAGATTTTCCCAGTTTTGCAGAAGAGTGAGATGACATTCATGAAAAATGATAAATTCTTTTCTCCCTGTGACTTTCTTAACTGCCAGAAGTTCAGTGATTCTTTCATTGGAGTCACCTTTCTCTGAGGAATACAGACATCAGAGGACAACCTGAGGATGTATGGTGTCCTTCCCTGTGATCATGTGTTAAAAGTCAACAGGATTTATGAATTGAAGATAATTGTATGCACAAATAAGCTAAAGACCCATGTGACAATTACTAATTCTAAATAAATAAAGGTCTAATTCAATATTTTTGGTAATGGAACATTACATGCAATAGAAGGAAAGAACATTTTCTTTCTCAGCTTTTGTCAGGTGAGTTAGACTAACCCTGCCTGTGTACTTAGCTTAACTTCAGCAAGGCTGTTGGCAGATATGCAAATTAATGGGGATGGACAAGCATGAATTTCTAAGAGGCATTAAATAGTATCAGCAGAGTAAAACTAATACATTCTTGTGCCATGTGATGTGCCAGCACTCTTTTAACTGCACAGTCTCTTTGGATTGCCCCATTTTGATCAGAGTTGCAGATAGTCAATAGTGCAAATATTCATAAGTGCAGTATATTTCTTTCTTGAAGACTAAGATCAATAGACACTGAGCACCTCTTGTCATTAAAAGTAGAGGCTTTTCAGCTGGATTCCTTCCTGTCTTCTGGAGCCAGAAACATTGTACATAAAATGCAATAATATGGAACTCTCTGTGGCAGAAGTACCGCACCAAGGAAGGAAAAAGCAGCTGAACCTTCATGGTTCCACTGTGTCCCTGGTGGAATCACAAAACAAAGAGTTTGAACCCCAGACTGGTGTTAGGTTTTCGAAGGATCTACTTGGTGGTTGTTTCAGGTCTTCACTAAAGCTTTTGACAATAGTTTTAACATCAAAACTCTCTCAGAAACATGGATGTATAACATCAATAAAAGGAAGGATTTTGGCATTGCCAACCTGTTCTTTGCAGTCACATGTTAAAGGCAAAATGTAGATATTTTCTGTCAATCCGTGGTTTTTGAGAAAGTACCTAGCTGCTACTGAGTCACTTATCTTTGCCGCTATCCTGTCATTAGTTATATATGTAATAGTTATATGTAAAAAATACAGGTGTTTCTCTCATGCAAAAAGGAATCCCAATAGCAGGTTAAGGTTCTCCAGTCTTCAGTTCCAATCTTCTACCACTTTCCATGCTGTGTAAATACAATTCTGGTGTCTGTAAAGGTCAGGTTGAACATATATATGTTGCAATTAAAAAACGGTTTGAGGTGCACTTGTGGCTCTTGGACAGCATTTCAGCAGGCACAGACCTGCAGCTCACACTGAATGGCACGTGCTAAATTCTGAATCATGATGTTGCTGTGGTACATATCTGCAGATATGACAGACACAGACTGCATTAAGAAATTACACTTTTTTTTCTTGGAGTAACTGATATACCTGGGGAAAAAGAATATATTTTCAGGAGCAAAAATTTCTCTGCACATAAAAAAGGCTAGGAAGATTTTCTGTGGTTTACAACCAAGTAATGGGTCTAACCAAAAATATAATTTCTGGTGGATTTGCCCCACTGGGCAGCCTGGGCATCAGGACTTGTCAGTGCTTGGTGGTGGTCTGTCTGGGACTATGCTGGTGACTGCTGTGGGACCCTTCATGGGGACTGTGGTCCTCCCAGACACAGTGGAAGCAGGACAAGGCAGGGATGTGGCAGCAGCCAGTGACTGAGGAGATAGAAGGAAAAACCTCATATGTGCCCCCACAAACCCCATATCTATCCTGCAAACCCCATCAGGCTTTAGTTTCCCCTCAAGTGCCCCAGTTTTGTCCCGCCTTTGGACAATGTCCTGCCATCTCTATCCAGCCAGGCTTCATCTCACTTGCTCTTGTCCCACCTTTCCAGAAATCCCACTCACCCCCCCAGCAGCAGCGGTCATCCAGCAGCCACCTGCTCCATCATTGCCAACAAGCAGCTATCACTTGCCACAGACACCAGAGATGAAAAAGGAGGAATGCCACAGCTCTTCACTGAGTACAAGTGGAAAGCATTGCTTCCCAGGGAGAGAAATTATAGCAGAATAAGCCATACAACTGCAAGATTGATTCAAAAGTGCTAAGAGAGGCGACACAAAATATAGCAGTTCCCTCTTAAAGTTAAAAGAAGCAATCTGAAATTATGAAAGGGGTCTAAAGAACTACTTTTAAAAAGGGCAAATATTTTAGTCAAATGCTACTTTTGCAGACTTGCTGACTTCAACTTCTCAAATCCAGAAGTACTTAATGTCTTGCATTAACTAGACCCTATTTCCACAAAATACAGCCTAAGTACTGTTTTTTGACATCCTTTATATATTTACTTAGACATGAACTTGTGGTAAATGCAGAACTGGAAAATTTTTGAATGCTGAGTCAAGCTCCTAATGAGGAAAACAACAGAAGTTGTAAGAGGACTGGTACGTGCAGAGAATCTGTTTCACCCTGGAGCTGCTTCCACCTCTGTCTGTGTATGTATGAGTCTGGGGGAATGGTGTCTATTCAAAAGCATCAATTTCTCCAGCAAGCTGGTGTTCAGCAAGTGAGGCGTTCCACAAGGCGGTGCTGGTACTCCAGAGGCGGTACTCACTGGGGGCTGGTTCTTGTGGAGCAAAAAGTGTCATTCTGTGCCCAGAGTAAGGGCTTTGTCTTGCAAGCAGCAGCTCTGTGCCCTAGCTGGTGCCTCAATCCCTTTATTCAAGGAAGCCAAAGCAATATTGCCCTCCACTGGTCCTGAAACTAGTTTAACTGCTAATGTGAGTTGGACAAAATCTTTGTTGGTACCATCAGGGGCATTTTGAAACCAGAATTTGACTCAGATTCGTGGGATGTTGGCGTTGTTCCATCTGTGCCAGGAGCTTTTTCTTTCCAGTCCCAGCTGTGGCAGGGACAGTCATTATGAGTGGCACGGCATGGCTGCACAGCAGGAGGGGAGTAAAAGCAGCATCACCTCCTGTGGGGGATCTTTGGTCAGGGGATCTGTGGCTCAGCTTTGGTCAAAGCAAATAGAAGCTTCACTCAGCACGAGCCTGAGCCTCCCCAAAGATTGGATTTGCTGTTGACAGTGAACAGTGACATTGCCATCAGGTAAAACCTGCAGGTCCACTTAAGCATTTCAGATTTCAAAAGTTCGTGATGCTGGGTTGAATACCTGTGTTTTCAAATGTTATGTCTGCTGCTTCTCACTGCTGCCTGAGGAGGAGGTGAGGTTACAAAACCTCAAGGTCTTACAGGCACCCAGCTGAAAGGCACCCAGCAAAGCCACCTTCACTTTAAAAACCCAGGCAAACACCAGCATCCAACAGCTTCATGCTAATAGCAAGGGGGTTTAAATACTTCCCCTCGTGCCTTGAGGACCATCCAAGGACTGTGCAGGCAGCAGAGCAGGCTGCAGGTTTATTCCTTGGGTGTGAAAGTGTGTGAAGGCATAGTTGGGTTCCACCTGTGAGCTGGTGGCACAGGGAAAGTCTGTTAGATGATAGGGATTTCTGGTATGGTGAGCAGCAGTGGAAAGATTAACTGTCCTGGCATTTAAGTGACCAAAATTAGGCTTCCCATGAACATGTCTTCGAAATAAATAATAGAAATTCACACCTATCTGGGTCCTACAGATTTTCAGACTATTTGGGGCAGGCTGAAATTGTGTGTGTAAATCTCCTTGAGTACCTTGGGCACTCTGTGGTTTTCTTAAGGAGCTCTGGCAGTTGTTGGCTTTGCGTCCCTAGTTCAGTCTTTTAACCTGTTATTCCCAGCAGCACCTCCATGAATAAAAATGTTCCTGGTTTGCAAGCCATGCTTCCCAGAAAATTACTCTTCTAAGCACCCAGAAATCTTACCTCTGTCTTGATACATCTAGAATAGCTGTGGGAAATAAGTCCAAGACCACTGTGAATGGTTGAAGTCTGAAATATTTTAATATTGATACATTTATTGTGACTTATCACACATCAGAAAAACTTATTTAATTTCCACCACTGGTTTATTTCAATGAAGATGGAAGAGGTGCATGGGTGCAGCTTGGATGTCAGAGAGGTTTTTTGCAGACTTAAGGACTTAATTATAGAATAATTTTCAATAAGTTGCTAGGAAAGATTATGGGCTGAAGGTTTTTGCAGGATATTAAGAATTATATCACCCCTTCCAGAAATATCTGCAAATCCTGTGCTGGTGTGATAAATAGCCCCACACTTGTGAAAAGACAGGGAGCAACCAATGTCCTTGCAAACTAAAAGAGGTCTGTTTTCCAGACAGTGAGGTAGTGAGAGCTACAGTTGTTGTTCTAATGCCGTTAATGGGTGACTGTATGCTAATTAGTCAGATTAACTAAGCGGGTGAGTCATGCACTAACCCTTCTTGAGAGAAAGTGCCCATTTTGAGATGCTAAATGAGAACATAAATGCAATCAGGTAGAGAATTCTTGAAAGATAAGACGAGAGCAGACCTGCTTGTTAATGGAGTTAGTGAAATTAATTCTGCTCTGGAAAGGGGTGCACACTTTCATGTTCAGGGTTCATTTTAATGGGGAAGGGTTCAAAACATTCCCATCTATATAAAGCATTTCACTAGGTAGCTTTAATGACCTAACATAATCAAGGAGATTTCTGATATTCTCTGTTATGCTTGCACCTTCGAAAAGATGTCTTTCTTTTTTCTTTTTTCTTTTTCTTTCTTTTTTTTTTTTAATTAGAGGCATTCAGATGTTTCAAATGAAGACAAAACTATAATATTGTGAAAAAACACAAAGCCCTCTCATCTGTGATTGATGGGAAAGTATTAAAAATGTTTATTGTGAATGCTCGAGCTATTATACAGAAAAACTACAGCCTTGCCACATTTGAGAATCAATTGGCATCAATGCTAACAGGGACCACAGGTGTGGTTCTGCTGTGGTGTTGGGAGTCACTGCTGAGGGTAAGGAAAAGAGAGCTGGGTGCTGATCTGAATCCTTTATTTCGTGTGTGCCATCTCTTCCTGTCAGGGTGGCCACCCACTATGTGTGTGTGTTTGCCTATTTTTACATTTTTTTCTTCATTACTCATAACACTGCAGGCATCAAGGAAGTATAGCAGCAGTGCTAGCAGCCATCCCACACTGGCTGGGATGCTTTGGGTCCTGAGCTAAAAAGGGTTCACACAGCCAGGAAGCCCCAGTCTCCACTCTGAAATCACTGTTAGATTCCCAAGTGCCTGACACGGTGAGAGGAGGGAGCACCAGACCTGGCTCCCAGTAGCTGTTCAGTGATCAAGCCTGCACATGGCATTTATTCATGGCAGCACCTGCGGCAGCCCTTTGGACACCATGAGGTATGTGGGGACATGCTGCACGTGCACATGGGAGCCAGCAGGGAAGTCGGTCAGTGCTGCAAGGAGGCTGATGCTGGGCAGAAGTTCTGAGAGAATGATGCCCAGGTGGGTTCTGTGGTCTTCAGGACCTCCTGGAAAAGCACTGGCCTTGCCACAGCCTGGGCACTGAATTCACCGTGAAAATATTTTGCCTCAAGCGTGCTTTTGAACATACTCTGTTGACTCATTATTTGCCAGAAATAGTCTTTTCGTAAAGTTTTTTGACTCTTCCAGTCTGATAGCAAGGCAGCAGCTTGGCAGTAGAACTGCTAGAAGTGCTGGTTCCACAATCCTGCCTTCTTTTCTAACCCAAACTCTTCCCAGTGCCACTGCAGTGGCCACCAGTTTCCAGCCCAGAAGTGGCTGTGCTGAGGTGATTGGTGAAGTGATGCTTATATATATTTTCAATTCTCTGAAGTGCCTTGAGGCATGCAAAAGGCACTATATAAATCAATTAATAACAGTATCAGAGGTCAGTCAGCCAATAAGAATACAATTTAGTTTAATGAGAGATAAATAAGACAGACAGAGTGAGAGGGAAAGGGAGCTACAAGGCTACAAGCTGGCTCTAAGTACTCCAGCTCCTGGCTTTATCACAGTGATCATCAGAAACACAGAAGATAATTGTGTCATTGCCATTTCTTAGTCCAGTGTAATATCTATTACTGGTTTTGATGTCTTACTCAGCCCTGTACCAGTATGATTTTAGGAAGAGTGTACATTATTTTCATGAAAACAAATATGAGCATGAGGAAGCATTTTTCCCTTGCGTGCAATTCCTACTAAAGAATTTACATTCTTCTAATTTACTGGTTTACTGCACCACTTAGTGCACTCCTGAGATGTGCAGAATGTCCTCGCAGTTAAGAATGTGCAGATGAAATTTACCCTTTTTGCACTGAATCACTCACTCTTCTCTTGGAAGTCACCATGCTCCTTCCTCCCTCTAAATCTCCTTTAACCACTCTAATAAAAGAACAGATTATTCTGCACAGTTACAAAATGGATAAAAACGGATGGTTGGCAGTTTATTTGGATTTTAGGGTACTTGTATATTTTTGTAACCAGTCTGGTACTAAATAGGTGAATGGAAAGACACTGTTTTACATTTGATTCTTCTATTTATATGGGACTGTGCATATCGGAATGAAAATTCTCTATTGTAGCCTCAGACAAAAAGCTGGGCTACACCACCCTCATCAAAGCAGTGTTTGTTAAGTTGCCAGAAGATGCAGAGAACATGGAGCAATTACCCTGAGGGGGGCATGACAGGGGATGGGGGAGCCTGTGTGGCTAAACAAGGAGGTGTTCCATGTTTGTGCCACAGCCGAACCCAAGCAGCACAGCCCATCACCGTGTCTATGTCCACATGGACCTGTTGGAATGTACTGACCAGCACCTTGGGCCCCACTGCCCAGGATATGAAGCCTGAAGAGCTGTCAGGGAAGGCAGCAGCTCCTGTCCAACCCTGCACATGCCCTTCCTGTGGGTCCAGAGGGAGCCTGTGCGTTGGTATGCATTGGTACATGGAACATTGCTGGGGAATGTAACAAGGCTCGATAGTATAGGAACTGCCATTAGCAGCAGAGCATGAAACATGTATCTAAAGCAGAATTAAGGACTATGAAGCACTCATGGTGAGCAAGTCCATAGCTGTAGGGCAAGGCTGACTTGGGATCAGATTTGACACAGTTTAGTGTAGCATCATTACATGCAGAATTGTCTCACCTGATTATTCCTAGAATCTTCTCTTTTTTTCAGCTGTGTCTGCACTCACTGCATCTCTCTTTGTCTGCCAGTTCCTACTTCATGCTCCAGTGGGGTACTTGTTCAGACCTCAACCTGTGGTCATGGCAAAGGGAAGCAAAGGAGGAAAACCGACCTTCCTAAAGCTCTTTCACAAGAATCCAAAGCCAAACGGCGCTGATTTTGAGCGCATCAGCACTTCTAATGTTGTGGCCCCCAAAATTCCACTTATATTTTTGAGTCCTTTCATGTGCTTCAAAACAGCAGCCTGTTCAAATCTGGGGCTGTCTCCTTCACACTTAGGTAATCCATTTTCAGCCACTCAGACCTGGACATGAAAACATTTCGTCTGCAAGGAGAACTGCTCTTTGTTCTCTCTCCCCCATGCCAAAAAAATCCAGCCCTGAACACTGTGACAAAGGATTAGCTCAAGCCGAGGCCAAGCTTTAATGTAAATAGCCAGACAGAGAACAGAATGGCTTCTTTTATCAAACTTAACATCCCAAAGCTCTACTGATTTCATTGTCATTATGGTGGTGATTAATTTGACCCAGAGTACTGCCACCCACTGTTAAAGCCTTCCCTGCATCCCTGTTGATAGCTCTCATGACAGAGATTACAGTCTGCCACTGCGTTGTCCATAATTAGTACTTGTCAAAATGAGATTTGCCTATGGTAGCCCACTGCTCATGAGAAATCCATTCAAAATTAAACATGCTTTGGAAAACAGAGACAGTTCATCCTCTAATTGGAACCAGTTAGTACAGAATGACAACTCTTTTTCTCATCTGTTAAGTGTTGTTCAGGTATTAAAAATGATTTTGTGAGTTCTCTCCATAGCTATCAGTAAGTGCCGTCTGGTGAAGTGTGAGGGTCGTCAATCCTGTTCTGCATCTGGGTCCTAAAATGTTTACACAGTTAATTCCTCAAAGCAACGTTGTTTAATTATTTCATCTGAAACAGGGACACAGTCAGGGCACAGTGGCAGTCCCTGACACATGGTCAATGCCAGCCTTGCTGCCCATCCATGAGTGACAGCAGGTCCTGCAGAGCTGAGCACAGCCTGGGGAATACCAGGAGTGACACCAGGGAGGGGGCATTTGGAAGAGCTGTCACATATCTCCAGGGAATGGAGGGGAGAGGAGGGAGTGAAGCCACACAGCCCATGGTCTGCCCGATGGGCTGGCATAGAAATGGGAACTTTGTAGTGATTGGGATGTGGGCCGGTCCAAGGCTTCATTCATCGATGCTTTGGGTTGGACTAGGCATGGAGTCTAATACACAATTCACTTTACAGACCAAGGCTTCAACTCTTTGGATTTTTTTCCACAGTGTAAGAGGAACGGACAGTGTTAATGCAACCCTGAATGCTAAGGTTTAGTTACTAAATCCAGTATCACTAAGGCTTGCAACAAAAGGTTTTCTGATTAAACTCTGAACTATAGGGCCAGGGATGGAGTAAGTATCCACACTGGTATCAACTGAAGTTGATGTCCAATGACATTTTTTACAAGACAAGCAGGAGAGCTTATGTTTTTCAGAAGCATGAATACATCTATGTATGGAAATAATTGCTCTGAGCAACTGCCTAAAAACAAGAGGAGGTGATCCAGAGCACGACACCCTTGTGCTAGTCAAAACAGACCATTGTTGGAGAAATATATCTTTTCAGTCCAGGTACTGGAAGTGCTCAGCAGCTCTTGAAACCACTGGAATATATCATGGCAAAAGTGAATGCTTGGAGAATAATTCACAAGAGGTGATGATGTGCCAGACATAATTCTTCACCAGTATCTTTCATTTTATTTGACTAGAAGAAGCAAAAGAGATTAAAAGACATCAGTATTATTTTTCAGAGTGCCCAGCCACTAATTAAAGTGCCACACTTTCTTACAGCAGGTTAATTAATCTTTACACAGCCCTGTATGTAAACTCCACTCACTAAAGTTTATTGGATTCACTACCTGAATCTCCCAGGATGACAGCTTCCATCCTTATCTTTAGTGGAAGTGCTGGTAAGAGGGGAATGTTTTGTCTTGAATAGTGCCAAAATATCAGTCTGATCTGTTGTGACCTGGACAGGTTACAGGGAGGTTTCCTAGGGATGGAAAGACCTCATTGCAAAGCTTCAGTCCATTGCAACTCTGAGCTGCATTACTGTAAATTAGACGGAAAACTCCTGGTCACTGTACAGGGGAGAATGTGGGCCAGCTGGAGATCAGCTAAAAAAGGGAAAAACAGAACTGCTGGGGAATATAAATTCCATAGTCAGGGAGAGATTGAGTGACAGGCTTAGAGAAAAGTGAAGACTGGTAGTCTCTGGGTTTGCAAAAAAAGGTGTTGCAGAGTGGGAATAAACAGTTCTCCTGTTTATTCCACTGGAAGCCGGAGAAGAAAAAAGCAGCTTTGAAGATTCTGAGAAGAAAAAGCAGCTTTGAAGATTCTGTCTGTTGCAAAAGTTTTCGATTATTTAATTAAGGACTTAAATTTTTGGAAAATACTTGTTTTCTATGTTAATTTTTTTTCCAGGAATCACCTCTTTAAACTAATGAGACATTTAAGCTAGACATTAGGAAGCGTTTTGTGATGATGACGGTGACTCCATCCCGTCACACATGGCTACGAAGGTTAGGCGAGTCAGCAAATGTCTGCTGGGAGCGCGCCGGACATCGCCGGCCCCGCCGTGCCGTGGGGGAGGCGGGGGATGACCTTGGCAAGCCCCAGCCAGTCCTGCTCCCTCTCACTCCGGCAAGTCTGAAGATTTACTTTCACCCTGAAGGTAATCAGTCAGTCGTGATTTTGACCTACAGTTTAATGTGCTCTCTTGCTATAGTTACAGACATCCTCCTTCTGGTTATGCTCCCTGCTGTGACTAATGGCATCTTTGCAGTTAAAGAGGTGGTTTTTAAAGAAAAACATCCAAGTTTCAGTGCTGTTACTGAGTTAACAGTTTTAGCAAAAACAATGGCACAGCAGTCCTTGCTATGGCCTATGAACTTGTCATTTTCTGGGTGTAAATATGTACATGTATATTTGTATACATTTTGCAAAACCCCCACATACACAGGAAGCAACATTTTTTTTGT
Source organism: Cyanoderma ruficeps (assembly GCA_008694505.1). Taxonomy (NCBI): domain Eukaryota; kingdom Metazoa; phylum Chordata; class Aves; order Passeriformes; family Timaliidae; genus Cyanoderma; species Cyanoderma ruficeps. The sequence goes on along the minus strand of VZDJ01007755.1, from coordinate 12,666,855 downwards.
TAGTGTTTATGAAAAGGATTATCAGTCTTGGTATTCGCTATTCACAGTGAAGTACCTTTTAAGTTCAGCCTCCATTCGTAAAAAATAGTCTTGGTCAGCCAAAGTTTTTTGAAAACTGAATTATTTTGCTCAAATGGAAACAAAAATGGAAATGAGTTTGCAAAGATCAGGGACTGAATGCCACACAACATACAGAGATATTAAGGAGGCTTTACAAATCTGATCCTGCAAGTGTGATTTTCTGGAAGATGTTTAAGGGTGACATGAGAAACCATTTTTTAAAGATAAAACCATAAGGATTTTAATATTTTGCAAAATACCTCAACCATTCATAACTACTCCTTTTTAAAACACTGCAGTTGTTGAAGGTAATTCTCCTAACTGAGTATCAGGTTTTTAGATTTAATGATGATGTTATAAATGAGACCCCTTTAAATAAATAAACCATTTTTTTTTGTCTGTGTAGGTGCTGATGATGAAAATTTTGGGAAAATGTTACATTCATTTAAATCTCCTTCCCTTGTTTTCACTTTCCAAATAGGTTCCCTTTATCTGTTCACCTCTAAGCCCAATTAAATTCAAGGGCAGCAGATCACAAAAGCTAATGTTAGTAGACCAAAATTTCTATTCTGTGTGGAAAGAAGATCAGCAGAAAGTAGCTCAAGCTTTTTTTTTTTTCCTTTGTGATATAAAACTGCAGATGTCATTTGGATACTAATTGGAGTCATTGTACAATCATGTTAGATGCCCTGTTCTCATTCAAAATGTGGCAGGTAACATAGTACCTATGTTCTTCAAGAAAAGATCAATGACAAAAAGGTAGTTTTCTGCTGCAGGGAGAAGACAGACAATTAGAAAATCACTATTTGTATTCAATCTCTGTTTACACTGGTTGACCACATCTCTCGCAAGTGCGCATTTCTCTCCAGCTTCAAAAATACACAAATATATCAGCACCAGAAGTCTCCTCTCGTTTTAGTTTGCAATTCAGGATTGCTTTATTAATCAACACAAGATGCATTCATTGAACTGGATTAATCCTGCATAAGTAATTTTGAAATTTCCTGCTGAAGTTATTTTTCATTTCTGGGAACAAATCATTTATTTGGATTTTCATATATCAGGATCACAGAGATTTGCCACAGTCAGATTTTAATTTTAGTTACATCTGAGCTGGCTTATATATTAGGGCGCATAGTTTTGCATGAGAGCATCTTCTAAAATCTGTAATTGGTGTGGAACACTGACATGCATAGAATACATCTGACAAGGTCCAGAGAGTTAGGTTCAGTTTCGCTGATCAACATCTATGCTGCAGATTAACTGAATCTTTTATGGCATTACAAGCCCTCCAGAATTCATTAGTGTGCTTTCCCTTCCTGCAAACCACTCTGACCTCCAGTGCTGCCGTCACTGCTTCCTTGGACTGGACCCGAGAGGCTGAAACACTGACTCTTTCCATTGCTGCACTAATAACAGAAATTAAATGTGTATCTTAAAAGTGCCCTGGAGTGTGTGCATTTGCACTTACCTTGGCCTTTTTAGCACTGCTTGGGATTTCTTTCTCCTTTGTCTGTACCAGAAAGCTCTATTTAAATTGAAATATGCTCTCTCCCTTAAAAGCAAGGGAACTAGAGTACTTTATTGATGAGTGATTATAATACAATAGAAACCAGTACATATAATGAGGTTTGGCATGGATTTTTCTCAGAAATTGGCTCACAGATGCAGCTAGCAGAGGAAAACATTGTATGAAAAGCAGAAAGGGGGACAAACTCATGAGGAAAAGCAATGCCAGCTTTTGGGAGGTGGGTGCAGAGTATCTTCGAAGACAGTGCTGTAATTAATGAAAAGCATATTTTCAAATGCCCTCTTTGTCATTTTTAAGGGCACGGGTACAGGCTGTAAGTCACCAGTAAATCAGTCTTCTCACACTTCTTGGCCAGTGGATCGGACCATAGCTCAAGATCAGGGAAATACCTTCAGCCACCAATCTGTTGTTTTCCATGTCCCGCTCTGCAAAAGTACCTAGGCAAGTTTGTCATGCTGAGGATGAAATGGGGAAGGACGGCAGAGAAAGAGAACTATGGAATAGCCCATGTGTCCAGCTCCCAAAGATGACTCTCATCAGAGAATCAGAAATCGACAGGGCTCTTCCCTCCAATGCAGCTGGGACCAGGAATTGTGGCTGATCTGCTCTTCTTATGCTTCCCACCCCCAGCATCATTTCTCCTTCTTTGTCACAGGTGCTGGCTGTGGTTGGGTGTTTCCCACAGCCCAGGCCCTGCAGAGAGGTGTGTCTGGGCATCTGGGTGTCACTGGGTATCTCTTTGATAGGTTTTATTGTGCTGAAGTCTGCACATTAAAGCCTGAACACTGCAACAACTAAGTACTCTGTTGATTTATCCCTCTGCTTGACAGCTTGACCACTGAAAGTGATTAGCTGAATACCATCACCCAAGGGTTTCTTTAGTTAGTTTCATGTCTATCTCATGTTGTCTTCTATCGAATTTTCTTATGTTTCTCTTCTGCCCTTTGTATTGCCTTTCCTCTAATTTTTTTCCAGCCTTGCTCTGATACATGCTTCTCAGAAACCATCTTTGCTTTTCTCATTAATCCTGATTTCTTCTGTGCTCTTGAGCCTCAAAAACTTTCCACCTTTTCTTTTCTCATTTTCTATTTCTTCATTTACTTTGTTCCCTTCCTTTCTAAATCATATTTCAGCTCAATGCTTCCAGTTTCTCCTCTTCATCCTTCTCCCACATTACTTAAAAAGTGCATAAATCTCCCCTCCTTCCTCTGCTGAAATGAACTCATTAATGAAAGAATTCTATTCATTGTGCTATCTTGGTGCTATCCAGTACAGCTCACGCCTGCCATAAACACGGGGGCCAGTTTGCTCAGTACACCCCCTGGTTTGCACAGGTGGGATCTGGTCCCTGACAGAGGTTTGTTGGCATGAATAAACAATGCATGAATAGTAACTGGCATTGATGGTGCTTCTGCTTCCTGGTAGAACCTTCTGCTTTTACCTTGTCTTCTCAGCCTGGCAATACCTCTTGTCCTAACTCCTCTGCAGTACGCCCATGCCAGCACATCCCCTCCAAGAACTGAAATACTCATAGTTAGAAGGGTCAGTTGCCACAGGAGGAACATTTTGAAGAAGTATGAAGTTACCACAACAAGCACTAAATTCCCCAAGGCAAGACTGGGTTTAACAAAGCAGGCTCCGTTTCACTTACTGTGGGACAGAGGAACAGAAGGAGCAGCACAAGGCAGAGGCATTTCTCAGGCATGCAGTGGCTTCTCCAGTGAGAACAGGCACAGGGGTGGAGCTTCCCCTGCTGGAAAATGGTGCTGCTTTCCCAGGCCAGGCACTGTGCTCAGGGGAAGACAGGCTCACTACAGACCCGTGTTTTACTGCAGTCACTGCACTGACAAGCACTGAGCAACAACACTTGGAAAACAATGAGGCCCTTATGTAACACCAGAAAATAAAGGAAGTTCACACATCTACATGATAAAAAAAGTTCCAAAGAATTTAATGTAGATATTATTTATACATACACTTTATAAGTAGGAATATGGCAGACAGTTGAATTAGTACATAAAGTTTTATTTAAAGTTCCCCCCCTACAAGCAAGCTTCATTTACACAGTCTAGTACTGTACAAAATTTACATTCTTTGTGTGACTTATTTAGTTAGCGTTTTTTTCCTTGGTCATGCCTTCCTGATAGATAGAAAGATTTAGATACAGTCCTCATAAATCTTTAAATTACCTTGGTAAAAAAGAGAAACCATTTAAAAGGACAAGAAGTATCCTTTAAAAATGGTACATTTTAGTAGAGACAGGTGACAGTGTTCAGTGGCAGACCTTTTAAATGTCATACAAGTTTTCCTCATTTAGTATCTCAACAGTTTCCTTTTTTATATATATTTATATTTATATACTTTCGACAGGAAAGGAAAAAAAATCATGATTGCACCAAATATATTTTACAAGGGATCCCTTGGATCTGAACAATATAAATAAATACAAAACCAACTAAGATTGCACTATGTAGGAGAAATGGATTGAGATTTCAGGATATACACTCCACTTTTATGAGTTCCTTAGTGATGCTCACTGGAAAACTCCTCAAGGGCACATTCAAATATTAGCATCTTCAGATAATTATTTTGTTTAAACATTTTTTTCCAGGTGTGCAGCTACCTCATCAATTGTATTATTGCATTTGTGTGGTACCAGTCTTTTCTGCGTTACTCCAATTTTACAAGTTGTGTAATTCTGCTGCAAGCAAGGGAGTTGCAGTAAAACTGGACTGATGCCAGAGAGAAACAGTCCCATGATATTTGCTCTCCATTATTTATATTGCTCTCAAGCATCAATATATAGTGTAATTTCTGTGTACATTCACCCTTTTTCTATTTTGCAAAGCAAATAATGAAGTCTTTCTCCCATCAATTGCCTCTGCAGCAGAAACCAACCTCCAGTAGCTGCCTGCTCCTTACTTAATGCACTAGCATCCAGTCCTGTCATATGTGCAGGGCTGAATATGCAGGATCCCAGTGTCCTTTGCTTTTTATCTGGTGCAGCCAGCTACAACTAGGCAAATTAAAGGCCAGATATTTAGCTGACATAAAGTACGTCCATTGGCTTCAATGGAGCAATGTCAGTTTACACCAGTAAAGAGGATGGTCCTGAGGGTAATGGATGCAGCACTAGTAAACCACAGTGGAAGAATTATGCATATACTTTAATGAGGTGCAGGTGATTATGTCTGTTAACTGCAAGGTGATGAACAATCGGGTTCAGATTTTGTCACTGCTTTTGCAAAGCCAGGACAGAAAGACATAAGCTTAACACATAGACAGTTTGATTTGTGCAAGCAACTACGACTTCATGAAGCAAGTCCTAAATGCTACTGGTCCTATGTGGGAGCCTTCTGAACCCTCTTTGCAATGTGTAAATAATTACACAGGATATAAGGCAGTGGAAAGTTTAGCCTTTTATTCCTTTGGATCAATAGTAAAACTCTCTGAGTGCATCTTAACATCAACCACACAGGACTACTTTAACTACTTACCAGCGTCTCTCCAAAAATATGCATAAGCATTTCAGAGTCCAAAGCAATAAATTTAAGATTAAATGCAGTCTTCTTGCCTTTGGAAAAAACTTGCACAGATGCTGGTATCAAACAAGTTAGTGAAAAGGAAGTAAGGTTTCTGGTGCTTTGTTAAGTGGTCATAGAAATAACTCACTTTACAAAGGCAGATTTTAAGCTATAGGATCCAAATTCTGTTATACTAATGTAGAACCAGTCATTCCATGTGATTTCAGTGAAATGACTCTGACTTTACACAAGTGTGATTAGAAGAATTTGATCCTAATCCCTAAGCTGCTATTGCAAGAAGTGCTCTGTAAAGCATAGCTTTCATTGTAGTCTGCTTTCTGCTGCACTTGCACATGGGGACTTTGAAGGCAGAGTGTATTAGTTGCCAAGCTGTGCAAAAACTGAATGATATTTCTTTACCTTTTATAATCTTCTGATGCTGTGTTGCTTGCAGAGCATATGAAGTAGTTGTAGGTTAGGATTACAGAGGAGGAGACAATTCTGCAATGCAGTGTGAGCTTTTCACTATTTGAATTCTGAAACATTCATGAAAACAACATCCTCATGACTTCAACACAGATCACATGCAGGTAAATACAATGCACAATACTGATCTTGTCTCTTCAGGCTCTATTTGAACAGTTAGCCATCTTTTTTTTTAAAAAAGTTAAATTTAATGTGAGGAGTGTCTCTGCAGCAGGAAAAGTTTAAATCAGTCTGAAATGGCAGTCTGTCAGCATGTAATGTTCGGTGTGTTTTAGCTTCTTGCTTCATAAGACACCGGCACCTATCTGAGATGGGACAATGCTTGGTTTTTCTTTTCTTTTAGTTTGCTCCTAATGCATAAACATGGAATGAGGGGTCAATTATGGTAGCTTTGTTTTAACAGGAATCCTGTTCTAATAAAATATTTACGTCACCCGTCATCATTTTCCCAAATGCACTCAGTGTTCGTGTCAGTGCTCCTGGCCCATCACTTGTTGTACGGAACGCAGGCCGGCAATACCACAGTCGAACACGCCGGTCCTGCAAGGGGCTCCGCAACGTCACCTTCCAGTTCTGTCCAAGTCCCTTTCTCAGGACTATAGCAAATAGTAGAAGATTTGTACGCTCCCTGCAGTAGGACAAAATGCCATATGTGTCAAAATGTCAAATGTGGCTTTGGCAAAATCCAAGTCACACATCAGCTCTAAAGATATTTGAAAGTGACACGGGGTCACTCTAACTTAAAAGCTCTTCAACAGGTTTTGGTTTTTTCAGCAACCAGCCTCTGAAAATCAGTCTCATTTACAAGCACCTCATAAGCAGAGCTGTAAGCATATAGTCCCATCAATCACTTTGTCAAAGTTCCTTCTGATTTTTAAATTACTCCATACTGGTGAATAGCGTGTAATAACAACAACTTATCTAAATAGAGAAGCGCAAAGGTGAAAAACCACTCCCTGTTCTCACAAGCTGAAAACTAACCCGAAGCTGCCCCTGTAGCTAATTCCCCTCTCCTCTCCATCCCATATATGCTACTGTATGGACTAGCCACAAGAACTCAGAAGGAATAGAAAGGTCATTGTATAGAGCGGGTACGCACCATACTCCAGCTGTAGCCTCCTACAAGGTAAATACTGTCATCAAGGACTGCACAGCCAGGGCCACTGCGACCCTCCAGAATGGGAGTCTGGAGGATGTTCCACTGGTCGCCTTTTGGATCGTAGCATTCCACAAGCATTACGTCGAGATGGGAGAAACCTGGATGAGGGCATTAAAAAAAGAGAATATGTGTTATGACATGCTGTTTTATTACTTATTTTACTGTTAAATTTATTAAATTACAGTTATAATTATATTATTACAACTATAATTGTTAAACATTTTTCTAGAAAATATTTTCATATACATTTAAGCCCACCTCTGTAACATGAATGCTTTGTTATTTCAGTTCAAATAAATCTGTTGAAGGTTTTTACCATTAGTTCTACAGTCTTCTACAAATCACAAGTCCATATAAAACCTGACCACATCAGGAAACACTCAGTAATAACTTATTAGTGACACAAGCAGATTCAAACAAAATTCTTCCTTGTCTGTCAGTGCTAATACAAGTTTGAACATGTAGGAAAAGACTGTCCTGGCAGCCTTTCTCAAAATTCAGCAGATCCAATCTATTCAAAATTGAATAGATTGAATTTTGCTCAGAAATCGATGTCTAACAAGTCCAGGGAGAGCTTAGACAACTGATGCCACTTGGTTCTAAGGGGACAAAGTCCTTAGCATGATGGACATGATGTGCAGGACCAGTTTCAATTTTCCAGCTCATTTAAGGTGTACCCTAAAGCACACAGCTGGGGTAAAGTCTTTAAGGTAACAAAAAAATGTAACCACAAAAATGGTGGTCCCATCTTGCCCTGGTAGGCCAGAAAATGCTCCAAGCAACTGCTGCTGTTTGATCACCAAAGGGCAGAAGGGCCTCAGCTCAAGATTCTCAAGCTGTACCAGTTAATATGAATTAAGTGATCTGAACACAGACATCAAATACAGGAGTCCCACTTCCTGCTCTAATATTTAGGCAATTCCCTATTTCAAACTACTTTCTTTACCAGAACACTGCAGTAAAAGTATGGCTTTCTTAATAAGCTGAAGTGCTTTTCTTAACCCCTCTGTCTTCTCTTCAAGGTATGACAGCAAAGTAAGATTTTCTGTGAAAAGGGTATTTGGTGATATCAGTGCTTCACAAGGGAGCTGCTTGCTTGAACATTATTTATCTCTGGAATGAGCATGCAATAATATGAAATAATTCATAATAATATGAAATAGTTATTTTCTGTTTTAAGGTTTTCAAGGGGCCATAAAAAGGCCATTGCTGTGCACCCAGAATCTGTCAAAAGCTCTGTAACAAACTGCAGTATGCAGATGACTAGCTGTGACTGTGGTATATGGACAGCTAACACTACTTCACAGCTCAGCTTCACAAAGGAGGGCTTTGCCATGGAGCCCTGCTATTCCCTGTCAGTGGAGAATTTGTGACGTTTCATCCACACTTCAGTCCCTTCCCTCCTCCCTGTCCTTGCAGTTCTTCCTTTTGTTTCACTGTATAGGAGAAACCATTTTTTTCCAAAAAGTCCTTTTACCAGCCAGCCATATCCTTCCAGCAGCCTGGATGTTAAATACCTCTCACAACAGTGAGCAGTTCAAACATAACAAAGGCACCCAGGACAACAGCTCTAGAGGCAAAAATGCAAGGTTTATCAGAAGTAGGTGAAACCGCGTTGGCTAAAAAAGAAGGTGGCAGAATACAAGCTATTTAAACCTCTGCAAGCCAAAGCATGTGCTTTAGCTTGAGAAGAGCTAAAGGTTTTACTTTTGTAGAAGGAAAAGCCAATAATACCATGAAGCACTCAAATCTACAAAACTTGCAGGTGTTCATGTGCAAGCAGCTTTTGCCCTCTTCACCTTATAAGGTCCAGTCCATAGACACTCATCATAGCTGGAGGTGGGGAGTGGAGGCACAGCAGTACTGAACCTGCCTGCAGGGGTTTATGCACCAGTACTATTTATCAGGGAAAATTTACATCTGGGACTTTGTCCCTTGCATGCTCCACAGACACTCAGATCTCCAAAAGCAGCATGTGGCTTTACAGTGTCATGGGGACCCGGGGACCAGAGTCAGAAATGGCCTGGTCTTACTGGCAGTCAACACATTTTTTTACCTTTTCTTCTATATTATGATTTTCTCTTTTGTTGTTTGGGGTCCTTTATTCTCTTGGGTTTAACATTAAAGGAGAAAGAAGAAAAAAAGTGAATATAAACTATCAAATATTATCATGGCACAAAGGAGCAGGAGGTGTGCTTTTTTTCTAAGTGACTGGATTAAGAAACATCTTTAACAGCAATGACATACAGGTATTAAGATAAAAATACCAGATCCTAAGCAATAGTTATTTTAATATGAGACCTTTTCAAAAGATGAAAACAAGAATTATAAAAAACAAGCTACATTTAATACTAAAAAGGGATTTAAAGAGCCTAGTCCTATTATTTAATGGCTGGAAATTTGCTTTTTTTTTCTATTCATTAAATGAGGAGCTTGGTTTTGTGTGTTGCTCTGAATAAAGCTCTCTTTTACGGCACATTTTGGAAAATGATTTACAGAGGAAAATATTGCTGGTACTTTTGGGTCAAAGAATAATCTGTTTGTTTCACTGAATTCTTGGTAATGACAAATTGTCCATGCCTTTGAGTAATGGAAGCTCCCATTTTTATTATCTAATGCATTCATTACTCATATATTTAATGTACTGCTATAATTTTAAAATAATTTGCATAAAATGTTTTTAAAATTGCTGGCTCAAGTGTCCTGTTAAATTGTGTTGCTTGGCTTTTAATGTATTTAACAGTGACTATCAAAGAAAAATATTCTTTATCAGAGATGTGGGACACTGAGATACTTTTTCGCTATTAAAAATGTGACCTTTCAAATGGTTTCCTCCAATGGCATACAGTCGATCATTCATTACAGCCAGAGTGTGGATTGCTCGTTTTGTGTTCATGTCCTGTTTTCGGGCCCAGACGTCCATCACAGGGTCATAGCAGTACAGCCAGGGGACGTATTCTCCATTGTGAACACCTCCTACAAAGTAAATACACATCAGTTAACTAATATAAATAAAAACATTGCGCTGCAGCAGGAATTTAGCTCTCTGGTTTTGGGGTTCTGTGGTTTGGTTTTGTTGTGGTTTTTTTTTTTTTTTTAATGGTGGTTTTGGGTTGGTTTTCTTGTCGTACAGCAGGAATTATTCAAGACACTGGCCTGAAATATATATCTTGCCATTGTGAACGGCTCCGGCATGGGCTGCCAGGGGTTGTGGTAGCGAAGACACGTAACGCCACTCGTTTGTCTCCAGGTTGTAGCACTCGACGCTGGACAAGTAGCCAGTTTCGTTTCTTCCACCGATGACATACAAGTTCTTGTCAAGGCGGCAGGCGTAGAAACTGGCTCTCCTGGAGGGCAGAACACAACAAAGCAAGCCAACAACAAACCAATTAGCCGTGTCAAGCATTTCTTTCCCCTCTCCAGTTGACTCCCTGAACTGAGAGAGCTGCTCCTTCAAATGCTACATCAGAGAGGTGTCCAGGAGCTTCACATGCTTACAGATATCCTAGAGACTGTGGCTGCTTTGCTAAGCAAATGCACAATACTCCACATGAAAAAATACTTCATTTTTTGTGTCAAAACAATTAGGCACACACAAAACTGCCAGGAAATACCCCTTTTCAAAGCTGTTTGTTGCTTTTTCACACCCGTGAAAGATACAAAGGTGCTCGTTAATGTATGGGGCATTACCTTGTAAGGGATATAACAACTCAGTAAGACAAAGTGAAAAATGAGGTAGATAATGTAACAATAATAAATTATCTTGACATTCACTTTCTTTATGGTCCTTCAAGGGTCATTGTTCCCAATTTACTAAGAGAACCACATCATCAAAATTTTTCTTCAATTATCATTTTTTTCTTCTTTCTGCAGTGCTGCAAATAGAACAACTTTCCTTATGCTAGCCACAACGCTACATTTCCACCCTTTAACTCGAATGAGGTCTGTCTCCATCCAACTAACCCTGAGAAAAGTTTTAGCCACCTGTCTGCTTTTACACACAACTCAAGTCTGTAGGAAAAGAATTAAGTTTTCTGGCCAAGACTGTTGGGCATGTATTAGTTTGTCTTCCTCATGCCTACAAAATTAATGGTGAGTGTTTGTTGCTGAGGTAAAAATCGAGCAGTAGATGATTTTGAGACACTTCAGTTGGTGTAATCCACTCTCAGGGAAAGCTCCCTGGATCATTCAGTAGGAAGGTTTGCTAGAGTAGAGACCTTTAATTTCAAGCTGCAATAACATGAGAAAGAAAACTGCAAAACAGCACAGCTGGGCTAGGATGAAGAGCTGTACAAAATACTGAATGACAAGAGTCTCAGCCCCCAACTCTCCTGGGTGAAACTAGAATGACATGGGAGCCCAGAAATGAGCAGGCAGGCCAGACACAGCGAAGTGTAGCTCTGACAGCTCCTGCAAAGCAGGCACTCTGAAGTGTGGCTGTAGCTTGCCAAACCCTGCTCTGTGGCTGATTCAATGCACTCTGGTTTCTGCCCAGATGCCTTCATTTGAATCTGGGAGCAGCTGCATGTTTCACTCCTGAATCATGCACTAAATCTTGGGGCCTTGCTGGTCACCTGCACCATCAAGGACTTGAGCCTGCAGAGCACTGCAAAGAATTTGGACGAGCACTGGTGAACACACAGCACAGCATCCTTAGTGAACAGCTTCAGTATGACAACTCCTTCCCGGGCTTCCCGAGAGCCATCCCATGGCCAAGTGAGCTAGCAAGGTCTGGTGTGCCCTATCCCTAACCTGACATGTAGGTTCAGGAGCATTGTTCAGGAGCATGTTCAGGAGCATTTCCTTCAGTGAAGGGAGGAATAAGATCTTGCTCTTCTGCATGGCTACCTATTTTCACAAAACTTGTAGCATCCTTTAACATTTTGGAGAAATCTCTCTCTTAATTAAAAGTGTCTGAGACTGGCTGGTAATTTATAAGTTGGAAGAGAAGTCAGGCAGACACCAAGAGATACAGCCATGGAAACAGCAGGGTTGGCTGGGCATTCAGGGAACAGATTTGATGCATCACTGCTGGTTTCTGACCTTACTTTTTGCATTTGGTGCACACCTGACAGGGCTCCTCACCAGCCAGGGTCACTGAACACCTCCTGTTCACTTCTTTGCTTTCACCCTGCCTGCACATGGGCAACTTGGACGGTGTGGGACAGAACCCCTTTCTGAGTGGGGCTGGGAACTTCACCACAGGGAAGACTTCTGAAAAAACCCATGGAAATAGGAGGACAGGAATACTGGCAAGTGTCTCCAATCAACTGATGAATTAAAAAAGACCATTTAATTTATCTGTCAGTGGGCAGATAGAAGCTGATGGCATATTTTGCTCCGCATGGTCGGGCAGCAAATTGTGCATCTATGTTTTTAGCCTGATATTCTATGGAAACAAAGCTAATTTGATTACACTGTACATGTACCCATGTCTGCCTACTGTTGTCTCCTAAAAAAACTCCTGCTGACTGATTTCACTCTAATTTGACAGAGGCTATAGGTGTTAGAGGCAATCAAGTGTGTACAAGCTTTCTGAGAATATGTGACGGGCCTGAGGCAACACAGCCCACAGTTGCCCCCAAAATAGGAAAAGCTGCAGAGGTTACCTGTTATTAGATATGAGAGCCTGCATAGGCAGGTACACATTTTTCAACCCTCCTGTGTCTAGCAACCACAACACACAAAACCAGAGAGTGCCTCTGTCAGTGCTTCCACATCCATTTGTCTGTCCTTGTGCACCTTCTCTGGTGAACCCATTAACAAACTGATCTCAGCATGTTTTGCCTTTTTTTTCTTTTAATTCAGGTTTAATAAACAGAGGTGGACACAACTTGCATGCATTATTCTCTTAACTAAGATTTCACTGAAGATATTCTGTACGTGTACTCCTGGTTTCATCCACACAGTGTCACTATAAGGAGCAAAAATGAAAACATCAGCATACTTCACTCTTCTGCTCAGATGTGAACATTCAATCAGTAGCTTCTGTCACATATATTTTAAGCTTTTTGGGGTTTTTTAGTTTTCAATGATACAGTGTGTAAGGGCATGCTGTTACAGTGTGCAAAGGCATGCTGTCAAGTGATGACTTTTAAACTGCTGTAAAATATGATTCAGATTAAACTATAATACAGCAATCTTTGCATGACAACTTTCCCCACAACACTGAGAAGACATTATCCATTCTAATCAGATGACTAGAAGGTACCTCAGTATATGGACAATAAGACAATTATTTTGTGATTTTCTTCAGGACCTGAAAGTACTCCATGTTCACTGGTCTCCTAAATGCTTTTCCTTCCCACCCCTTCACCCATCCATCAACCCAACCAACTTCTTCTTTCAAGTATACACATATAAAAGGGAAAATTTTCCTCATGATTTTCACACATGATGAATTTATGCCCTGAAAATAGAACTGCCAGTCTGAGGTTTAAAGTGACCAATGCTGTTACTGATTGTCGCAATATCTCACTTATAGAGTGCATGCTTTGCTTTTTTTTTAAAAAAAAAAACTTAATAGGGGTTGACATTATTATTATTAAAGTGAAAGACAAAAATAAAATATGAAACTTTTTAGTCTCTTTTTCTGTGCCTTTTCTCAGTTCACTCGGCCTCAGAGAGTACACTGATCTGCTCACTTCCCACTTCCACTTATGCTTCTTCAGAACCTGGTACAATGCCATGGTTTTTGCTGGTATTCAAACAAAAATTTTTAACACAGAATGTAAGAAAAAGCAAGTTGTTTTAAATGCTGTTTTGTTCCACACACCTTGAAAAGCTCTGTGTTGAGCTGGCAAAGTGCAACAGTTCTGATTGAGGTGTCCAGCTGAGGCTCGCACCACAAGTTCACATACAACTGCTACAAAGACTGCTCCTTCAGTAGCCATCACAGTCTAACTGAACTGTTCTGCAAAAACCTCCCTGGTTTTGTGGCATCATCAGACAGATGTGTATTTCCAAAGCTCATGAGTCACTTGCTGGTTCTCTAAACAACAAACTCCTGAAAATAGTACATACTTTTCAAAAGCATCTGTATTTGAGATGTTCTTCAAATGAAAAGAAACCAAACTTGGCTTTAAAGAAAATACTCTGGTGACATTGAATCCATAATGGGATTAGACTTTTCTTTATAGCTCACAGAGTAAAATCAATCAGATATGGACTTTGGCATGTGAGATAAAAGTTTACTCATCAAATATTTCATACAGGTTTTTGACTTGAGAATATACTGCCTGTGAACAAGTCCCACATTTACCTGGCAGTCATTTCAAAGGAGCTATTATAGTCTATCCAGCCAATTATTCTCAGACTAAAATTCCTAAATAGGTTTTGACTTGATGGACCATAATGACTCAGAAAAACCCATTTAACAGTCTGTCTTGTCAATGGTGCCTGCATTATGCCAGCAGAGACAGGGCATGACCCTGTACTCCTAGCAGGGGGAAAATAGGCTGGTGACTTTAATGGGAACTTTATCTCACTAAAGGAGCTGGGAAAGAAAACTGCATAAAAGCTCTCTCTTATTTGTATGATCTTCTACAAACTGAGCCAGTCCATACCTTTGAAAGCTGTAAAAACTCTGAGGAAGTCATTAGGACTGAGCAAACAAACCATCAAAAACATTTTAGAAAGTGAGTGTAAAATCTCCTTTTCCCTGCAATAGCCTTAATGCTTAGGATCCTTTAAAGAAAAACAATGGGCAAACCTATGAGCTATGTATCCTGAACAAAAGAGGTGACAATTAACGTTGTCATAGCAAAGCCCCTTGCAGAAGGAACTATGTATGAGTGGACCATTGTATTTCAGTCCCTCTGCAAGGAGCTGTGGTGTTCATACATTACAGTTTATCACAGGCAGGAGCACAGGGCACAGCTGAGTTTTGGCCTCTTGGCTGAAGGCAGCAGCTTTCACCAGAGCACAAGGCCAATCACCTAGCACACAGTTCTCCAGGGAAACACAACTGGCCAATGTGGAGGTGAAAAAATTCCTACTGCCTCCTTTCTCCAACCCTCAGCTGCCTAGTTCTGCTTTCTGTAGTTTGTCAGCCAAATAAACCCAACTGCTCAGCCAGCTGCCAACACCCTTCAGGAATTTGGCTTGGAGATACCCCGAGAGCCTCATCAGGATTCAGACTAGGCTCCACAGAAGAGGTCCAGGCTCCATACAAACACCAGTTGGTCTCCTAGTCAGTCTCCCAGCTCAGCAAGGATGACTTGCACGGTGATACCCACTCTGATGTTCACCTCCTGTCTCCCCCATGCCAACACCTAAACTGGCAGTGACTCACTCTAGGAAGCTGAACCAGAGGGGAAGGTGTCCCTCTTTTTTAAAGTAAACAATCACAGCTGTGAAGGTTATCCCACAGGGTTGGTGGGAATGAGGGAGAAGGCTAGGTGCTGCCAAGGTAGGGACTTAGGTCAATCTTACTGAATCTTGAACAAAGGTCCTTCAAAAATTCTGCTGACTGACATTTTACCCCATGAAATTTGAAAAGGCAGCCATATTTCCAAGCATCTCATAAGATACACCCTGAATCACAAGGCTGCACTGAATTCAATATATTTATGACTGCCAAACACCTGAATAGTGTAGATAGTCAACAACAACAAAAAAAAGGACCGTAATACTGACATGGAGTAAAGAAAGCATTTGAGGAAGACATTGTGAGCTCTTTTGAATGCTTTCTTCAGTTAACGTTGTAACTTTGGATCTTCTGCCTTTGAGATTCTTCTTACCAAACATGCACAAATCTGTGCAGGCTTACGGGATTTTTTCCTGTCAGGGTAGGATTTGGGATCCACAGTTCAGTTTACACCATCTTTATGAGTCATTGCTCAAGTCCACATCCATCTTTGCTCTTTGGTACACAGCAAGATTAAAACATGAGATTCTCTAATATGCATTTACTGACAGCAACTTCACTCAAAGACCACCCAGGACTAAGAGTTCTCTGACAAGTGGAGACATGTTCAGAAGAGCTTTTCATAGCTGGTGTGGTGAAACAGGATGGACTCAACATATGAAAGTTTCAGTTCCCTCTAAGATATCTGACTATAATTACTGCTTGTTTACTGCAAACTCATCATGACACTTCAGTCAGGGAACATGACAGGACTCTATGGAGACTTCAGGAAAATCCTTCAGACCGTACTCAGGCAACCAGTAATTGCATAAAGTCCATGGCTATTTTGCATGAGTTAGCACTGCAGGACTTGGCATCTGGAGTTCTGAATTTGGAAAGTTTTAAAAATTAGGAGATAAATGGGCCAAAACTGCATGCTGCAGTTTTATCTGTGTTTTCAATACTTCTGTAGGCTTCTTACTCCCAGAACTAAGCCAAACCTCAGCTGCTGCTAGGATGAGAAAACAGAAATTGAAAAACACATAGCAGGTTTTTACCTCTCTTGCATGGGTGGAAGTTGTATCCAGCTGTTAAATCTGGGATCGTATCGGCTAACAAAGTTTGTACTGTGTTTCCCTGTAAAGATAGATTATTTTGACACTCAGCTGTTTGTTTCATGTATTTAACATCATGATTGTAATATATATTACATATACTTCACAAGTTGACACCTTTTATGAAGGGTTCCCCCTTTTACAACAATGCATGATTACACTATGTGTACAGTAATAATTCAACAAATGGGGCACTGCAAGGCTTGAATTAGCAGTCACTAGCAGTAAAAGCAGATAGCGATTATTCTTGGTCTTTGTAATAAGATCTTGAAAATGTGTATTTAAATTTACTTATACATGCTGTGGTATTTTACACAGCCACAATAAATCACAGCACTAAGCAAAATTACTGCCCAAACAGGGCATCCCCACGGTATCTTCTTTATGACTAGAATTTTGTCAGGTAAAAAAATTAAAGGGAGAACACATGCTTTTCTTTCTCCTTACATCATCTCTGTGTGGAACATGGCAAAAAAAACCCCATTGTGCAAATAACCAGGAGCTGCATAAGCCATCAGCATGGGGTATGCAGTGTTTGCACTAGACAGTTTATTGTACCATGTACTTTCAGTGTAAGTTAGAAGGAATTACAGATGTGCATCGAAGAGGGAATACACTCTTAAGAGTTTTATTCCAACTGTGTTAGCTAAAATATGAAGCATGAGCAACATACACCAGCTAACTAGCTTCTCCCTGCTGTCAAGTCCAAGAACTGTGTTCATGTCTTCACGATATTAAGATTTCACCTTATTTTACATGCAGATTGACACCAAAGCAAGAAAACTGAAGCAAGAGAGTGCATGGCAATTTTCTGTAACACCTGAGACTTCAATAGATGAGCATTTTGAAAACAGAAACCTTTGTTTATGTATGTGTGACTAAAAAATTGAATTAGAGGCTTCACAGGCCAGCAGAATAACCTAACTGCATATGTCACAGTTCTATAAATGGTCACTGGGCATTCTACAAGGTGAATATTTTTGCATCAGACAAGCCTCTGCAGGATTGGCTCACTTTCACTGCTTCATTCCACACTTACTTCAGCATGTGTAAATAGACCATCAAGACTGTAGAGAAGAATAACAATACAGCTAGAATTTGTATTCGTAGTAATTTAAGATCATGTTCTACAAGAAAACAGAGAAAGAAACCACACTGACCGCTCTGGAAGTAAACTGATTTTCTCGCCATGTTATAAGCATGTTCTATGTGAGGAGGGTAAAGCAGAAGACTGATGAGTAATGCAGCATTTCCCTTCAAATCCAGCATGGTGCCTAATGAGGACCACACTGAGCGCCACTCAAAGACATGACCATCTCAGCACCATCTCAAGACACAGGGTGAGATCCCCACACTATAAGGGCAACTGGTCATTCTGCCACTGGGCTTAGTGAACTGAGGCTTTGCTTTTGGTCCTTATCGGGATTCCTTTAGTCTACACAGACAATTTAGAAAAAGAGGCATCGAGAGCTATAGATTCAGTAAGCAGCAAAACACTAACAGCAAGCTTGAACAGGCTAGGTTTCACTGTCTAAAACATTTACTAATCTATTTCAAAAAGTGGGTATTCAAAATAATATAAATATTGATCCTAGGTTTAAACTTCTATTTTTCAATTTTTTTTCCTAGGTTTTAATGCTGCTGTATTCACTACATCTTTCAGAGTTACTGGGACTTCAGGACTCATTAGTTATACAGCAGCTTGTTCATTGTTGTCATACAAGTCTGTAATTTGGCTGCCTAACACGTGTCATACACATACTCAATACAAACACCACATATGCAGAAGACTGTAAAGTGCAAGGTAGAAGAAGGGTTTAGTAAGCCTAGAGTGGGAATGTAGGATACAAATCTGGGTCCTTCACAGGAAGGGAGATGAAATCAAACTAGAACAGGCACAGAGAAGAGCTACTATGGCAACAGGAAGAACAGAAAGTTTACCTTATGGCAGGAGACAAAGAACTTCGCCTGTTGCACCTAGAAATACAAAAGCTGAAAGGGGATAGGGAGTGCTGTCTGTAACACTTTAGAGGAACAAATCTCCAAGAGGGGAAAAACTGCTAAACTAAAGGCCAGCCTTGGCATGAGAACAAGGTGATTTAGACAGTCAAAGAATATATATTACTGGTTATCAGAATGAGGCTCCTAGTAATTTAGAGCAATTGGATTCTGTAACAGGTTTTCAACAGGAGTAGCGGGGGCTAGAAATCCAACTGCTTTTCAAATGTAGCTTAGAAAATTTACAAAATGGGACTATATGATGCCTGTGATTGCAGGAAAAGGACTCGATGACCTACTTAATCTGCCTGGTGTAACTGGTTTGACTGCAGTTCAAATCTGGACTTCAGTTTGAAAGAGAACTCTACCTATTTTTTGCCTTGCTCATCAGTCAGGAGATTGCACATTAGAATACCCCTGTTGTGTCAGAACACAGACCTTGGGACAAGTGAATAAAAATCAGGATTAGCAAATCAGGATGATGGCACAAAAGCAGGCAGACGCTATTCTCTGCTCTGAAGCCATGCTAGAAGGTGATGGACTCTGAAGGTATGAAGGTTGGTCTTAAATCCATGCTTATGTTGTGCACCCTGCTTTCATTGATATTTACTCATGCAAGAACCCCTTGTGACTGGAAAGGCATAGTTACTGGAGGACATAAAAAAGTGAGAAAAAATGTCTCCCATACTTTCTGGGTTGTCAGGAAGTCAGCAGAGTATGAAGGAGGTGGGAGCACTCCTTGGGGTCCATGCAGTTTCTCAAGAACCAGATGGTCTGATGGCTAAAGCAATGTCTTTCCTTTGCTACCATCTCTAAGATAATTCTTTACACTGGAAAAACACCTGGAACATGCTCATTTGAAGCCGAAGCTTTGTAAAGTCTTGGCAAGATGGTTCCAGGCAGGTCCATCTGAAGTCCTTCCTGTGCTCTGAGGATAGCAGACGAAGGCCTTTACATAAATTCAAGTGGGCATGTGTGAGCTGCCCCCATGTAGCTGCATATTTAGGGCAAGGTGGTTTCAAGAAAGAATACACCCAGCAGTAGCACAGGATGTAGTTTATGATTTCAGGTCCACTTTCAAGGACAAGTAAGATACATTTGATAAAGAGATCAGCATAGCAATGCTCATACCTTTTTTACTGCTATCTTCTCTACTGAAAAAAATACCAGCACTGGTATTCACAGGACAGGGAAATTGGAAGATGTCTTCAGCAACATCTTCAACCCAGGAGTTGATCCAGATCTAGGCAATGTCAGGCCTTAGGTACTATTCATCTCACAAACAACCGTGTTTGAGTTCTATCCCAGATGCAAGACATGTACCCCTTCTCCCCATCGCCTTGCAAGTCAGTTTCCACATCTTTAAAATGTGGGTAATTATACTTCTTTTCTTTTACCCTTCATGTGACGTGGCCATTTAATTATAAACTGTCTGGAACAAGGTCTGCCTATCCATATGCCTACCACCAAATACAACAGGAGCCCTCACTGGATGGATGTGGCCAACAACCCTAAAAGAAATGGTCATTAGTGATACTAAGCCGTCTCCTGCATCAAATAAAGGACATTCAACAATAGAACTAAGGGGCCCTTTTCCTACGACAAATAGTGATATTCTTAACTACACCAGAAACATGCTTATAGGGTGGCCTGGATTGTTTGTCTCAGGTTTTAGGGAGTGAACAGATGTAACAATTTTCTATAATTTGGTTTAGTGCAGATGCTGAAATGGGGCATTCACAATAAAATATATGCAGTATATGTAATTTCAGCTGGATCCTCTGGTGTTTTAAAGTAAAAATGTGTACCTGCAAGCTGTTTTATGGTTTCTCAGTCATAATTATCTCTGTTACACAGACTGCTACAACTACAACTCTTTCTTCGTGTGCAAGCTTTTTAACAATGTCTTGACAATTCTGTGAATTTTGCAAGGCATGGTATTCTCCTTTTGCTTTGCTCAGAAGCCTGTTAAATTGTTTAATTTCTCTTTGCGGTAAATTTATGAAGTAATCAAATCAAAGAAGGTAGCAGCAGATAATCTATATGAGAAGCTCTTGCACAAGACTGAAAAAAGGATCAGTTTAAGAATCTCAAAGTCTAGATAATTAACACATTAACAACTTGAGCTGCGAGTATCTTGTTTGACAATAGAAAAGAAGCATTCATCTACTGCAATTGCATTATTATATTATGACTGGAAGGAGCCTGGAAATGAAGGTTAAAATTCTTAACAGCTGCTGCCTGGTGCATGCACTTCTGCTGCCTGTGGCATTTCTCAAAGGATGTGGGAGCTGATGAATGACAGAGATGCTAATGCTAAAGTATCATATATTTACTACATCAGTACTGAAGAGTAGCCTTTACCAGGTTCAACAATTAGGCTGAAGGTCCTCAAAATCCCTTGCTAATCACTACATCAGCTGACCTGACAGACAGGAAGGCACAGGAAGGCAGATGCTCCCTTTGCCTTTTAGTATTCTATACATACCATTAGGGTTCCACTGGTCTTCTCCTCCTAGCACGAACAAGAAGTTTTCCACTTCCACGACACAGTGATGGGCACTGTTGTACGGCATAACTGCAAGCAAAGCAAGAATTCTTTGTCAGCTCAGGACACTGATTTTATCAAATAGTTCCTCTTTACCATCTGTATGAAATAATATGAGAATAAGTCACCCCAGGCATGTACGAACACTGAGTTTGCAGCAAAGCCACTTATTAGTAAACTTATGCAATTCAATTTTGCAAACAATTAAGGAAAAAATCAGGAATTCTGGTCCCTCACCTGCCCAAGTACCGTACATGCTGATCTAAAACGAATTTGTAAAAAGGCGTGAAGTTGCACGATATTTTCCTGAAAATAAGCAGATACTAGGAATCCTAGTATGCTAGAAAACATTAAAAAAAAAAATAAAACCCTCAGCCCAGCTTTGTTCTGCTGGTAATGTTTCCACAAGAAGAGTCAGTATGTTCAGTAGCTTTCTATTACACAGCAATGAACAAGCTGCATTTCCATACAGTTTTAAGTTTTTAAATTAAGGTCCTGCTGATTTAATGCCTTTTCCAAATGTATACGCTTAATTTCCTGTACAATGTCATTAGCAGCACAATCACACATCTTCTATTCATCTAATCAGGAAGCCCTTTGTTAACAAAGATCAAAACTGTGGCATTAGATTTGCAATATCCCTTTTTTAGGGAGGCGGTATTGCGATTACTATGGATCCGCTACAGACGCAAACGTCAATTTCTTAACATTTACATTTTCCACTGCAAATGCTAAAATGGAAAAGCAAGGATTACATGTACATAATACACACATATTATTGCAGTGTGCCATACCCACTATAATGATATTATATGGAAAATGTAAACTTATACAGCATTAGGTACTATGCCACATAGAGGAGTTTTGGCCCAGTGACACCAGTAGGAAAAATGATGTCCTTGTTCAGCTCATCATATGGGCACCTTAAATCTAGGTGAGGACAAATGGGGAGGTGATGTGCATGTACAGGCAGGGAACTTATTGCTTGACACGGATCAACAGAGCACTTAGGAAACCAGTGCAGTGGGAAATCAATATGACTCAGGGCCAGCTCTTACTTTGTGCTCTTTTGCCAATGCCAAAAAAAAAAAAAAAGAAAGAGGCAGCCTATCTCACACTTGGATTATTTTGGGTGATATATCTCTCATTTCATTTGTTTTATTATCTTTTATTTTTCTCAGAATGCAGTTGTGCAGTATAGCATATGCAAATAATAATAAGAAGAAATACGCACAGCTTTGCTATTTAGGGCATATTTTCTTAAAGATCAAGTGGGCTCATTTAAGCTTCTTACTGAAGTTTTTGCCTAGGCAATGATGAATAAATAAGATATGTTTTTAGTTCCTAGTAAAGTCGAATATCTTTTTCATAGTCTGCTCTTACAAGTCATGTTAGTGAAGCCGTTCTTAAATTAGGCACCCAGGTACAGTGAAAGTTCATTAATTAAGGTTATTTGTTACGGATTCAATTTCTATTAACTGGGAGCTAATCTTATACTAGACACTGCAAAAGATTTTATACTACTCAGAGATTCCTACAGTAGGATGAAAGAATGAAGTGCATTTTTGCCATCTTTTGAGACCATATCATCATTATCGTACTCTTGAGTCTTAGACATTTTCCTATTTTAAAATCTTCTCTCTCAAAACCACAGAACTTTTCTTGATTTTGTGGAAGCTTGTAGTAAATAAAAAAGGAATTTGGTCTCCCATGAGAAATATGCTGCCTTCCTTAGATGCTTTTTGGGACCCTCCTCTTAAGAAGAGACTCCCCAGGATCAGTCTGTAATGGTTCCAAGTTTTAATTAATACAGTGCTTTATCATGGATTCCAGTTAGGTCCAAGCTGGTGGTTGCACCTTCATCCTCTTCTGTTGGTCAGTCTGGAGAGCTCCAGCATTTATAGAAAAAACTGTCTGCAGGCAGCACACATACATATTTTTCACATCGTGTTTTCACTTTTGCAAACATTTGTGTTTATTTATCCACCATATTGACACAAACGGAGTAGAGGAAGAAATCCTGCTGTAAGCTTTTCTGCTGTTCTCATGCATATAAGGTATGCAATAAGACTCCCGTAATTATTATGATAATTAAACCTTGAAAACTAATGGCTTAATCCTGGCTCCTACTGAAATTGCAGGCAACATTCCCACTGATACAGGATTGGGCCCAAATGACCCAAACTACCATCCATAACTCACAGGAAAGTTAAAAGGAAGCTTGCCTTAGAAAGGAGGGTAGTATTTGGCCTTCAGAAAGAAAGGTGACTGCAATAAAACACTGCAGACCTTTACTGTGACCTTTGTTTCTCTCAGAGCTTTGGGGAAAACTCTGTTCTTAGTCTCATGAATCTACCCATGGGGCTGAAGGGAGCTGGACAAAACAGGGAGGATGGAGCAACACTGTGCACTCTAAGAGGGAAAGAATTCTAACTGAGAAATCAACCACCTCACCGTCTTTCTCTTTGATCCCTCTAAATCAGGAGTTATACGCAGAAATCAAAACTATGTGAATGAACAAATTTTTTTCTGCTATAAAATGTCCCTTGAGAACACAGAAACAGTACTAAAAACCATGATTCTTGTGAAATACACCCAGATAGGACCTAACTTTTCATAGACAACAGTCAAAATTAAATGGCAATGAGAATGCTAAATTCAGTATCTGGTAGAAGCAATCTTCTCAAACTCACTGGGCTTGCAAGGGTGTAACAGGAAGAATTTGGCCCATCACAGAGTCTGGACAAGCTGCTGCTTTCATTAATTTTATATGAGTCTTTGTCTACTGTTTGGCTTTAATAGTGTGAAAATCCTATCTCCTCATTTTTTTTATTTCAACTCATTGGAACACCTGCCTGCCCCACAAAAAGGGTATTTGAAGAGAAGTTTGTACGCCACGCTCAAACACAGCCCGGTGTGAGTTTTTAGCGTGTCAGTCAGTGAGTTAGAGGGAAAGGGTAAGGAGAAGCTAATCAGGATGAAATGAGATTAAAGGCTGTCTAATTTTACAGCAACTGTGATCCATCAGCCACTGTGAAAGTGACAGTGGAAATGAATGATGGAGACAGACAGGTGGGGCTGTACATTTCACTGATTTATCCTCAAATGCACTGGGCCTTATTTTATTGAGTGAACATGACCGCATTTATCATGACTGTCATCTAAACCCACTTCCCTCCATTTAAAAAGGTCACTTTACTAGGAGGGAGTAGGATAGAGGCACTTTCAAAACAGATTTAAAATTTAGTAACACATGTTTATAAAACCCTGTGCAAAAATTCTTAACTTTATTAAAGACCAATTTAAAAAGAAGGCGAAACCACTATTAAAAAGAGGAGAAGATAAAAAAGGCCATCTGAGAAACATGCCAAGGTGATAGGTGCCAGGGAAATATGTGAGACAGATATAAATAGAGTAGTTGTAGTGGGTAGAAACCAGCTCTCTTAAGTCCTTGCCCCTCACACACATTCCCCAAAGCTCACAATGCCCATGCTTTCCTGCACTAAGAGAACAAACAAGTGCAAACAGCCCTGCTGAAGACAGGACTCCCACCAGCCTCCTTCCCATGCATTTGATGTATGACTGATAGAAGACACTCAGTAAAGTGGAGGGAATTTCTCAGGTACAGATACGTAACATGCAAAGCTGTCTAGGTCAAAACCAAATGGAAGATTTATTTGAGAATAATCTGGAAGGCAGTGGAGTCCAAGACTGCAGTGGTGTTTGCTAAGAAATACTTCACTATGCAAACATCAATGACATTGCGCAGCAGGTGACACTCAGTTGTTCTTCAGATACAGATGCAGGTGGAAGACACAGCAGCACTGCATATCAGGA
The DNA here is from genome assembly GCA_008694505.1 of Cyanoderma ruficeps. Lineage (NCBI taxonomy): Eukaryota > Metazoa > Chordata > Aves > Passeriformes > Timaliidae > Cyanoderma > Cyanoderma ruficeps. The sequence continues at coordinate 12,642,250 of VZDJ01007755.1, read as the reverse complement.
TAGATATCCCAAGATAGATATCCTCACATATGCCAAAGTTCAGCTAATAAAAAGCACCAGACAAAGTTCTGGGACCTACTTTCAAAATCAGAGACTACAGGTTATAGCCAAATGCTCATGAAATCGAACACTCTCAACTATGAAGCCTGTGAGGTCAACCAGATGCAATAATGCTTCAAAGGCACCTCCATGATACACCTCACATACCTAACAAGCAGCAATGTGTGCTCTTTGTCTTATCCGGTTTTGCTTAGTTTCTGCCAATTATTGCATGTTTAGGAAACAGCATCTGGTTGTTCTCCATAAATTAATCAAAGGGTCATAAATTCCTCCTTCTCCTTGCACCTTCCCCTGTCTATTGTGGCTTCAACACTAACTGCCAGGGAAGATGGGAAAACTGGAATAACACTTCTCAAGAGAGAAGGAGAATGAGCTCTGGTCTCAGGAGATCCAAAATCTGTGATACTGGCTATAGCCATTCCCCTGCTCTGCTAAAAACTCCTTTCAGAAATTCTACTTGATTCCTCTACACACCCACACACACAAAAAAAAAAAAAAAAACAACAAAACAATAACAACAACAACCAAAAAAAACCACACACAAAAAAACCAAACCCAAAACCAAAAAAAAATCCCAAAACGAACCACAACAACAAAAACCCCCACCCGACAGATTTTTCACTGCCCTGAAGCAGTCAGCTGCTTGAGATACAGGAGGTACTGTAAGGAAAGCGAAGAAATTACTTCCTCAACTGCTGCAGAGCTTGAGCATAGCCCCTTCAAGACTCAGTACACACCAAGAAGTCATGCTCAGCATCTCTAATCATCTGTGTACATGAAGCAAGAGAAGAGTGTGTTTCCAGAACAAAGATGTCATTATGAGAGGACATATGGATCTAATAATGACCTTCCACAATATTAACAGCCTATCCTGTTTACTACATAATATTCAACTACTGCTTCTTGGAAAGTGGTTAGTTCTACATCTCTGAAGAGAGTGGTGCAATGAGAGATGTCTCTTTCCAGTACAGAAGGCACCTACAGACTCACTTTAAGAGATTGTGATTTGCTCATGGCAGAGACACAATATTCCTGCAGAGACACGATATTCATTTCATTCCCAAACCTATGGGCAAAATGCTGGGCAGACCACAGCTGGCCCAATTATTTCCTGAGAACAAAATATCAGATACTGTTCACCCTTTTGTGTTTCATACATCATTTGCAGAAAGACTATGCATTTATTACAGAAGGTTACTTGTTATTTCTCACCAAAGAGGTTATATAAATAAACACTACAATTCCTCTGTGAATTGTTCTCTTCAATTGTTTGTTATTTAGTAACTGTGGGGAAAGACTGACCACAAGAAGTATGAAATTCTAGCCTTGGTGAATGTGGTGGTAGTTTTACACTGGCTTTAAAGGCATCAGATATTCATCCACTGGTATTTTCTGCTCAAAAGATAATGAAAGAAAGTTAAGAAAATGATCAACATAGATGGAAAATACTCCTGTCAATATTCCTGGCCAAACTGCATTCTGTCACCTCAAATTCAAGGAAAATACATGCAAGATGCTTTTTCTAGTAACATACCAATGCCAGCCTTGAGTCTGAGCTCAACTCATTGGGAAAGCCTGAGACCATCCAACAGCAGTTACCATAAGCAGAAAGTCTTATGATGCAGCACTGTGTCTCAAAGCCACCTTTGAGGGAAGATAACTGATACAGCTCTGGTCCAGCTGCACCACTGCGAACATCATCAGCTCAGCTGGAAACTTCACCGCCTCTTTCTTCCTATGCCAGCTTTGTGGCAACTTCATTCAAGCCATCACAAGTAGGATGGGCACAGAGCTGCTGAGTTCATCTAGGATACAGTCCATACTTCCACTAAGGCTACAGGATAACATAAGCACCAAGAAAGAGTTATCTGAGCAGATCAAAGTCCATTCACAATACAGTGAATGACACTTCATATTAATTATGGTATTTCTCATTTTGAATATATTTCTTAATGATTTTCTTTTTCATTCAAATGTCAAGAGTTATTCTTTTATACAGTCTCTGGAGTAACACCAGCCATGTTTTTCCAGAGGTCAGGGAGTTTCTTGATTTAGTAGTTTTAGTGAGCTAAAATTGTCATATGTGACCACCTAAATTAAGACACTTAAATTCATGCTGACACACCAGATCAGGAAAACATAATATCAGGAATAGCTGGAGTGCTCAGCTCCCCCCTGAGATAAATTGCTTTGAAGTTACTTGGATGCAAGTTCTGAGTACAGACCTGTCTGTTTCCATGGGTGAAATTCACCCTATGGCAGAATATTCTATTGGGTTTTCAGCAACATACACCTTTGGCTGTTTGCATGAACAAATTTCATCCATACTTTTTAAAAGCTGCAAGCACCCATTTGGATTTCACTTGAACAAAGCTGCCTACTTGGATCAACAGTGATTAAATAAGGTAGATAAATACTGCACTCTCACCTTAAAAACCGATGTTCCTGTATCAAAAGCCTGACACAATCTTCCCCATGAAATGCATAGAAAACCTACACACACACTGCTCCCCTACTGCCTTCACCATGGGAATGATTCTGTGCACCTGAGCTGCTGATGCAGGTCTGAGAAGCTCCTGTAAGTGAATACACCAAAAATCCTGGCACAACTTGGAGCAGAGGATGTAAGGCATGGTCCTGTGGAAAGGTTCCAAGTGACAATTTTTTCTTGCTTTATTACTCCCTGCTTACTCATCTACCAGCTGAAGGTTGCCCCTCACCATCCAGATGCCCCACAGATTTCCAGAGACCATTTATCAAGAGACACTTGTCCACCACCATGAATTATGCCATGTTACCTCAGTAATGGTTGCTCCCCAGTAGAATATCCTGTGTACCTACTCAGGCCTGGTTTTACAATCGCTGAAGTGGAGCCCAACATGTATTCTGGGAAATGACATCTTGTCAGATCATAACAGTCTCATGATGTGACATTTTGCACAACAAAAGCTTCTCATGGACGAAATGATGAATAGTCCCTGATGGGAGAAAACCACTGTAGAGTTGCTAGAAAGCTCTGGAAAGAAATACTATTTTGTCCCACCGGGGGCTTTCAGATTCTCCAAGATGTCAGCTCAAGGACATGCATTCCCTTCTCCCACAGTGCCACGAGGCAGAAAACCGTCACCAGGAATGGTGTGTTAATGCCCAACTGCTTGTGACCAGTTGTGTTCATTTATGGCCTGGTTTCTACCTGACCTTGAGATGCTCACATTCTCCTGGTCTGCTCTGAAGGCAACCTTCCAAGCTCAGAACAATCACAGCCCTTGCTTGTGTTTCCCTGGCTGGATCCTGTTAATGCTCCTCAGGGATCCATGTCTTTAAAGGCATTCATCACATTCATCACATGCAGCAATATCTTACTTGGTCCCTACCACCCCAAAACCCAAGTCTTCTCTCTCAGTCTCACTACTTCCTACTCTGCTCTCAGCTCTTGACTGACATACTATTTTAGAGTTATTTAGGGTTTTGTTTCTTCCCACTGATGCCCTAAGCTTTAGCTTGCAGATTCTGTTACCTAAGGATGAGCCTCATATTAAGTGCCAGTAAGCTCTCTTCACAGGGTAGGTAGACAAAACAAATCCCTTTTCTGCTGAGAACCAAGGACAGCTTCCAGGCTCGAAGTATAAACAACGGTGGACCGGAGGGAGGAACAAGAAGGATGAGACCTCACAGCCTGAAGCTGTAATTGGACAATTAAACCCCAATATACAAATGGACCAAAACTGATAAAAATGTAGGACCTCATGATGGGTCAGCTTTTTGTGTGTGGCGTTTCGTAGTGGACTCAGGGTGTAGCCTTGGTTGGGCTCCTGTCCTCCCAAGGTGAATCCCAGAGGCCTTTCAATAAATACCTACTTTATTCTCTAGCCCTGTCCAGTCTCTGTTTCAGGTCAGCCTTCCAGGCATCACCACTAACTCTCAAAGTCATTCCAAGGAAAGAAAAATGTGATTTTCCATTTGGAAAACTCTACATGGAGGAATTAATTTCACCCTATTAAAAAAGCAGTTTCGATACACCTAAGTTCATTCATAACAAATAAAATGCAATTCACTGTTAAAATTCACTACTACAGATTTTTCAAAGTTTTCATTTTAAATACTTCAATATTCGCAAATGAAAGGTTTTGTTTAAAACAAGGTGCAGCCCATACCTAAAGCACTAGACCTAAAGCAGAAGTTAGGGGAAGGATATGTCCAATGCCTACCACCTGAAAAAAACCCTTCCTTTCCCAAAAGATATATACTTCATATGGGTATTAAAAGAAAAGCCTGAAACTCCAACATGCCTAACTTCCAGCATGCCCAATCACAGCATGCAGAAGCAGGACTGTCCACATAGTAGCTGGACAAATACAAATACAGAAGGAAGCACAGGAATTGAACCACATAAATTAGGCAACACCAGCGACTGGTTTCTCCAACAGAAACAAGGCAGAAATGTTTTTCTCCTAGACCTCTCTCCACAGCTGAGCTTCTAAGGAAGGGAGAGACTGACTCACAGAAAAATTTCAAATTCAGGGCAGGAAATCACCTAGGCAGCAAAACCACATACTTACATAAAATTTCCACAGATTTACTTTGTAAATCTATACACAGAAGACCAAATCAGAATGTATGGCTGAAAATGATCCATTAATAGATGTGGACTAAGTTTATGTTCATTTTCTTCTGCTTTGTATGCAAACAGTACTGTTTAGTATTTTCATAAAAAACAGTTGTGAAAAACGTGTTGTGATGCCTACTCATAACAATCCAGAAAATTCACTCCATGCAAGTACTCATACCCTGTGTTCCCAAAAACCTTTTGTGGATTTAGAAAGCATCCAGTCAGGAAACAGACTTTAGAAAACCACATTTCTCAAAACTGAATACCAAGCTGAGTACCATAGCACAAGTAGCTGCTATTTAAATCAAGAGGTGTCAAAATTCATGGGCTGAACCATATTCACACAGAATCACAAGTAATTCACAAATCACACAAATCATGGTCATGGAGTGCTGGCAAACAGGATGAAAGGTCATGTTAATTTAAATCACTGGCCATGCTGGCACTGCCAGATTCAACACAGACAGCAGACTAAAGTAAAGCTGTTGTGATAAATCCCAAAGACTTAAAATATACCTAAATGTGTATTTTATAATATAATAATATATTTAACTTAAGTATCCTCAAACAGCTTTCATCTTTTGTTGAAGACATTTCTTTTGCAAAGAGACTTGTTCAGGAAGGTATCATTTTCAGTTAGTTAGGTGAAGGGAAGTGAGGACTGAGACACAGAGTCTGCACGAATGAAACTGGGACTCGCTATGCTAGTAAACACAGCTTGGACCAGATTCTGGTGGAGACTGATGGAAAAAGGGAATGAAACTGAAAAGGGTAGGGATGGATCAGGACTGGTCAGAGGGGACATAGCAAAAGTACTGGGACTGAAGGAAGAGACAGCAAAATCTGCAAACACAGCAGTACATACTGATCCAGAACTCTAAGTCCTGCAGTCTTCACATTCCTCTGCTGTCAGCACATCTGGGTGGAACCCAGTCATATTTGCATCCACTGGTTCGCAGGAGAATCTTCTTCCTGAAGATCCAGTCCCATGACACCAGAGGTCTGTGGAAACTGCCACTGCAAAAAACACTTCAGCCCCTTCTTGTCTCAGGATCCATCATTCTTTGTGATGGCCGATGCACTCATGAAGCCAAGAAATTAACAACTGAGAAACCACACTATTTTTTTAAAGTACATTGAATTTAACCCCGATCTGTTCCTCACTAGGCTTCCCTGACACACAAATTGGAGTGAGCAGGAGTGCGAGGCCACAAAAAGAAGGGAAGGACTGATGCATTAGCAGCAGCACCAGTTTGGATCACTTTGTAATGGTTGTGTAACTACAACCTCAGCACATAATACCAAGCCATTGAAATGGGTTTCACCCTGGGTTGCTGTGGCCCTGTCCCTCTAACAGCCCAGGCAATCCAGGCTACTCCTCATGCTAGCACAGTCTCTCCTCAGAACTCCCCAGTGAGTCCTTTCAAAACAAGGACTTTGGAAGAAAAATGGCAGGAAAACGATCCTGAAAAATAGAAAGTATATTTTAATTTTAGTTTAAGCTGTCTTTTTTCTACAGCAACCCATTTCTCCTGTTCTGAGAACACTAATTATCTGTGCTTTATTTTCAGAGCCTGATTTGATCCCTGTGCCTGATATGCAGGAGCACTCTGTGCTCAGTGCTGTAACACAAATAGGTGGGAGAGGCCATCTGGAAAGCATGGTCTGAGAGGTCTTGAAATAGGCACCCCAAAATAAAGAACACCTTTTACTTTAATCACATTGCACCTCTGTTCCTCATCTGAAAAATGGGAACAATGATAGACCATGATCCTCTCAAAGAGGACAGTACAAAACTACCACAGTGGATGTCCATGAAGCAGTTGGCCTTTGTTGTTGTGAAGTCTGTGAAGAAAACCTTGTGGAAAAATTCTGTCTTCTGAAGACTATTTCAGAAGCATGTGACAGACAGGATCTACTTGCTGAACACCAGAGGAGAAATGCTGTGAGGAGAAATTCATCGCAGTCCCTTCTGTGCACTGACGTGTAACAAAGAATAGTGTGTGATATCATCGGAGATTTTATCTTAGTGCTTATGCAAACAGAGGCCGAATTAAGGTTGCAAAGGCAGCTTAATTCTCACATTTCTTAACTCCAGAGGGCTTAGTATCTCCGTCTGTCTAACACTCTCTGCAAGCTGGGTGCGAGTCCCTGGTGTGTGATTCACCCCCGGTCTGACAGACAGCTAACACCTTCCCGCTGCTTCAGCATCTCCGGATCACCCACGAAGGTGTCGCGGAGCCCAAAATCTACGGAACCCATGGCCGGAGTTGCAGGAGCCTTCCTCCTCCTCCTCTTCCTCCTGCTGCTGCCGCATTTCCTTCCCGCCGGCAGTGTGAGGCTAAGCCACTAGATGGGGTGCGCTGTGCTCGGCTCCCCCTCCCCGGGGAGAGGCGTTTCAATCATCTTTTGGCTTCAGGTTTTGCAGCCAACCAAAAAACAAAAGAGGTGAAACGCAGCACAAAAAAAAAAAGGGCATAGCCAGCTTCCTCTCAAGCAGTTAACTTCTGCTTGTTCCTCGTGTTCGGCGTGAAAGGGAAGAAATCAAACAGAGTACACAAACCCCCGGGAATGCTCGGTGCATCAATCCTGGCGGATGCTGAGCCCCTGCCGGCTCCCGCTGCCTGCAATGGGCATGGCAGGTGCTCAGGCTTTGGCACGGGTATCAGTCATACCTGCTTTGCCTCGTCTTGTCTCAGCTCCTCGAACCCAGACTGCGCAAGGATCAGTCAGCGATTTCTCTGGCAGTCCACACACATTTGCTTTTCTACTCCACGCGCCAGTCCCAGTGAAATACAGCAGGCACAGTTCCCGTCCCCACCAATACGCCGCCAAATCTCTCTCCCTCTCTCTCTCAAAAATGATCTGGAAGCTGGGTAAAAACAACATGCTCGTTTTCAGCAAAGAGCGTGCTTCCCCATTACCGGGGGAAGGAAGAAGAAAGTGGATGTGTGGAACATGCAACATAAAAAGATAACCACAGAATTAAAGGAAAAAAAAAATCTTTTCTAAAAGAGTCAGTCCTTTCCAATGGAAAAAGAGTGCTTTACTCAGTTAGTCCCAACTGAACTGCATAATGGTGGCCAAATTACAGCTCTCTTCTCATCCTCCTAAAGAATGAGCTTTTGGGGAAGGCATGATGAAGCTGAAGCATGTCTAGTCCCTCCAGGAAGGAGTGAGGGGACTTGTATTTACCTGCATTCCCACCGCTGGGGAATTACGCCTTCTCTCACTCTTCCCCAACAGCTTACAAGAAGAATTGTCCCTCTGAAGGCACCAGCCATCCCAATAACAATACCTATATTAAACCTGTATATAAAATACAACCAAACACTCCTTCCCAACATCCAGCTTCTTCCCGCTTCCCAAAAAAATACCGACATCAGAGATTCCCTGCACAGTTCCCTTTCATAACCTGGCCTGGCCTTGTAAGGTCCTACAGTCTCATTCTCCAGGGCCAAGAAAGAGAGAGCAAAAGCCACAATGATTTTTAGTCAGTCTTTTCCTTGTATGGTATGAATGGGGAAAGTCCTGCTCAGCAGAGGAAGACTACCTGAGAGGGCTGCTGGGGATGCTCCTAACACAGGGCAGCAGTACAGGCAAGGGTAACCACATCCTCTGTTCTCCTCTTTACCCCAACAATGGAACAACTTGAATTTTGCAGTCTGTCACAGACGATACTGCACAGACTGATTTCCCTGCAAGTGTCTCAGAAACCACCTTGAAAGAGCCACATGCAGGGGTATACCCAAGTGGCAGTGCAGCACTTGGATTTCAGAGGATTGCACTTCAGCTGTAAACTGGGAGGGGAGCACAGGCAGATACATGCCTGCCCAACAGTGTGTCCTGTCACATACTCTGCAGGTGAAAACTCAATTTAACTTTCATTCCCGATGAATTTGGACTTTCACAAAGAGAAGCAGGTGTAAAAACGTGGCAGAAAAAGAAACACAAAGGAAATAAAATAAGAAAGTGCATTTGAGCTCTTGTTTTTTTAATTCATTGCAAAAATGCTGATAAAATGTGCAGTGCATCACTGCTGGACATTAATGCAGACCGATCCTGCCTAAGGAGTTTGCAGTCTTTATATAAATTAATAGACAGAGTATAATCCCAAGTGCAGTGCATTTGATCATATATATTAATATAGAGACTACTGATCCACATCTGGCTAAAATAAATGTGTTTTTACATAAATTAGGCTATCACTGATACAAACAGTTTTGGTTCATACTACAGAGCATGGACAGATGATCAACACTATTGCTTTGGTGCTGCACTGTGCTTGAGGAAGCCACCACTTATCAGTTGGGCTGTAGTAATTGCTGCCAGCCTTTTACAATTAGAAGAAGCTACTAGCTTAAACTATCTTAAGCACTGATTACATTGTTTAAATGAGCACATTTTACCTTACATTTGTAACCACTTAGGAGCACTAGTAGGCATTGCGGCTCAACTACTGGGTGCTACCTTGGGGCAAAGCAGATCAGCGGGATCTCTTGCAATCCTTTGGCCACAAGGGAATTACAAAAGATCCAGACTCAATAAACTTCCACAGGTGACAAACAAACAAGAATAGAAACTGCCTGAAAAATGAGCTTATGAAAGCAGCCTACTGTTTAAGGTAGTGTACCCTTTTTATACAGTACTAAACCTCTGAAATTTTACACTGACTGTACATATCCTGAGAAGCAGTATGGAATATTCATTGCAGGAATAACCATTAAAATTCTGTAGAGTCCTTAAAGTCAAACTTTTGCCATTAAGTCTGCGAAGACAGCTCCATGTGATCAGCTGTATGTAAGCTTTCAAATGGTAAGTCCTCTGATTTATTTTATTTCCTGACATAAGTCCTTTTTGATGTTCTGCAATATGTGGGATACCTGAACAACTGCAGAAACCTTTTTGGGACACTTGCTGAGATCTATTTCACTGGATCTTCACAAATAAATTTGTTCCTATTGTAGCACTAGGGTGCATAAACATAGTTCTGATAAAAACAAATACTAGGCAAATTTACAAATTTTTTTTCTTCAAATCATATTACCTTGAAGGCTTAGTTATTGGTTCTCTACTCTACAGTACAAGTGCTGATAACCCAAAACATTTTCAAAAATTACAAGCCAGACCACTATATCCAAGACACTACATATGCTTGATGCCCCTTCAATTTACTTTCCTCAATTTGCTTTCAATTGACTTTTAATTTTCAACCATAAGATCAAAACCTCCCATTTGAAAACAATCAGTTGAATCACACAGCTTTGTCTTAATATACTAAATGTGCAAGATCAGAGATAAAGTTGTTGGCAACACAGCTAATGTAACTCTGCAGCAAGTTCCCTGAAGTAATCAGAATTAGGTACTCAGTTACGCTTTATTTGGGCCCATGACAAAGGGCAGCATTATTGTTGTGCTCGGAGGGGACAGTCCCAGGGTAGAACTGTGAGTACCAAAATTGTTATGGTGTGGTGTTGTGATAATTGAACCAACTTCATGTTACTGACCTAGCCCCAACTGGTGTGCTCTCAAGTTCTCCTTTGTTTTAAAGGTCCCAGTTGGTCAAGGGCCCGAGTTCAGTAGGTACTGTATTCACCAGTGGCAGGAAAAAAAATGCATTAAAAAGGCATATATAAATGATCAAAAATGGGTAAATTGAATATTTCTTTCCAGTTTTTAGTATCTGTCTGTGGGTTGCTCTACTGGATAACCACAAATCATTTATATGTAGAACAGACATTGAATTATCAATACATTTTACCCATAGATTTCACAGGGTGATATGAATTTGGTCCACACCATTCTCTTTGCTTACCTCTAACAGCCCAGACCCTCCTTTGTAGGTTTTTTTTCCTGCTACACTTGCCTGACATTTTTGCACCAGCCTCTGGAGACCACCCAAGAAGGACTCCAGCTGTGGACTCATGAGCATCTCTGGTGTCTGCCCTCATTGTCCAACCTGACCAACTAAAACCAGTCACTCCTCAACCCCGGCTGCACCCTCTGTAGGGCTCCCAACACTCCAGACTGATGTGTGATCAAATCCCACTTTGGTACTACTTTTGCAGCCTTGCTTTTTTGAAGAGGAAGAGGATTCCCACCCCTGGCTTTGCACCCCTGGGCCACTCCAGCAGCCACTGAGGCCTAACCCAGCAGAACCCTGCAAAACCTCTAAGCCTAAGGGGAAGCACAGAGCCCTCAAGAACATTTTTTGCATACTGCTAAAATGCAATTAGGGACTTCAGAAGAAGAGGTAAAAAATCATGGTATCAAGATGTAGCTTCATTCCCATTGAACAGCACTGCTTTGTGGCATGTCAAGCCAGAACATTCTTCCCTCCCTTATTTTCTCTGATGACAATGAATTATTTTCCAATACTGAAAGTTTCAAATGAAAGCCCTGAAGTGGCTGCAACTACTTCAGGTGAGCACCAGTGCTTTACCTGGGGGGGAACCCCTTTCCACGGCAGCCTTGCCTCTCTGAGGAAAAGCCAGGTTGCTAAAATAAAGCTGCTGGAGTGAAGCCAAATCATGGCTTCACGAAAACGGATGCTATGTCAGGGCTTTATTGATGTTGTAAATCTTTGCAGTTAAGAAAAATCAAATTTCTGAATGCTGAAGTGATCATTTCTTGGAGCAGTGCTAGAGACAGCATGGGAGCTGACAGAAGGACAGTGGCTCCAATCTTGCTGGGTGAAATATGTCCGGTGTAGAAAGCCCCTAAAACATCCCGTGCATTAACAGGACTTAAACTGGAGGCTTGAGTACTGGATAAACCCTTACATGGGACATCTCTGCCCTGAACATGTCTCTTTGTGCTGGAGCTGAAGTTAATGGGAGCCAGTAAATGCCCAGCTGATTCGAGCAGTCATGATTCTGCTGAATAAAACAAAGTTTAAACGAGCTTGTGCACACATTAGTGGTAATGCAGCTGGGAGACAAGGGCTGCACCGGGACTAGCCAGAAGGCTGGGATTTGGACACCACAGCTCTGTGCTACTGGCTGCCATGGCACTTAAAATAATTGCAGTCCTCTGGAGAGAGTATATAGATAAACTCTGTCCTATGTTAATGCACCATCATATAGAGTTGTTTACAGGCAGTACTTAGTAAAGTACTTAAGCATGTATTTAAACAGGCTGCTGAACATCAGTATGATTAATACTTTGCTGAATTAGAGATATAATATGAATACATTTTTCTGCTGTTGCAGTTTTTCATTATATACACTTATAAACTGGACATAAGGATTTTCTTTCTGTTTTGCATCCAGCAAATGAGTTAATTTGGGAGTCAAATTCTGTCTTAGTTATGCCTGCACAAAGCCTTTCATATGTATGAGGGCAGAAGACTTCTTTTTAATTGGACTTATTTTTTGTTAGTCCATAATCAAGACAAAAAACCCAAATCTGTTTTTTTTCTTTCTGATCCTGCAGGTCTTTGACATTCCTTTCATGTCACTTCAATCAGAAAAGTATCTTTTACATATGGTGTGCATGTTGTGTTGGTTAAGGCCATGCACACACAGCAGCTGCAATTCTTGACCAGCAAGCAAGCAGCTGCTATTGAGTGCAGATTGGAGCCACACACTTTGTCATTCTGCATGTAAAACTGGGGGGGGGAGGGAGGAGAAGAGAAGAAACATGGCTCTTACATCACTCATCATGGTAATTCTATTTAAATATATTTTAATGATTTCTAACAACATAATTTTCCAAGCCTCTCCACCTCAAAGTGATGCAAGCACATCTCTCTCTCAAATTTTCCTATGCTGCTTAGCCTAGGAGGAACATTTACCATATTCTAGTAAGTTTTGAAGTCAAAGCTTTTTTCAACCCATATCTATATATACACACATATATATATATTTAAAATAATCAGGACTCAAAGCTTTGGCCTACTCATATACATTAATGTCATCACTGCAGAACCATCACTTGCATTTACTTGCAGCTTCTGCTCACAAGGAAACAAGCTTGATTTAACAGTTTTAGCCACAGCCAGCTCAAGAGTTGAAGACTTCCCCCCCCCTCCAAATTAAAGCTAAATCGTGTGCATTAAATACATTATCTACTTGTAATAAAATGGGAATATTTAAAATGATTCAGTCACAGATAATTTGTTGCTGCAAACGACAGGCTCGCATCAGCCACTGGCCTCTCTGAGTGTTTGCTGAGGCAAGGGAACGCTCGGGTAGGCTCCCCCACTTCAAGGAAAACAGATGTTTGCACTGTGGAAGAGATTCCTGCTCCCTTTCGTGGTCTTAAGGATCCTGAGTGGGATCTCTCATGCGAAACAGCTGAGGTGGGTGCTGTGTTTGCTTACCCACCTAAGCCCTCACATGCAGGTTAGTTCAGGGCACTGCAGCAGGAAACTAGCCACCATTCCATGCCAAAAACACAGCCCAGTTTATTTCACCATCAGCCCCCAAGAAGCCACCAGAGTAATTCTTCAGAACAGCTCTGGAGGGGCTCAAAGGCACCCCTTTTTTTTCAGCCTGGGGGTGATCAATCCACAAGCAGAGGCAGTACAGCTGTGGGGCAAGGAAGGGGAGCTCACACTAGAGCTGCCTTTGTTGCTCCTGCCTGGCAAATACCAGGAGAGACCACTTGTCTAGAGTGATGGGAAGGCATATGTTAAAGTAATTAATTAATCTGCCCCAAAAGATTGAGGTCAGGCCAGGATTTTTCCCTTTCCCAGTGCTCAGTCTGATTGTAAGCAATGGGACTACCACCATTTCCCATGGGAGATTATTCCACAACCTAATAGATCTCAATGTCAGGAAGTTTTTTCCTGATATTCAGCCATAATTCATATCCATGAATTATGAGCTACTGTCGACATCACATCCATTGAGGCATTCCTAGAGCCTGCTTCATTTAAAATTATATGCTCTAGTTATGCAGGGTTTCTGTGTACTAGGGCAAAATGCTTTTTCTGCAGGTTAATTCATTACTATTCAATTTGTTAACACTTTTTTCCTCGGTGTGAACAGTCATTCTGCAGTTGCATGCCCTGTGTAGTAGCACAATCCCCATTTGGGAGTAGAATCACAATATATAAATATGACAAAACAACATACCAAAACCCATCCCTGTAAAGACATATTACTCTTTTCCTGCAAATACTCCAGCATTCAGTTAAATCAAAGCAGTAGCTTATATGACACCTGGTATGAGACAGAAAGCTTAGAAAAAATCCTTCTCAAGTATGTAATAAATTTTATTTCTGTCTTGAAACAGAGGGAAGATAGGGGAGTAAGGGGGGCAGTAGGAAAGGGGAAGGGGATGGGGAAGGGAAGGGAGAAAGGAACTTAAGCTGTGAGAAAATAGAGGAAAATTGAAAAGAGAATGACTTCCTATAAACAATGAGCCTCTGCAACACAGTAAGAACATACAACAGCAAATAAAGTTAAGGATGCAAAATGTTACTTCTTACCACTAAAGCACTTAGAAAAATGGAGAAAGCTAAGGCAGGCTTCAGAAATCTCTATTGCAAATAATTGTGTACAAAGCACTTCTGAGAAGGAAACTGCCTTTTAAGAGCATTTGAGAGGAGAAAATTCATAAAATGTACCAATTTCTCAAAGAAATCAGAGGATTTCAGTGAGAGTTTTTTAATATTACATTTACCCAGCTAGCAGTGTTCTGCCATTCTGTTTGCAACCCATTTTACATAAATGCCACATTAGCCACTGGTAACGGAAATGGTTTCCAAAGTAAGAAACTAAAAACACACCTGAGTTCATTTTCATCTCCATACATGCCTAGCTCCCATTAACGCTACATAAATCCCAGAGCAAGCATGTAAGAATAAACACACAAATTTTACCTGGAATCATCTAAAAAACTGAAAGCAATGTTTGCAAGAAGCACTGAATTTGCACAGTGACACACAATTTTGTGTTAAAAGTTATTCCAGATGGTTGATTCTTTTTAGAGACAGCAGCTAAATAGTATTGAGGGAGCTACACAAACAGGTCTCGTGAGAACATTTTGGCAATGGAGAAATTCTGTGACTTTACTAAAATCTGTATCTAGCCAGGTGGGACACTTGCTTGGGACAGGAGGCAGGAAAATGCAGCTCCCAGTTCCTACTGGACCAGATGTGTGTACATAGCAGAGAGACAATGCCCATAGGCTGAGATGGACTCAAAATGTTGCAGTCTCCAGGATGGCATTAAGCCCACCTATCTACATTCTGTTGATCACCTGGTGAAGTCATAGCAATTTTGCATTTGTAGCTAGGCAGTTTCTGGTTTGCAGTTAGCCTTACAAAGCTGCACAAAACTTTCTTTGGTGGAGCTGTGAAATACCCCTTGGGACATACATGAAGAATTCACAAGCTAAAAGACTGTGCTCTAACTGCAACCCTCTTCCGCAAGAGATGTTGAGAAGAGAAGGGGTGTTCTGAATTTACTATGGTTTTGTCAAAACACTTGAAACATTTTTTTTTATTATTTTGCTTTGGAACTAAGCAGTAGAAATTGCTGCAAAATGGAACTGTCATCGTCAAGCCAGTTGTAAAGATATGTAACTCAAGTTGAAAGATGACTTGGAAAAAGGTAAGCTCTGTGATCCAGGAGGAAGGTTTTGAGCCAAAGGTTCTGATGCCCTTGCAAGGATGTAGCAAGGAGTGGCATCTCCAGGAGCCAGCACCTTTCTTTGTAAGATGTCCCCACAGCAACCTGAAATCATCATCTTCTGTGAAAATGGCACCGATCATGGGGTAACTCAGGGTCTTACACCTGCTGCCTTCTTACTCAGCTCTCCACTGCCTCAGGGCCCTGACTGAGGAAGGGGCACTTCTCAGTGTTTTGGAATGGGGTTGCGCCCTGGTCTCTCATTCCACTCAGGTTTTTAGCCACAAAAGGTCCTGGCTGAGCACAGGCAGGGAAAAGGACATTCTGGACTCTCCCTGCAAGAGAGATTGGTAACTGCTAATGCGCATTTTTGAGGATGAAGATGAATTGGCAGATTCAGACATCTTTGTATATGCACGAGGAAATGAACAGCCTGGTTTCCACAGAGGTGGGAGATCACAAGTTCATAACAAAAGACTGAGAGCAGCCAGGAGAAGCTGAAAGACTGTTGAGAGCTTTAGCACAAACAGACTGAATTCAGTGAAAAGAGTTGTTTCACAGATACATCACAGCAAGATGTGTAGGGACTGGGAACACAGGAATAGAAAGCTATCCAGAATTTACAACACATCATATTTACAAGTAAGGCACAGGGAATAGAAGAAACAATCAAGTAACACTTGTGTAAATGGAGAAGCTGACAACATTGTAATCAAAACCAAAAATGTATACAAAGAGGGATGACATTTCTTGAAAGTTATCTCCAATGGCAGAACAGAAGAAAATAATCTTTAACATAAATAAATAAAGCAATCATTGTGAGAATCTGCTATGTTTTCACCCGCTATGTTTGACTCATTCTCAGACTTCTGTCTTGCTCTTGGATACGCAGGCGTGCACCATTAATGGCACTTGCACAGTTGAACTCCCACACATCATCCTCAGAATGGGAGTTGTGGTTAACCTCTGCTATGTCACATGTAAAAAAATACTCTTCACTGTATTCCTGTTTCTCACTTCTATATTCTTACTTCCCTGTAGGTGTAAAACATGTGGCTTATTGGCAGTGTGTATGCCCACCCTGAATTAATCTTCTAAATCCAGGCTTAAAGCTGGATAGTCATACAATCAGCCAAGTTTTCTGTGTGTGAATCTTTCTTCCTTTGTGACTGTATTTTCCTGTTTCTGAACCTTTAAAAAGGGCGTAAATATAAGGATGAAAAAATAGATGGAATTTATGTTTAAAATTAGCTTTCAGTGCAATCCATGTGTTTCTTCAAGGAAGACACATAGAGGCATGTGCATATGTGTACATGTACAACTTCTACATACGTCTACCACATTTATTAAACCTGTCTAGTGGGTAATATAAAGACTACTGGCTTAGCAATATGCTAATGCTTGCTCAAGCTTTTCAATGCAGTGCTGAAACCATCCTTGACACAGCACTGAAGCAGAAGCTGCAGCATCCCCAACTGCTGGATAAATGGAGTAAGAGAGATGAAATTTATCAGGGCTGCCAAGAAGTGCTCATCAAGACACATTTTTTGACTAACATAAGTGTGCACTATTCTCACAAATACAAAAAAAAAAAAAAAGGAAGGGGAGGACGAAATTAGAACAAGCATTTATCAAGACAACCTGTCCATCTGATTTAATACATTTTTTGCAAACATCACTTCTTTTATTCAGTTACCAATTTTTTGGGGGTAAATTGAAGGAGGAAACCTTCACTTCTAATACACTATCATTCTTCAAAAAAGTAAAAGCTTTACAGCAGATGAATGTATTTACTTGAAAGACACCACATTTCCAAAGGCACAATGTGTGCTAGGCATCTAGTAGTACTCAAGCTGACACTTAAGCCACTGAAAATTTCTTCCAAAAACCTCTGATGTGAGCTATAATCATACTGTTTGTCTTATAAGTAGCCAACCTGGAAAATAGAAAACTAGATAAAACACTCCCAAACATGAAGGATTGAGAAGTTCTCAAAGACTCCAAAGACATTTCAGAAAAAGAGGAACATGAGTTTTGTTATTAATTTGCTCAGGAAAAGATGAAGTATCATTCAGTATAGGAAAGGCTGATACAACTGAGCACCATAGAACTGCCAAAGAAAACATGGAAAAAAGAAATACAACCTATTCCAGCAGAAAAAAATGCAGGCTGGGGACTGGAGTGTCCTGGGTTCTCTGATGATGACTTTGAAGTAAACCATTCTACCTTCCTTTTACTTGACTTCCCTTCAGATAAAGTATATAGATAATGATGTTTCAAAGGGTTTCGAGAACCATCAGTATGCCTAAATGCTGGCTGACATGCAAAAATGTTGTTAGTGCAAATAACAGGAGCACTGTTACAGCTGCACTGTCACAGAATATATTCAAGGGAAATTTAAAAAGTCAAAATGACAGAAATAACATATGTTGCATTCAGACCCGACTACCTGCAGGGGACTGACTGACTGCTTAATGTAAAAATGAAAGCACAGTCAACCTGGGGAAGGAAGGAAAAGGTGAACTGCCTTTATCAGAGCATCAAGAATGGAAAGGTTTCTGGCTGCTCATTATGGTCAAGGAATGAGATGAAGATGACAACACTTTAACACTGTGTGACTGCTGCTGGCAGGAAGGAGAGGGATTCGGAAGGAAATCAAAGTGCCTGCTTCATTGTTTGTCTTTGCACATGGACCAAATACAGCTGACTTAAATATATCTAGCAAAGGGCAGGAAGGACAAGACAAACAGAAAAAAAGACTAAGGGATAACTAGGAGAAGAAGAAACCTGAAAAGAGATGCTGGTCATCCTGACTAAACTCTCCAGTCTGGCAACTTTCTGGACAATTTCCCTGTCTTTCCCAAAAAAATATGAGATAGTTCTCATTGGACAATGATGTTGTCTTTTACTTTGGATTAAAAACCAAACCTAGTGCAATCCCTAAGCATAAATGCATTATGGCCCATACACATATTTGCCATTATTGTGATGTTCACTGAATTCTTTCCGTGGTTCACCCAAATGATGTGATGAACTAGGGAGGTTAGGCAATGTTACAATTAACATCTTATTGAAAAACAAATACTGATATGAAAACAGTATCTGCTGCAGCTGCCTCTTCACATGGATGGAACATGCCATGTAAGACTTCAGTAATGCTTCCAACATTTTACCTTTTGTGCTTCAGAGAAAAAGGAATTTTAGATTGAAGCAGGGAATCACTGTACGCTAGAAACCTGTAAGACACAATTTCTCTTCTAGTCATCACTTCTAATCGGACAGATGGATAAATTGCTATGGAAAAAAACACGAAAAAACCTCACCTAAAACAACGACTGCATCATTTTTATTTATTTCTTGCATTCGCTGTTCACATAGCAAGAAATTTAATTCCAGTTAGATCATTCTCTTGTGATACTTTTTTCTTTCATTTAATATATTTTTAAATGCTTAGAAGCATTGTGACAGAAAAACATGTATTTTTTTGCCCTGGTTTATACCCATCATCCTTACCATTACAACAAGACAAAAGCATTAAAGTAAAATTAATCATGTCAAAAGATTTTAGCAAAAACAAGGGAGACCATGCATAAAGCATCGCTTTGTCTAGTGTGAAGTCACGCTCTGATTAAAAACATATAATGAAAGTGAAAGTAATACATCATTGCCTTAGCAGTAGGGTTTTTGGGAAAGCTATGCAATTCTGAACACAAAAGATCTTTATAGGCTCTGGAGTTTGTAATTATTATAGAATAATTCTAACAAACAAAACATTGCTTCACTTCCTTAAAGTTTAATTAATCTTAAACCTTGTAGTTAAAACAAACAACCAAACAAAGGAGTTCTAGAATTAAAGATGGACTCCTGGCAGGACCATAACTGGTAATTAAAACCCAAGCAGCAGTGGCTGGTTCTGAGCAGTGAGGCATGAGGTGGTGACACAGAGACACCCCCACTGCCCCACATCCAGTAAGTAGTTATGAAGACTACAAAATATCATAGAATAATGAAAACCCATTAACAGAGCAGAACTTTTGCTGTTGCTGAGGACGGTCACACACCCATCAGGTGTTCCATTTCTGTCACTGGGCAATGGCAGCCTGTTGCTGCTATGTGACCTATCTAGTACCCAGTTCTGGTGTTTGTGCAGCAAACGTAGGCAAGCCTAAAAAGAAAACATGCAGTAAAGATATTTGTATTTTGCCATAAAGTCTATAAAAGCCTCAACTTTTCTCAGGCACAACTGTGCAGTGTCTCAAATGAAACACCAACGTGCACAATATGATGTGCGTAATACTATTTATAATCTCAGATTAGGATTGTGCCCATATCAAGCAAAATTAGGTGATAAAAAATGTTTGTAGAATGCCTCTTACTTACTCCTTTTCTTCCCTCTTTATTCTGCCTCTATGTTGTCAACATAGAAACAATAACTCTCTGAGAAATACCAGACAGGAAAAATACACAGTAATACTAGACTGTGAAAAATCTACCAATCCCCTGAGCCATAGCATTCTTGCCTATAGATGATGACATTAAAAAATTGGAAATGGGTGCATGTTTCCCCTCCTCTCCTGGGTCTATGAACAAGGCAAGTTGTTTTCCTGATACCTTTTGAATTACTCCCATTAGTACTGATGCATTTGGTGCTTTGGCTATCCAGGCAGAGAGAGGTGGGCAGGATCCCCTGCCAATAGATCTAGTCTTGTCTAGGGAACAAAATGAGATTGCTCCTCTGCTGAGCTGTCATACTCGACAGCTCGTGCTGTTCCACCTGCACCCGTCCTCGCAGCTCCAACTGCAGTGCCATGGAGTCAGTAGTTCCTGATGGCTGATCTTCTCCTGTTCCTTATGCATCACACCAGGCAGGACACAGAGCCCGAAGCAACTCCGTGCTGAGGAGTAAGCCACTCTCTGTGCCGAGAAGGAAAAAGGAAACAGGCAAGCAGCTCCCTCTCAAATGGGTCTGCAAGCCCTGAGAGTAACTGCTGGGGCTCCTCTCAGTGCAGAGTGACACGAGGAGATTCAGGCTCTTCTCATCCACCTCCTCTTCAATGGCCTTGCCACTGCACCCAGGATCAAGTGTTTGCTCCTTTCCCACCATCCCTATCCTCAAATGCCACTGGCACAGACAGCAGAAAACGAGGAATGTAAATGGGTTTGGAGGAAGGGAGGGGGAATTTCTGTGCACACTCACATTGGATCAGTAAGCCTCTAAGTGCAAAATGTGGCATTTTGTTGGTGTGTGGGGGAGCCTATTGGCAGCCAGAACGTTAAAGAAAAAACTCTGTAAGAGGATGAAATCAAATACACTTAAGGGAATAATAAAATAGAACGTCTTGAAATATCAGACTACAGGAACTGAAATTCTTCCCATCACAGAACCTCATGAGCAGGACATAGCTTTTGCTCTGTCCCTATCCACTAAGGAGCAAATCCCTCATTTGTACTGACAACCTGAGAATGAACTGCAATGTCGGGACTGAAAGCCCTATCTAAATAAGTGAAATAAAAAAACCTAAACAGGAAAAAGTCTTCTGCCTTTGCTGCTGATTGTATATCTCTGATAACGGTGGATTAAGACAGAGTTAAAAGTGTAAAGAAAGAAAACCCCTTCCTCAATTGCAAAAAAATACATGATAAATATAGAACTATGCCCTCTAAATTCACACCCCCCCACACATTTCATAGCATGCTGATACCACACCATGGCTGCACTGAACTACCACTATGTTTTAAGCTTGTACAGTTTGTTGTCTTTCCTAAGACTTTTCAGTCACAGTTCTTCAAGTCCCTGCACTCCTACGCTATAGTTCTTCAATGTTTCACAGAAAGGACAGAAGATCTACTTGGACTTATGTCCCATTTTCTCTTAAGTTCGGAAAAAAAGGGGATACTTGAAACTCTTATTTCAACTGCTTTTTTTTTTAAATAGTTATTGCTACCATTTTGTGAGTAGTGAAATATTTTCTAAGAAATAATGCTTGTTAACATTTTGTCTTTTTCAGTGTGAAAAGACAGGTGTCATTCTCTGTGTTCTTCAAACTTTAGCCCAGGCCAAGAGGGGCTGGGACTTGCAAGAACAGGATTACTCATGTCAAGAGAGGGCTGTGTATTTGACAGCTGTGGTCTCAGCCAGCCAGATCCTGGGACCTTCAGGACTTCCAGTGCTGAGCAGCAAGTGCTTGAACCTGAGCTGGCCTTGCTTGTAACCACAGCACAGAATGTTACGTGCACTACCACAATGGAAAGAGAACTTTTCTTCCCTATTTCTGAAGGTAACACAGAAAAGAGTAAGTTCTCTACATAAAATTATTCTGAAACATCCCTCAATACCACCAGAGACAGTTCACCAACAGTTACTCCAACACCAGAGATGGACATTTAACCAGAGCATTAAGGTATCCTGCCTCTGGGTAGTTTCCCACAGTCTTGGGACCGCAACGCAACGGAAAAACCAAAAGCTGAATAAATTCCATTCTTACAAAATCTGACAATCTACAGCTAGTTAAGATTCAAAAAAAAGCTTTTCAGTTTGATTCAGTTTAGAGTTCAGATCTTGAAACAAGAGGTCCATTCCTCCTGCCTCTCCTGTTAAGCCACTGGATTAGACATAGCAAATGAAAAAAACCACCTGGACAATTCTGCCTCAGGCAGTATCATTGATTTTTCACTGACTTACCATCTTAAGAATTTTCTTAGAAGTAGTGTACAGAAGCAAGTATTGTAACTCATTATTCTGAAAAATATGAGGCATAATATATTCCCTAGCACAGATGCTGTAAACTTTTATATTGCACATTTCATATAACCTTTTATAATTGTCATTCTTACACAACACCCTCAACTATTAGTCCAGGTCATCTATGCCTAAATAGCCTTTATGTGGCATCACTTTGTGAAAGGTTCCTAAATTTTCCATGGGAAAAAATCACTCTGCAAGGGCATTGTTTCAAGTCCTACATCATAGCAATTTAAAAATTTTTTTCATCCTAACATGTGCATGTAATATTAATATGGATGTATGCCATTATAGGGCTTTGGATAAAGGAGAAGAACAGAACTCTGTAAAATGTATTTTACCGGGGGGGGAAAAAAAAAAAGCAGGTCTAATAGGAAATCCAGGTTTTACCAGTTGTCCAGTTTTAGAAGTATGGCTTTGATTTATGGATCAAAATTGCTCATTTATTATTTTATCTATACTGCTTTGGGCAATTTTGACAGTTAAAATTTAGTTTTATTGACCAATGCAGCCAGTTTAGCCACAAGGGGACTAATGCACACACAGCCTGCTGCACTCAAGAAGCTATGATTTGATTCCATGACCAAGTCAGACTGGGAATCACAACCAACATAACAATAAGTTCCAAATCTCGATGCTCGAGGCAAAATACTTACTCTAAAACCAATCCACTATTAAAAGAAGGTGGGAAAGAATTTTGTGATAGCAGCCTCCATGCACTGTTTATTGTAGCTGATATATTCCACCAATGCTTCTGTCAGCAATGGACGCAGGGTAGTACAGAGGAAACCTTTCTTTAATGTTTGTGGACAACAGATAAAGCTGGAAGAAGGAAATGAAAATGCAAAAGAGAATCAAAGGTGTGCTCTAGTACTATGGCTTACCAGGGATCTGACTCTTGAGAAAAATGTCTTGAAAAAACTGCCTTTTTTTTTTCCTAATCCAGATTTTATTCATATATACATAAATATGCATGGGTTCATGTTGCAGCTCAAAAGACTTACAAGTTTACTTAAAAAAAACTTACTGGAATGATTTTAAGCCAATGTTAATTTAGGCCTATCCTATTATAAAATTAGCATCTTCTGCAATCTCAATTTATTGCTCCATTGTGAAGCCCCTTGTGATACATAAACAAATCTCTGAAGAGAAACAAATCAATAAAGTGTCTAATTTGATTAACCGTGTTTTTAAATTCATCAAGACAACTGTACAAAAATAAACCACTTACTTGTCAGTATTTTCCACGTCTTCTTTTCATCATCATAATACTGAACCAAATTGCTGGGTAGCCGGTCAGGTCCGGGAGGCAATCCTCCAACCAATAACAGCATTTTCTTATTGGAACGAATTCTTCACCCAAAACAAGAGGAAAGATGAACAACCACATTACTGAGGAGTATTTTTAGTGGCAACAAAATCATAACCATCAAAAGAATGTTCACTGCTTGCAGTTTTCTATTTCATCTTTTTTGTGTTTCTTTTCCCAATCATGTCTCAACAATTTCTTGAACCAAGCAGAAAAATGATCAGAAAAGCTGCGTATCTCTCTACTCCTGGAATAATAAGCTTCCTTTATGCAATTTGTTAGAGGTTCATTCTAGAACGACCTTTTTCTTATATTATCCCTTTAAATCATCACTCTTTACAGCTGAATACACATGAAATGCTCTGGAGTTGTACTAAGGTTAAGCATTAAAGTTGCATGTCAAAAATCGTATTAGTCAAAATCATTATTATAAGCCATTCTACACTCAAAGAACCTTGAAAAAATTAAGGTTATGCAGAGAGTTTGTGAGCCAACTCTTTAATCACACACTGAACTTCAGATATATAGTTTAGTACAATTAGCAACATTGGGCTAATGGTTATGGGTTAAATGCTACTTACAAGCACTTTTGTTTGTTTAATTTAGTCCAGACTCTTGCTTTCACTCTCCCCCCCGGCTCTCCCCCTCGTCTTTGCTCTCCCCCTGTGCACCACTGGCTATAGCAACACCAATTGGTAAAAATGAGACTGTGATGTTGTTGTGAGCCTCCCCAGAGTGGAGCCCTGCCAATGCTTGCCACTGATCCAGCGGCATGAACCTGCTCAACTGTGCAAAGTCACTCTAATTCCCTCCCTCTGTTTTTCTACCTTCTCCCCCAGGGGGCAACCACTGAAAGGAGTGACTACCCACCCATCAAGAGCTGGCAATTCGCTGCTATTAACCGTGACCGTGATTCCCAATCTGCCTGGCAGTTCTTAAGAACAGGACTGCAATGTCTCATCTGCAGTAAAAGTGGTTATCTGCACCCTGGCCTCCAATGCCCCACCTGATGAACGTACAATTTCTCGGCAGCATTAAGGGATTTAGCACAATTGTAAGTGAAAACTGGAGGGGAGGCCCAGACCCCCAGATGAGCCCTGATGCTTTAACAGTCACTTTGCATATAATTGAACTTTCACCAGTTATACTTAGCTTGGGTGAGATAACACTGAAATAAAGGTCTAGGCTCAAAATGTTCCTGTTAGGTAGGAAGGTGATGTAGCCTGGAAAACATCCATCCATATGAATGACTGTGCAGCGGGACCATGCATTTGACAGAAAGCACCCTTGTCAAACACCATTTTTCCAGACATGACAACAACCCATGTAGCACTCTGTGTGTCAGTCTGCAGCAAACTCCCCAGCCAAGAAAAGCACAGAACACCACGAACCAAAGCCTGCCACCAGAGATACTCATGGCAAGGTCAAAGCAGCACCCAGGAGCTCCAACCTCAGCAGTGCACTCCAGCAGTGGGAGCTTCACGACTGAGACACACTCATGGCCTCACTCCAGCTGCAACCTAGAATGTGTGCTGGTGACCCAACGATTTACACCTGTAGCAGGACTGCATCTTCTCTTGAGAAGAATGGGCAAAATGAACTAGATTGTGCTGTAGACGTGCACCAATGACAAGGAACATCCTTCAGGAAGGGAACATACAGCTGAGGGCTTGATTCACACAATGCTCCAGAATAAAATTTGCCAAATGGCTGTCCCAAAGACAGCTATAGGCTACAGATACATCTATGACAAGGATGGCCAGGGAACTACCTGGTATATGGCCTTATCTGTTTTTTAAACAGATTTAGGGCTCAGAGAAGGTCATGAATTGACAGTGGATGAAACAAAACCCTCAGTGCAGGAGCAGAAATTAAACCATGAGGGCAGCGACACAGTCCCATGCTGTCCTCCCCCTTGATTCTCTCCCGACTTGGGGAGAGCCCCTGCACTCCCTCAGTCTTTCTGACAAGCCAGATTTTGATGCCTGCACTGCACCTGCTTTGTGCTGTCAAATGAGGACTGTTACCTGCCCAGCAGACTGTGGCTGTGTAGGATATCAGGAACCGTCTCATGATCACTGTCAGCACAGATTCCATAGTGAGACCAAGCTCTGGGGAAAGCTTACTAAAGCACCGCCAGTGCCTTTTAACGTTCAGTTTCCCCAGCAAAGGTTTTAATGAGAGAACATTTGATAAAAACTATGCAACATGGGAGTATGATAAACTGGTTTTGGTATGAGTTAGGGATGACTGCACATGTAACAAGTGGCAGAGCAAACCAGAGCCATAAGTCAGTTATGCATGGCCATCCCTAACGATAGAGAATAAATTGTTTATTCCAACCCTCCTGGTGTTGTATGTTATATCACAATCAACTCCCTGTGCATTGTAAAATTCAGAATGCCCTTGCAAGGTTTACTTGATAAAGGAGTTTATTTTGATTTTCATCTTTCATCTGTAAAACTCCCTTCTAACTCCAAAGCACTGTGAAAATCCAATGAATGGCCAAGGCTCAATAGTTAAGGTGAAGAATGAAATGTCAGATATAACTCTGAGTTTCCAGACTTTGGCAGTTGCAACTATCCTTAACATTACTTTTTCAGCTAAACAGCCTGAGAAGGTACTGTTTCTTGAGAAGGAGCATATTGGTATGCTTAAAAATATTAATTCTTTAAATATATTTAAAATGGGAAGGAGCAAGAACAGAGACTTTTAGTATAAGTTTAGTAAGAACTTAATAGTCAGCAAAGTCTCTACCAAAAGCACAGGGAAATTTCACATGGCAAAGAAGAGATGGGTACTTATACTCAAAAAAATCTAATTTGTCTGCATTGAGAGCTCTTCCAATGAACCAAGTAAAGATAATACAGTGGCTAAAGACATGCAGGTTTTAAACTAATATATCTCCTTGGAGCCAAATCTGGTTTTTAAGTTTTAATGTGAAATGCTGCAATTCAGGTTTTAAAAAAAGATTTTCTTTATTATGTCATATTTATGTTTCATATTGCACTAAGCAGAACTGTTAGAATCTTACAATGCATTCTAAAGTATGAAAAACGTGTAAATGACCACTGCTAATATGCAGAAGGCTTTTTCAAATATTAATAAAAATGTAATTCAGTGAAACATTATGAAGACAGGATTTAAAAATACATGTAATACATTGAGCAAGATAAGGCTTCCCCCTTTCTTGTATCATTACATGTTTTGTATTTGGATAATTCAACATTACACTGTGAAATGTTCATTATATCTGACACACTCTTTTTTTTCACAGTCCTTATTTTACAGTCTAATATACTATTCAGTTACATGCTGTGGTTCACAGGGTACCCAGCAAAGACTTCACGATCACCTTGTGTTCCATTAACAGTAGTGGGTCTTGGTCAGGGAAGGCTAAAATGTGGACAGGCAGGCTGATGTCATGGCAAAAAAGTTGAGATAAATTCACCCACATGTTATCTTGAAAGCATTACTTAGACTTAGACTCCAAAACTCTAGTTTTCACTGATGAACATGTACTTGTTGTTATTATTCTGCACACACTTTGCAGTTTCTGTTCGGCTAAGATTTTAAAACACTTAATTCACCTTAATTAAGTTCCTGGGTACCTCATGTGGTGTGAAATTTATTTTGTCTACTTACAAGACTGGAAACCAAAGTATATTTCAAAGTCAACATTCTCAAACTTGTATAGTTCTCCTCAGGCAGACAAACCCAGGAATTTGAGTACTCACAGAAGTGGCTTCGTTTTCAGAGATACCCATCAACATAACTAAATCCTACTCACTTCAAAGGTAGCAGCAGATGCCTATCAGCTCTAAAACTCAGATCACCAGTTCATGGTACAAACTAACCATGAATATTGATGGCAAGAGGCTGAGCCCAACAGAGTTTATAAACTCACAAGAAATCAGTAGAAAAGGCTGTAAGGGACCTCAGCACCCCTGACAGCCACTCCTACTCTTTTGCAACCTTGATAGCCTCATGTTAATAGAAAATGCATGAATGGGAAATATTCTTCTTGTACATTGTTTTTCTTTATTAACATATCCATCAATCTTGCACTAGTGGGTTTTCCTTATCTGGGCAATTAGTAGAAGTTCATTCTACAAAGCTGGCAAGAAAACAAACCTCAACAACAGGTTTGCTCCAGACTCTTCCAGCTTTTAAACAATGCACTAAGGCTATGCTCTCTGCATTAGGGAATGCAAAGAAAAGGAAAGAACAAAACCATGAAGTGGCAATCCTGGGGTTCCTAATGTATCCAGTGTAGTGTTACACACCAGAAACAGAAATGCATCTTAAGACATACAAGTGATCACAGTCATCAGTGAAAAAAAGGGGAAAAAAAAAAGAAAAAGAGTATTCAACTATACTTTTCTCTTAACTCAGGGCTATAGTAAACCCAGAAGTCTGGATCATTAATTATCTTTTCATATAGGCTATCACCATGGCTTTTAGTATGGAGAGAGCTGGGTAGCTCTTCAGAGCAGGGACTTGACAGATATGATGGCATCCTTGTTCCTGCTTCAGCGCTGACCATAAACACAGCAGAGCCAAACTGAACTCCAGGTGTTTGCCCACTGAACTCAGGCACAAACAAAACCAGACCTAAGACCAGCACAGACCCAGCAAGGGCGGGTGAATGCCTGGTGAGTTTTACTTACATCCTCATATCTCTTTATAACAAAGGATTTGAGAAGCTGGAGTCTATAATGTCAAAATAAGTAACAAGAATCTCAGAAAAGGGTGCCTTATTAACCTGCAGCAGAAAGAAATTATTTAAGAGAGGTTTAGATACTAACCATGAGGTAATAGAAAAAGAGATACATACTATCCCAATCAATATTTCAGCTGCAGACCTTTTGTTTGTCAGCAGCAAAATCTTAATTTTATTTTCAGAAACCAGGATGGTCTTTAGCAACCCTTTTCTCCACAGAAGGCATCTGGAGGGGTGCTGTGTTCAACAAAAATGTAGTTGGCAATCTAGTTGCAGTCTACATAACTGAACAAATGTGGGAAGCATCCATTTGCCCATAACTGAAAAAAAATGTTTTGCCACGGAGAACATGGGATGTGATCTTCAACAATTACCTTCCCAGCTCCTGGATGGGCATTTCAGTGCAACGAAAGTGTCATATGAAAATTGCTTATTTCAATGGATTTTGGCTTCCATAGTTGACTGCAAAGATAGCCATGATTAGTAACACATGTTTAATAGAGAGGAAATCTAATTATCTGGGAGTTTAATGATGAGCTCAATGAAAGCCATAAGGTACAATGTAAAATTTATTTTGGACAAAGGAATTTTATGAGGTTTTGTTATCACATAAAATGAATTAACAAACATCACAACCTACAGGTGAATAGGCATCCAGAATCTCTTCCTAACCCTACAGCACTGCTAGGGGAAGGATCTGAATTCTCACAGTCAACAGAACAATGTCTTTCTCCTTATGAATAAAGTACAGACATTAAGAAAATCCTGATTTTGTCAAAACATAAAGCATGATAAAGTCTCTTGCAAATTATGACCAATAAATTGTTTAGTTCTTCAATTCAAGGAATGTCCAAGAATTTGCTGAATGTATGGAAGTTATTTTATAAATGGATTTTTTTGCCTCTTCTAATTTGCACCTATTGCCCCAGGCACACTAGAATGTGAAAAAACTTTCTAGAAATACTAAAAACCTGGAAACCGGTCTTATCATGAAGATTTTGGTTTTCATCTTTTCCTTCTCCATGTAAGCATGCTTGGCAGAAGGCCCCAACTACCAGTTTTTATTGCAGCAGAGCTCACAGTAATGTTCACTGAAGATGATACTCATTTAATACATGTTGCTGACCACTGACAGAATAAAGTTTAGGAAGACAAATACTAAGCTGAGAATGGTTTGCTGTGACATTAACTATTAGTTTTCTCCTCTGAATCTACTAGAATTCTCTTTTAATTTTGTCTGATACTTAAAAAAAATAGAAAAGAATTAGTTAATGTTTGCTTTAACAGCAATCATTCCTTCTCCTTCTAAAAGCAGAAGTCTAAGGGTAAGTGAATCATTTATCTGGCAGGTCATACTTAACTGTTACAAAGTTACCTTACAAGTTTAAAGTTCCATTATTTCTAAAGTTGTCAGGCAATTTTCCATACCCTGTATTAAAACTACTTAGAATCTATTTGAAGCTCTGAAAACTCCATTTTTCTTTATGAAACCAATCCCACTACTGTTGATCTCTAAATTAATATTTAAGAGTTAGTTTCCAGCTTTTAGCCAAAAGATTTCTTTAAAGTAAATGTCCCTTCCTTTTTGGGGTGAAAGCCTGTGATGTAATAGGGTAGCAAATATCCTGGAAGAGTGACATCTATCCAGTGCTCCATTGGGAAGAACACAGAGGAGTGTCCTTCTCATCTTTGCCTCCTTGCACTGCCAGATCTGAATGCTAAAGATATGCTTACTAGCCACACACTGAGTGTCTGGAGCATTGTGAGGAAGGTGAATTCAAAGGAATGTTACTACCAAAGCAAATTGATGAACGAGACACAAAACCTCCCGTGTCATGAATCTTCTTGGTAAAACTACTCAAACAACAGACTTTCCTCACTGATGGAAGTTCTGAAAAAACGTTAAGTAATTCTCTTTATCCTGGATACAAAAAGTCAAAGCTAAGTGCTTTTACAAATTGCTTTCCCTTCCTCACCTCGTTTTGTTCGGCCTTTTTTTGGATTTGGTTTGTTAGCTGGTTCCATTTTTTGGGGTGTTTTTTGTTTTTATTTTTCTGACAGAGGTTGTAAAATGGAAATGCTTTATAGAATGCTTCAAAGTCATCAAATCATCTTTTTAATTTTTTCCCCCTAGCAAATTTCAGCCAAGTCTTATATTTTGATTTCCAGACTGTGGAAACTCAAGAAAGTCCTTTTTTGTTTGATTCTGTGTCTGATGTCCATGTCAACAGAAGGTCTCTGCATCAGAGGCTGTGTTCTCTCCAGCTGAGCCTCCTTTTTCTTAGGAAGCCAAAGGAAAGAAACACACCTTGCTGCCAGCTCACTCAAGGTATGACTTGTTACCTTTTCCACTGGTTTGTTCCTTGGTTTTTTGTTTGGTTTGTTTTGTTTTTTTTTTTTACTGAAAGAAGGCATCAGTTGGGGAATGCAGGAAGAACCAACTGTGGCACCAACTTCTATTTACTTCCAGCTTCACTGCAAACCGTCTGCTTCCATTGAACTTGGCAGCTGACAATATTTGCTCAGTTCATTGTCTGCTTTCCAAGAATACAGCAAGTGTTGACTACTAAGTACTAGGCATGACGGTCTTTAAAGAAAATTTCAGGGAAGCAGCAAATATGAAAAATGATGCCAGGAAGTATCTATCAATAGTTTTCAACTTTCCATAGTCTTCAATTTCTTTAGATGGTCCTTTGGTAAACGTGTGATACCAGACAGAATCTGTTTCAACAAAAACAACATGAGAGATGTTTACAGAGCAGGGGAGTCCAGCTCAAATCCTTCTTTTAGGATTCCTATTCCCTGAACAATCTTTTCAGGCCATGCTGAGCAAAGGATAATAACAAGCCTTACTCTAATTTAGAAAATATCTTGGATTTTTAAAACACAAGAGTTGTTCAAAAAGATGAAACAGTGTTTTTACAGATTATACAGATATTTTCGTAACATGAGTTTAACAGAACCAAAGCTTTTTCCTGGCAAACTATTTTCTGTTGATTTTGTGTTCTGTGTTAGCTCTCCTCACTCCCCTTGCCCCCAAGGCTCCCTGTGCTTTCTCTTCAAGTACAAATCCAAACAATTACACCACCACAGCTCTGTTCCATTTACTGCTCAGCAGTTACAGACTCAGAAACTCCATATTCTTCTTCTATAAATGAAAAACTATAGTGACCCCAGGCCACAACATGCCCTCTAAGACCCTCTCCTTTCTATCTTTTCTCTCCACATGAAGGGGATGCACATCAGGCAAAGAGTGAACTGAAAATCCCAGACCAGCAGCCAAGACATATATGTCTGATGCTCACCATGATCCTACAACACTCCATTTCTAAAAGGTACACACTAAGCATAAATCATTCCAGGAGGATTTTGTCTGAA
Source organism: Cyanoderma ruficeps (assembly GCA_008694505.1). Taxonomy (NCBI): domain Eukaryota; kingdom Metazoa; phylum Chordata; class Aves; order Passeriformes; family Timaliidae; genus Cyanoderma; species Cyanoderma ruficeps. Next base: position 12,610,849 of record VZDJ01007755.1, on the reverse strand, counting down.
ATGGGACTTCCTTGTCTAGAAGGCTCTGCGCCACTCACAACCTACATACTTCCCAGCAGGACAGAGACGGATTGTGTTGCCAAAGGATGGGCAAGAACAGCACAGGAACTCAAGCGGGACAGCTCTGCTTTTAGGGACCTGCATGACTTGTAAAGCTGCTATACAGACTTTCCACTTCACAGGTGGTGGAAAGGGGCATTTTTGCTCCAGCATTTGAGGAAGAAGTTCCCATTTTCATAGGCACCTTGTCATCAGTTTGCGTGGCTTATTAAGAATACTTGTTTTTAAACTTAGTTTAATTTTCCCTCTAGACCAAGCTGTTCTGAAATCCAGTAAAAGATTGCCCTGCAGAAAAAGAGTTTGGAGATGCAGATGCAGGTATTTGAAGCTGCTTGAAGTGCTAAAAAGGCAGGGTGACAAAGCCAAGGAAGAGCACAGCTCAGCAAACTGCAGCCTTGAAACTAAAGATCCAGGCTCAGAGCAGTGGGGATTTGGGTGTGAGAGGTCAGGAGCCTGGTGGGAGGGGCACTCAGGAGTCAGGGTAGCAGAGAATTCCAGAGAGGGGACAGATAGAGGTAAAGTTGAGTAGAGTGGATCTGGGGAAGAGCCCTATCATCCAAGGACACAGATCAGGAGGGACTGCCAGATCACAAAGGACACTATTCCAAGTAGTGCCTTTGACTGGGAAACCGGCTGGCAGGGGAAGTACCCACACAATGTGCCTGGCAACCCTTCTTCACCTGCAGCTGTTGGAAAAATGGTTGTCCATAAAAAGGGCCATTAAATGCTCTTCATAAATTATGTTTCTCCTAACAAATACTATAACTGAGCCAAAAAAATGGCTATCACCTATGCCTCTGCAGCTCCTAAGGATTTTACCAGCCAGGACATATGTGTCTTAAAAAAGGCTCCCAAGGACTTTCCCAACCCACAGAAGTCCTTTTAGGACAGTGGTGCTTCCTCTGTCCATAATGTGAGCTCCAGGCCTCCCACCCTTTTGGAAACTCCACATCTCTCCTCTTACACTTCAGCATGAGCTTGTCTCCAAGAGCAAATGAATGCACATGAGGCAAGTAAGGAAAGTAGGTAAGACTAACTAGGATTAAACTGACTACAGATCTGTGGTTCACTACCCCACAGCCTCTAATGTGTCAGTCTCCCTTCTGCAGCTCAGCTGAGAGAGTCCTGGCACATGTACAATTTCCTGATATTAATTCAGGCACATAAAAACTGATCCAAAGCTCCCTAAAATAAACCACAGCCTTACATCCACTTCATCCATACTGTAAATGCAAAACTTAATAATTCACATACATTTTAAGACATGTTTTTCTTATCAGGATGTAAATTCAGGATCTGTAGTATTTCTCACTTGCAATTAATCATGAATAAGAATATTAGTTAAAAATCCAAATATTGCTGTTATGATCACACAGGGACAGGTAGGTGGTTACAACCAGAACACAGAGTGCATTTCAATGAAATACACACACTCTTTTTACAACCACCAAACATGTCCTGCCGAGATTCAACAAAAATCTCAGCAGAAAAAGAAGTTAAATTGAACTACGGTCTGTGAGATTTGGAGACAAATAGTGTATGCAAGAAGGAAATTATTTAATTGCCAAGGGATGTAACTGGTTTCTTCAAATTTTTAATCTCCTCTGTAGAAAGTAAAACAGACCAGGCATATATGGTTTCCACATAAATGCCACTGTCTCACACTGTTCGGCACCTAACATTTTCCTTCTTCATCGACAGTTTTCATCTTCCTACTGAATGAAAACTGTTCATATCATCTTCATCACCCATCACTGTTTAATTTGCTATCACTTTCACTAATACTGCCTAACACCAAACAGTCTGGAGATGACACCCTCTCTCCACTGAAAGGAAATTTAAAAAAAAAAAACAAACAGCAAACCAAACCATCTCTACAACTAGCTTCAAGAGGACCAGAATTTGCACTTCTAATCTCCCTAAGGTCTGGCAGTCAAGGGAACAAAAGTATAAAAACCAGCTGGGTCGGTACATGCTGGGACTTTGCTGAACCCATAAAACAGCACGGGCAGGCTTAGCCTTCTTATCTCTTTGTCTCGTTATTTCCCTCTTTTCTCTTGTGCTCTTTAATTCTGTATTTTCTGCCTAGGACTATTCCTATCTTGTGTCAGTTGGTTGATCCCCATCCATTTTTCCTCCTCCAAATCGGAAAAAGCTTTTCCAGAAACTGCAATACTCAGCTGTTATTGACAACAGATGCTCTTTCTGCCAAGAATTAGTGTTCCCCCTTTTGTTTCATTTCCTATCATTTTTTTTACCTGCCAGGGTCTTTTTTGTTTTGCTAGTTTCCTTTCTTGTCTGTATCCTATCCTTACATTTTTCTCCCTTCAAAACTATCCTTGTCTCACTTCTTCCCTCATTTGTAGTTTCTTGCTTCCACTACTTATATCCCATTTCTCCCCCAGGGTATCTCAAGGTAGGGTATTTCTTTTCCTGCATTTCCCCCTCTCTCCCAGTTTTACTTCCCTCAGTCCCCTCTGTCTTCAGGTATGCAGCTGTATTTGCTGTTCTGCTGGCAGATCCTGGGAGGGGCAGACCAGCCCAAACACACTTTGCTGGTGAGAGGAGCTGCAGGTGGTAATGCTCTGTCCCCAAACTTTTAAAAAATTGAAAACACATACCACGTATTATATAAAATACGTTATATTACGCAATAAAGCACAGAAACATTTTAATCAAGTCAGTATTCTGGTGAAGATCCGAGGGTCAAACAAATGTCTGGAATATGAACTTTTCTCTATCTAAATGCATTTCTTTCCCAGAACTACAGAAGATACAGCACAGAGCTACCTGTCTCTTTCAGGGACAGACAAACATAATTTAAGCTAATGTTCACAGCCACTCACCCCACTCCAAGCTGAAATCAACTATGATTTTTTTCCTAGTGACATCAAAACTGACTGTGTCTCAGAGGCTTTAACAGCAGCTTGTATGCTGAGGCCCTGGTCAGATGAGGATCACTAAGCCAACAGTATTAGTAACATTGCTTAGAGTTGAGCACCTGATTAAATGTCAAATCAAAGCCAAAAAACCCATGCCCTGTGGTGAAGTCCTAAACCTCAGAGTGCACATCAAGGCTCACAAGTCAGGAACATAATTTCTCAACTTTTTAAATTTTGATCATTTAATTGTAGTATCTTGAAAATTAATTTTACAAAAATATATCAGGACATTGAAGCATTACCTTCTCTTAGGAAATGTAATGAAAAAACCAACTCTCTCTGTAGGTAAACAGTGTTTTTTACTGCAGCACAAAAGACAACTCAGGTACTTTGTAGCCCCAGCATCACTTGCACTGCAGGATCTGAATTTGTGGCACAAACGTTATAAATACCTTTGCTCACAAAGCACAGATCGGCTCTTGTGAGCCCAAATCTCTTTCCTCCACAGGATTAACTTTATAGCTACATTTCAAAGAAGAATCAGCATATTTTGAGCTTCCCGTTACATTCATCTCCATTAAGAAATAGAAGCAGCCTTGATGCCAATGTACTCCAAAGTGTGCATATGGATATGTAACATAGGTGCTTTTTTAAAAGTAGCTTGTTACAAAGAAAGAAAGAAAAAGTTATTTTTAAAAATGCAGAAAAGTTATTGGCAAATTCTAACACTGAGTGCAATTCTCCTTTCTTGAACATGCAGGAAGCAGGTGGCTATGGCACTGGGCTGCTTGCATTTCTCAATCCCTACTGTACTGTACAGGAGCTATTACACTGCACAAGAAGAACAGTTAATCTCTTTCTAAAGACATGTGAATCTTTGGCGAATGACCTTTCATTAAATTCCAAATTACCAAAGTCACCATTACTCACAGAAAAAAGCAATCAGAGTTTTGAAGTCTTTTTCAGTGTAATAATTTTTATGTATTTCCACACGTACTTCACTGTTAGTTACTTTTAAGATTTCCTTCTGCAAATTAGTAACTTAAGGAACTCTGCAGATTTTCTTCCTTAAAATAAAATTTTATGGAATGAATGTCACCTGTCAAAATTGCTACTTTAGAGAAACTGAGTAACAGAGAGGACAAATCTGGAAATCTCTGTAGTCTTGAATGTTTTTTTTTTCCTCCTTCATTTTTAAGAAGGCATTTGTACACTTAGGCAGCCTGGTAAAATCTTAAAGTGATTAAGATTCAAAGATGGGCCTTCGTGACCTTTATGAATTTCCAGGAATATCATCCAAGACCAAAAATGAAAATATAACAATTTCATTTTGCATTACTAAGCATTTCAACATCTCCAGCACTTTAACATTTGGGGTAAGTTCTAATGCCTGCTTATACATAAATCTAAATGGTTTTGCTCCTGTTTCACTGCCACTAAAGAACCCAATCAAGAGAAGCTAGTTCTAGTTACAATACTGTTATTAGACACACATTAAAATTGGGAAGGTGACAGCATGTTTTCACCCACTGTGGTTAAGAGTCTCTGAAATACCACTGTTTGCACAGACATGCAGACTTATTACAAATAATGAAAAAAAAAAAAGTAGCATTTGTGGTATTTGGAGTCTCCTGTAAGTCATTAAGTGCAACTTAGACTCCCATCTAGGACTACTTAAAGTGCAATCCCTTTGTGTATGCTCCCGCTTACAGGGCAAGCCAGCTCCCAGCACCAGCAGTATCAGATTCTTGCAGCATCCATGACACTTGTAAGCATTCAGTGGTCAGAACACCACTACATATCCTTCAAATGACATGGACCACTGAAGCTGGAAAGGTATCTTCACTGAACCAAGCCGGCTGGTATCTCAGCAATCCACCAGGACACGAGCATCAGCTTGCCCCGGGCATGGTGCAGAATCCTGCCTGAGGAGTTAGTGGGGTTTGCATTTTTGAAAGCCATCACTTTTGAACGTTGAAATGCTAAGGGTAGGCACCAACTTACAACAGTTGCATCTCAGAAACGCTTTATGATGCAAAATAGTTGTGTTTGATGTTTTTGACTTCAGAGTGAGAATCAGTTAGACAACAAGGTGATAAGCATCACAGAACACTAACACAGTGAGCTAGCCAGAAATAATAAGAGGGCACACCATCTCCAAAGTTAAACCATCTGAATGCCTATTACATAGAGTATAAACAGTCCTGTGCACTAATGCTAGTAGAGTGTATTATCTAAAATATTTATTTATGTACTAGTTTCTTTCTTGATGCTGTCAAATCATTAGTATGATGCACCTATTAGCTAAAAAGCTTATAATAAGCTGAATAATACAAAGTGTGGTTTGATTTCTGTGCTGCCACGCCACTGTATTATACCAACACTAGAAGATGGTATTATCTTTCCATCTGTGAATAAAATGCAAACATATTTTAAAAGAAGATAAATTTTGGATATGTTTACTCCTTGTTAAACTACTTGCTGTGCGTTCACTTCCTAACACCAACCTCATGTCGTCAATCTTTGACATCATGATTCATTACCTTATTAAATGAAAATAACTGACATGTCATAGATGTAAGGACTATGAAGTCACAAGTTCCCATGCACAAACAGGGACATCATCCCACCATGAGCAATATCAGAGTGTGCATAGATGATGCAGTTGTTTATGCAAACAACAGATTTAGGACTTCGCTATTACAGTTTAAAGACATAACCCCTTGTTCAGGAACAACGTTGTGGGAGAAAAAAAAAATTAATTATGGTGAAAAAAAACCCACCTCCCAAACCCAGATTCCCAACGCG
>VZDJ01007755.1:12540099-12600099 GCA_008694505.1 Cyanoderma ruficeps | reverse complement strand
GTATCAGTTTGCTCTGACTGATGTGTCACACACACTTACACCATTGCAAGCTGCCAAAATACATCCTGGTAGTAAGGTTATTGGACTAGCATACTGGTATGTTTTGCTGTTTAGTGAAAAGACCTGGTTAATTTTTATTTAACTCTGCTACACTAACTCGGGTTGAAATAAAGTTCAGTCTTAACTTACATGTATGATTTGTGGTCACTTATAAGTTACATTGGAGAAATATTTCCAAAAGTTCTGGGTATGGTACTTTCTAAATGATTCAAATTTTTTGAAGGGAAACTAAAGTTTTTAAGTTGGGTGTTTGATTTCAAAGTGGAAAATTAAAGTTCATTGCTTAGAGATGGCAGCTATTGGCAGAAAATACTATATGCTTGCTTTCTTCTGTTACTCCTAGACATGCGCCATGTAAAATTGTCTATTTTTTTTCCTTTGGAGCAATAGTAGATGTACGTGACACTTGGTTTAAGCAGGGGCTTCACATCTCTAATTTATATACCTGAAACAGTCACAGTCTTTAGGGAAACCACTGGGAGCAAACACCGTCTCCCCCGAGGCACTGAATACATGAGAACCCTGAAGCTTTCCCTATCATAGCTATAGAGCTGTGTTCCTAAACTGGATTTCCAGAGAGCAGTGGGCAGTGGCCCATGCTTTCATCTTTTCAAAGCCAGGAGTTTGAAGGTGTTATCCTTTTAGCCATCGTCCTTTTCCTCAGCTCTTTCCATCCCAGCAGATTCCTCAGTTTACCAAAGTCTGCAGAGGCTTGTGGTAGGGAGGTCCATAGTACAAGCTCCAAATCACATCCTGCCATAAAGGAAGAGGTCCTGGTGCAGAAGAGGCTTTTATCAAGACAGGATAAAACACTCATTGTCATTGAAATCCTAGAGAACAAACTCAGTAAATAAATAAAGTAAATACATTTCAGTAAGATTAATTTTATTAAAAAGAGGAATTTTGAATGCATTTATTGTCTGCGCTTGTAATATGAAATATATCTCTGCACAACCAATGTTTTATGGGGGATTTTTTGCAGATTTTGTTGTGACACATACTGGTATCCTGGTACATCTCAGAAATCAAGTTACATGCACAGTATCTTTATTATTAAGAACCGAAATAAGTGTCAATTCTGAACACCTGCCCTTTTGTCATTGAGACTGCTGTCAGAAACAGCTTCAGCTGCCTCCCCTCTCTGGGGCACAGAATTCGTCTTTTGTGCAAGTCATCTGGCCTGCTGAACTCTCAACAATATGCATTTCTGCCACTGTTGCATTTCAAATGGTAGAACAGAGACTCTGGCACTCACCAGAGCAACCTGGATGTGGATGGGATCTGCCACCACAGGAAAAGAAAGTTCTTTTCAGGGGCCTTCCAGAAAGGTAAAGGCTAGGGTGGGCTGGGTTGTTTTTGTTGGGCAACAAGCTGTGCTAATTGTTTGGACAGATCTGAGCACAGAGGTCCCTTTTTAGGTACAAGTGCTGCACAAACAGATGAACAAGAGCAGAACTGGCAGTTACCAATGACATTGCTACTCCTGCTGAGCGCTGTACAACACACCCTGAAGCTTCTGACCTAGAAGTCTGTAAGCTCACACTTCTGAAGGCAGACCTGGCGTCTTAGCTGCACTGTTCTGGAGTACAGAACTACTAACTTAGGTACTCACTTCATCATGGGTGGTGTCAGTGTAGGAGCAGGGCAGGAGTGGAATATTTCAGAAGGCCGTGGTGGTGGTTGTTAGACTCACCAGTCTGGACATCTGGATTCCCACCACTGGCAGACAGTGATTGTACCTACACTGGCCTGCGCACTTCAGTTCAGCACCTGGGAACCACTCAAAGCTTCTAAGTGCCTTGTTGTTCTCCAAGAAAACCATTTCCCTGGAAAACAAGGCGATGTGAGGCATTGCAAGGAGCTGGGAGGGCAAGAGTATAAAAAGTTGTCTTGAGTCTAATAATATAGATGTAACAACCTTGACCCAGGTGGATTCTTTAATATCTCTGTGTTTCAGTTAGCAAATGATAAAAAGGGTTTTCATTAGTGCAGTCCAAGCCTCTCCCAGCTTGTGGTTCCTCAGCCCTGCGGAACACATCTGCCCAGCTTCACACCCAGCTGGGTATTTCTGAATGTTTGCTATCACGATTGTGATGCCAGTGGCTACTGCAACTGTGTGACTGTAGAGACTGGCACAACTGGACCCCGAGGTGTCACAGGTGTCCTGATTGCCTGTAAGGTGTCCTGGTTAATCCATGCTTGCCTTGTGCTTTGAGATTCCTCCAGGAGTACTGACTGGTTCTGTTTACACTCACAGATATATTATGAAGTATTGTTTCTGTGCCTGAATGTATACAAACCAGAAATTTTACTGTAACAAATAGTCATAATACTATTAAGTGTTCAGACTTTTGCCCTGTTTACCCAAAACTCTGATGGGGGTGGACTGGGTGCTGCTACATAGTACCCTAAATGAGTGATCCTAAGAGCACTAAAAGGCAAGTTGTTCCTCCTCTCACAGTCCACAAAAAAGGCTATAGAGTAAATGACATTAAAAAAAAAGAAAAAGGTCATTTATGCAATGCTGTGCAGTCAAGATGACATGAATAGAGTTTGAAGAAAACCAGTAGCTTCTGAAATACCAAAATATAAGGTATTTCCTCTGAAAGCGTTATTAAAATAACTTGGGGGGAGAGGCAGAACTCAGAACTGTTAAAAGAAGCAGTTAAGCTTGGGGAAATTGCAATCTAAAAGCAAGGTGGATTAAGCAAATCCTTCTGTACAGAACCATGCTACAACTAGGAACCCTCTAACCATCACTCGGAAAAGCTTACGCTCTGGGACTCGATTTTCAGGCATATAATACGAGCTTTAGTGATTGTGTCTGCACTGTACTCCCAATTAAGGGATACTCTCTTGTGCTTAAGTCCATTTCTGTTCAGGAAAGCATTTAAGCATTTCTTAAACCATATTCTTAAGTACTCTCTTGAAAGGGAATGCCTTCCTGTTGTGGGATATGTGTGTGCATTTGCCAGTCAGTTTGGCTGAGTTTTCCCAGCCTGGTGCACACAGGACTCATTGCAAAACTAAGAGGAGGATACATTGGTGGCAAGTGACACTGTCGATTGCTCTAAAGCCACAGTCAGGCTTTGTAAGTGTTCCATCCCAGTTGCTTGGTTTCTTGAGGCAGCGTTTTGAGACACACAGGGGAAGGGGCAAGCTTCAGAGCAACAGGAACTAACTGGATTGCAGTGGTTAGAGTACATTTTTGTACTGAAGAAATATATAATCTGTAGGTTTAATGTGACTCTCATAAGCCCCAAGAGAGCACTACCAGTTTTTAAGGGAGAGAGGAGTTGCAAAAAAAAAAATTTAATCCCTTTCAAGCAAAATCTGCTGACAAAGAGTTTTGTTCTCCATCAGTCTAAGTGCTCTGGGAACAGAAATCTTTCCCATAGTGCTCCATTTTAACTGTCCCAGGACTGTTTTCTCCCTTTGGATGTGGCAGAGGGGGCTCACTGGGTGTCCAGTCCCTCATGTGGAAATAATGCCATAAAATAAAATGTGACATTAGCTTTGACCACCAGGGTGCTTATTCATTAACAATTTTAGGGGCAGATGTGTAAAAAAGAAAAGGAGAGGAGACTTAAGATTTATGGCTTCCACTTGGTTTTCTCTGTCTTTCTGAGACAACACAGAGCACCTTCTGACCTGGTTGCCTGAAGACTAGGGCTGTGCTTAAATAGTGCAGTGCAAAGGGGAAGAAGGTGATCTCTCTTGATCTCTCTGTGGAGATGATGTGTCATTGCCTTCTCAGTAACCAGACTTAGCACCACTGTGAAATGGTGAATGTGCCGCTTCTCCCCTTTCCAAATTGTATTTTTAAAGTCAAGATCTCATCATTTGAATTAGTTAGTTTGCTGAGAGAAAAAAACACAAACACAAAACATAGAGACAGGGCTTCATGAGATTAAAACCAGGTAATCTTTTATGTAGTTGGTGAAGGTCAAGCATTATTCCCCTAACTGGTGTTGACCCTCACTAGTTGGTGAGGGTGATTTTGGTGAAATCCAGCAGTGGCTCTAACTTAATCCAACTAGCTGCCCAGATGAACAAGTCCTCTGTCTTGTTTCCACCAGGTCCAACTGCAAAATAGCTACCTGAGTTTGGTGTAGCACTGTAAAAGTACCATTTTTTTTCTTTTTTCTTGGTCAGGGATTTTATAAATTTAGTAGCAGATAATCTAGGAGGAAATTATGAGAAAGAAAAGAATCCCTTTCCTTTGCTCAAGTGTTTCTCTGCTTCTTAGCAAAGTGGGAAGTTGTGTCCAGCTCTCTCTGTTTCAAATCTGGCCCAGGCAGTAGAAACCAAAAAGAAGTCATTACTGAAAGGCTGGCAGGGCTCTGTGTGTCACCAGCCAGCTGTTTCAGCCCAGCATCTAGTTCACATCATAAAAATATCCTTATATTTGGCTCTGAGTGACATTGCCTTGGAATACAAGCAGATCATCTAAGGTCTGCTTTGTCAGGAAGGATATGCCAGCCATTCACAGCTGGAAATTGTTCCCCTACACCTTTTCAAAGATTTCCATGGTGCTAAATGGGAAAAGTGAGGAAATCAACAGTAGCTCTATTTCTCTTGTACCAAAGGATTAAGAGAAAACTACATTTTTCTCTGATATCAACAAGCTCATTCATGAGCCCTGTATCAAGGTTAAAAAAGTGGGTGTGAAGGTAGATATCATTAATTCTAAAAAATGGTGGCAAAGTAGAACAAAGCAAGATTTGATGTTGGAGCCCAGTCAGGAGAATTTTTTTTTTTTTCCTTAGGCTCAAGTTCCCCGGGTGATTTTCAGGTACCTATTGTTCACAAAATAACATCTTCCTGTCTGCCCAATGCTTCATATTCATTTACACCACGATATAAATAAACATCCCAAAAATTCTAGAGCAGAGAAATAACACTGGAGAAAAATGAAAAAGGCTTCCATTTTAACTTCATTTGGATACAGCTCATCAGCAGGCAGTTCATTGCTGATATAAAGAGACAGTCCTGGTGGACTCAGTGACTGCTCACACAAGCCGTGAATCTGGCCCACTACTATTTTACCTATGATAAAACTGGGAGACAGGCAAAATGAAGAACATCCCTTTGCTGAGACATTATTTTGTTCAAATTAGACATATTTTAGTTACAAAAGATTGCCAAAAGTGGTCAAAATAATAAAAACTTAGGATTGCTGTGGTGCTGGTCTCAAGAATAGATATGATGATTAAAAAAGAATAAGATTAAAAGGAAAGTTATTTATTGCTCCTTGACTTTGGTTTCAGACCTGAATGGATTTTAAGTGCGAAGTGACAAACCCTTTCAAATGGGGTTACCAATGGAAATTCTGTCTTTTTAAAGCCACCGTGGCATTCTTGTAACATCCAGGCTTTTCCAGCCTCAAGTCCACTGTCAAGAACTCCCAGTGACAGACACCCAGACTAAAACTAGGGCACTGACCCAAGTTATTTTGGAACATATAAGATTTCATGCAGTAGCTCTGATGACAAAAATGAATTTACCACATGGAATCTCACAACATATTGTGCGGTAACTCAGAAAATAACTTGAGTTACCATTGCAAATATATATATATATATATAATACAGATTAACAACATTTATAGACACTGATCTATTAAGTCATTTTCCAACACTACCTTCAGACCTTTTGTCTGAAGCAGAAAAACCATCATTAAAGCTATGGTTTGCCAGACAATTACTTTGTCAAATCTCAAGAAATTGCATAATAAATTGTATACATGCATCAAACATGAACAGCAGAGGGGTATAACAAGCTGTGTATTTCCAGTCCACTTGTTCTTTCATCTAAACAGTAGCTGTTGTTTTGAAGAGTAATCCTATGTTCTTTTCAAGGCACAAAATGTACATATACATTTATCTATCAAACTAAGTAGAAATAATTGAAACACTTAATATGCACAGTAATAAAGAAATGCATGAACAACTTCATTATTAATGTCTATTGATTATTTATGTTTTCAAATAGGCAAATGTAGCTACTAATATTTTATCCTGTTAGTCTATATGTGCATTTTGGCTTTACCTGTTTATTGGCAAGTTTACTATCCACATTATGGGTATTTTTATTGCTGTACACTCATTTGCTATGCGCATAACTGAGGTCAGTTTACGAACTGACTAGTGTTTACTCAATTTGATTACTATGTAACATTGCTGAGACTATTCTCCCTTTGGAAAATTAACTGTACAAGGAAGCCCAGTAAATCTTTACTTAAAAATTCCAAACTTTAGATTGATTTCAGCAGTGGGTCTGTATTGATCTAAAAAGCTTTGCGTTCCTAACTAAAAACTAATCTTTATTTCACCCTTTAGTGACTGCAGCCATAAATATGTTCGCTCATACTGGAGTTTAGTGGATTAATGGTTATTGGAGATTGTGGCTTCCAACTGGGGTTGGTAAACCTTAACCTTTGGAGGACAACATGAAGGCATTTACCCCTTGTCATCTGTAATAGCTGGATCCCCTTCTGACAGTTACCTGGGTGTTAAAGAGGAGGCAGAGCAGGGGATGGGGATTAAAGTACTGGTGGCTCACTTTATCTATCCAGTTACTGGTTATATTGACCACTGTATCCAGACCTGGATCTTTTTCTGATGCAAAGGCATTGAAATGAAACAATTTGTTTCATCTGTGATAACAGAACTCTGAGATTTCCAAGCACTAGAATTAGTTGTTCCTCAAAATTAATAGACAGAAGTCTCGTGTCTCCTTTCATTTCACCATATTTGTGGGAGATGTTTTATGTGATTAAGGACAGGTCTTTCTCACTGTCTCTGACAGAAGATTTTCAAACGCAGCTGGTGGGAGATACTGCCTGACATTCCACTGCAATGACTTACTAGTTACTATCCCAAACATAATTACACTAATTGTTATAAAAACCGTAATGGCAATAATGTCTTAAAGTAGGGTTTATTCCAGAATGTCATGTTCTGAAATAGATGTCAATTAGCACTTAAGTTATGAACAAGCCATCCCTACAAAACTTTAATTCACTCAAGTCAGTTTAAGTAACTCAACAAAGCAATGTGAGGGTAGAAATTATTCCCACATGTAAGGACTGAAAGATCTGCCCTAACTTTTCATTAAAGAGAATAATGATTATTGAGAACATAAAAAAATTATTTCATTAGCAATACAGAGAAGGTTTCACTGGAACACGAAATATACAAAATGGTAGATGTCAAGTGATTATATTAACAGACACAATTCAATATCCATTGTTCCAGAAAATATACTGAGCTTAAAAGAGAGATTTCTTCTGCAAGAAATATTGACTCGAGCCTGCCTAAATTCAAAGGAGAGATTTATTTTTCATAAGCAGGTACCATCTTGTGACAGTCATTTCTGTAATTATTCCCATTTGAGAGCATAAGGGATACTTGTGTCAAAAAGGGTGCCTGGTTTTTGGAAACTGATCTTATTTTAAAACCTTTCTTTCTATTTCTATTAATTCTTCTATTTTTGCAAATCAAATTCCCAGGAAGGGAGATTGCTTTTGTAATAACATAGAATTGCAGTTGCTGGCAGCTGTTGCAAATGATTCCAGGCAATTTACCTCCCTTGAGACATTTTCCCAACATCAAGGTAATCAGGGCCAGTGGGATATAATCTGGGAGCAGTTTTAACAACAAGTTTCCCATCCTGGACCAAAAAACACAGTCCCAGTGGAGATGATGGTTGCCTGTTGTGCCTTGACATACACTCCCAACACTTAGCTGCAGATTTTGCATCTGTTTTGTTTATTAAAATAAGAGCGTTGCTTCAAGTATTTAAACAAAGGTAACAAGACTATGGGAATACCAGACATCTGCTAATCAAAATGTTGCCCTTATTCTAACATCTCATTTCTTTTACCGTTTCCATCTTCCTTCAGTGTTCTCGGACCCATCTCCCAGCTTCAGATTGCTTCGCTTCAGATTGCTTCAGGTTTTATTCAAGGTCAAAATGCTCAGAGGTGCATGGCGTGTGACCCCACTGTTTGGTGTCCTCATATCAGATGGAAACAGGCTTTCTGGGGGCCTTTTACAAGCTTTGGCTATCAGCAACAAACATTGGGACTTTGTAAAGATAATCTCTATTTTAATAACAAAGCATTGGCTTTCTGAAGTGTGTAGGTTTCTAGAAATCTTTGATGATCTGGACTGAAGTTTGTTATCCCTTAGATGGCAAAACAAGCCTTAAACTGGAGACAGTAGAAAGAACAGAGGGTCCTTCTGCTGCAGGAGGCTGAGGAACAAAAATCTGTCTCTGTTCCCCCTTCAAGCATGCAAGGAGAGTGTACACAAAATGATGGCAGTTAAGTTTATCCTAAAAACGTTGGCTTATTAGTGGTCCCTAAAAGCTTTATGCCATATAAATAAAGTTACTGTAATTGCAGGTATTTTCTGATTGTCCTTGGGGTGTAAACAAGAAAAAATGATCAAATGTTAAAGCTGATCTCTCTGGTTTACATTGAAAGCCTCCTCTGAATGCACATGTACTTTCTGCCACATAGACAACAGCAGCAAGAAGAATGAAATTGGTCTTTTTGGCCCAGCATGAAGCAAGAAAAGTGTGTAGTGCTGTGGACCAGCTAGAAGAGATTGTCACTCCCTTCAGCACCAGCTGTATAGATCTTCCAGCATGTGAGAAATACCTTCATCTGCCTGCCTGGGAGGTACAGAAGGAAAATGTGTGTGTCTCTTGACTGCCTATTCCTCTGGTAGTGCAGGCCCAGTGGTGGTGTGAGCCACTGCTTTGGGGTCAGTGTTGGCAGGAGAACCAAGTGCCCCAGGGAGCAGTGGTGACAGGAGACCACCAAGCTCAGTTCTACTGAATTAGTTTCGCTAAACAATTCCAGGGCAAGGAGACCAGCTCTGAGTGCTACCAGGCTATTGGGGGGAACAAGTCCAGTGGATCAGTGGGATAATGGCACAAAACAAGGGAAATGAGAGTAGGCAATTGATGTTTTCTGGCTGAGAAAGGAATATATAGAGTGGGCATGTTTGGTTTTTTTTTTGTGGGAAGGACAAAAATGATGCTCACAGAACATCACAGGCATCATCAGGTTAGGGGGCATATATTTCTAGGAATCTTTGTTAAACCTATGGGAGTTCATCACTCATGGTCATCTAGCTGAGATCAAAGTAGGGCCACTTAGAGTAAGACTGCTGTTCTCCTCCAGGAATGCCAGGTTGCAGGAAAAAATAAAAGAAATTAAAAATTACCTCATCATTTCACACAGCAGTAGATATGTCATAAGGCCTTTTTATCACATGGACTTGATGCACATTGTGAAGTAAGAAAATAGATTTGATCAACAGGAATAACTGCCCTAAAGCTAATATGATCTACTGAGTCACAAATCCTCTTTTTCATAATACTTAAATACGGATTTACATGATGGACTATAACAACTCCAAATGCACCGTTTATATTTATCATGTAAATAATGATGAGCTTTCAAATTAGAATGCAGATCAAAATGGCACACTAGTTATTCAAATTGCTTCTTGGTTCAGAAATTCACTTTTTTGAATAGTTCAAAGGTATCAACTGTTCAGACTGTGATCGTGCATTACTGAGGCCCATGTACTCACAATGTGCACATGAAAGTGGTCCTGCTGAACTCGGTACATTTACTCACCTATATGAAGTTGCTTATGTCTGAACTTACCTGCAGGAGAGACATCAAAGTCAGTAAGGACACCTTATTTTTTCTTGTCAACTTCCAAAGATTCTGTGAGCTGAGCACAAAAACCATGTTAGCACTCACTCTTTGCTGCCAAGGGAATAATTTCTGTGTCCAAAGCATTTATGATCACTATGAACTAGTATGCTAGTTTTTCTATCCTTTTCTTCTTTCAGAATTCAGTACTTTAAGAAATGCAAGAAACTTTGCTAGGCTCCTCTTTATGTGCATGCACCTTCAGAAATCCTGTGCTACCCCCTCTCTGCCTGCCTTTGCATCCCTCAGCTGTATACAAACCCTTCAGCTTGCATGTGCCTACTGTAGGCCCTGCGTTTGGTGTTTAAATCTTTAATAGCTAAACAGTAAATTGTTCTCCAGACTGTCCAGAGTTGCTGGAAAATGGACACATTTTCACCTTTGATACTAAGATGTCAGCCAGGGGTGGCTTCTGTGTTTCTCCAGTGCTGAAAACTAGTCTTGTGCAAAAGGCCAGTACAAAGGTCTTACAAGTCAAGTTATTCGAGTCCTCCCTCAGCCCTGGAAATGATTCCTGATTGCTGTAGTTTGCAGCAGACAACAGGCTTTTGGCTGCCTCTCAGTAGAAAAGTGAGGTCTAAAAATAACAGAGGTTTGGGGGATACTAGAAAGCTCAAAGGTTATTTGGCATTATCTTTTCCCAATCTGTACCCATCTCCCCCTAAACAGACAGAGTCCATCCCCTTCTACTTTCTCTGAGTTAATTATAACTTGCATTGAGTAGTGTCATGGAGAGAGACATAAAAAGCAGCAACACTAATAGTACTCAAGGGGAATTTAGCAGCTCTACAGCAGAACAAAAATCTCCCAGCAAAGAGTTGTGGCAATAAATGAGTCAGTTTGATACCAGTCAAAGTCCACATGCAGATAGATTTATTTGCTCTATATTGGCCATGCTTTTCCAATTTCATGAGATAGGGATATTTCTGCAGGAAAGATTCCACGTTTAGTTTGAGAGGCAACATGTCCCTGTAAAATAAAGCATTCACTGGCCACTGCACCAACACAGGGACTCTGGAATTCAGATAAGCTTTTGCAAATCCCCAAGACGGGAAGAAAAAAACCCCACCTGGTGACTTCTTAAAAAGAAATATTTGAAATTACATTTAAACACAGTTGAGGGAGGGTAGATGGGGGTGTCTTGCTGTCTCTGTGCCCTCTTGAGACAAATCAGAGACAGCCAGAAGCAATCATGTTATGGGCAGAGCTGTGTGGAGGCTTCCCCAGCCTGTGTGCTTGATCTCAGATCAGGGGCAAAGGACAGCATGCAAAAAGCAATACAAAACAGACCTGTGGTGCCAACATTTAGCTGCTTGCCTCTGTTTAATCTGTTTGGGCTGTTTTAGATGTTAGGCAAATTCTCAAGGTCACTAGTACCTTACTCTGGTCAACAGGTACATTAAGATACTCATAGCTGCAATCCCAACCAGCCCGTCTCCTTCTCCTTCCTTCCCTTTCATTTCTTCTGGATTATCCAAAGTATCATATTCTTCCACCTGAAATTCAGCTGCAGTCCTTGCTTCTTTCTCCTTCTCTGGTGACCTCTCTTTGTCTCTTCTCAGCAGGTGGTTCTTAGGCTTTTCATTAATAGTCTGAGGACCCTTTTGCTTTTCTGGCATATTCCCCCTTGTAGGAGGAAAATTGGTGTTTTTTATCAAGAGGGTCAACTAAGTAGCAGAGCCATAGCAAGAATTCCCTGGGTTCATTTAATTATAATTTGCTGCAGAATTTTTCCTTGTGGTGGCCAAATTCCTACTTGCAAAATGTGCTGACAACCATGCTCCTTGGTAAAATGTGAACAGAATGAAGTCAGGGTTGTGGACACCATCCCAATTCAGAGCCTGTATCTCAGAGACATCTATTTCCTATGAAATATCTTCATGTAGTGGAGGGCTTGAACTCATGCTGTGAACTCATGTCCATCCATGACTTGGATCAGACAAAACCTACAAAAGCAAAAAAGTGTTTCTGAATCTGCACATAGTTGTCCCCAACACCAAAACAGCCTTTAATATTTAATTCTTAAAGGTCTGAAAACATAAGAATGATCTCTAAAGTCTGGAATTTGTAGCTTATATTTGTTTTTCAGGCTGCCTGTTTCTGAGACATGCTGCCTATGCAGTGTAGTTGATGGGGGGAGTGTTGTCTGTCTAAAGAAGCTGTGAACCTTTTCCTCTCACTAGGGCAAAGGCAGCAGAGAGCTTTGTGAGCCATGGATCTGGGGGAAGCCTGACTTCATTTGTACTTGTTCCCCTTCTTTGAAAAAAGATAAAGATTTTCTCTTGGTACTTTTAGCCAATTTCTACAGCTGTGAAGACATCCAAATGGCGGCTCCAAGTCTTCCAGGCACTCCATAGACTTTTCTCCAGATGGAAAAGACCAATAAAGTGCTGAAAACTCTGATAGAGAGGAGAAAATGTAAGGAGAAAAAAATTGTCCTAAATGCTGATTAAACACAGAAGATTAGAAGCATTTACCATGATTTCCTGTACCAGTGTTCAAGTAAACTGAATTTGTTGAGTTTCACTTGGTCTTTTCTAAGGTTTATGAAAAAATAAACAGTCCTCCTGTGAAATTACATTGAACAAGCACCAGATACAGAGCTCCCTTCCCCCATCACCTTTCTGCACTGTTTCAAAGACTTACTTAATGATTTACATTGTTCACAGAGTCACTCAAGCAGGTAAAGTGGAATTCCACCTGATCAGTAACATGGGGTACTTCCCATCTGAGCTGGAGTGCGAGCTGTTTGTCAGCTCTCCTAACGTGCCAAGAGCTATATGGGAACTGCAGAGGTGACTATAGATTATAAGGGAAAACCTGCTTTTTTTTTCGCAATGGCATGAAAAAAAACCCCATAGAGAATGTCATTAGGACAGGGGACAGAGCGAACGTATGCACATCAACGCATTATCCAGCCTCAGTAGCACATGGTACATTGTTTCCATTACCAGACAAAAAAACCTCACAAGAGACAGAGATCAAAGGGTTAGCTTTTCAGTGATCTTGTCATGCGGCTTCTTAAATGATAATGTAAAGGTTTTAAAAAACATTTACCGTAATTTCTGCTAAGTGTCACAGCCTAGTGAACCATTAAAAGTGAAGCAGCTCACTGAACCGCGCGGAAGTGAACAGATGGAATTCCACCCTCCCTCTGCTCCAGAGCCTCCTCGAACAATGCAAAGTCTTCTTTCAAATCTCCTCCTCTGAGCTCATTACCCAGGGCAAATATGTGGCAGGTTCTACTGCCACAAAGGCTGGGGCTTGCTCTTCTTTGTGGCCAGGCTGTGCGGTAGAATTTTTTAAAAATTAAAATAATAATTTGATCTGGTGTCTGCACTTTTGCAATCCTTTCTTTGTTCCTCATTTATACGGATGCTTTGAGAAAAGGAGGACATCCTGATTTGAGCTTTCCAGGGTCTCATGGATCACTGCCAATCTTATTTTCTCCAGAATTTACTTATAAACAAAGGTATCCATTTTCTTTGGGAGCAGTTGTTTGCACCTCCATAGTTCTGAATTTTCTAGAGAGAGAAATGTAGCCCTGCTGTTGCATTAACCTCCTCCTTTTACGTCCTCCTCACTGCTTCCCTGCCTAGGTGACAAGTAATTGTGCACAGGTATGCATGATCTTGCCCTCTCCCTGCTAATTTTTTAGAGTGCTTTATGGGCTCATGTAAATTTGGATCATTATCTCAGGGCTGAAATTTCCACTGAGTTTTGTGGGTTTTGTGAGCACAGTGTGAACCATCTCCTCAGGCCAGCTTACAGTAGAGGCTAGTAGGAGTCCTGCAAGCTCCAGTGAGGCATTTGAATCAGTGGTGCAGCAGCTGCAGGGAGAGGTGGGGATGCTCAGTGCTTGATAGGTGCCAAAGGGCTTAGGGGGAGAGGATTCATGAAATAAATTCTATTTCCACACGGTGCTATCCTCTTTCCCCAAGGAGATGGGTGAAGGATATCACACAAAGGAATCATCTTTGCTCATATCTGGACACATTTCACACCCCAACACAAAACTAAAAAAGTCTCCATCTACCTGGGGACTTGGTAAGCTTAATTTGTGCTGGGTTCCACAATGTGTAACTGGACAATAAATCAGTTTTCATCTTTATCTTTGAAACAACATGACAGTCTTTTGTTCTGAAGGTGCTTAGAGAACACGGAGGCTAGAATTAGTAGCTGAAGGAAAACCCCAAAGATAAATTGGGGTTTTTTTAGATTCTGAGTCTGTTTGATAGTCATCAGTAGAAGCAGAGGAAAAGTCACCATTTTGTCCTCAGCTTAAGCATGTTGTAAAGTCAGAAGAGTTGTCTTGGAGGTTGGGTGCTAGCCATGAGGCCTGCTTTGAAATCTGGGATACAATATACACCTTGGCATCTTGAGCCCTCCACTTTGCAAGTTTCAACTGAAAGAGGTAATTCCAGCCTTTTTGAATACTGGAGAAGGTTGGAGTTCAACTTCATGGTGAAGCTTACTGGTGATGTGGGCTGAGAAATACATGACTGTAGGGAAGGAAGAAGGAAGGCTCTGGTACCTCCTTCCCAGAGAGAAGCAGCAGCTCCTGTCACAGGCTGTGTACAGCAGCAGAAGATGCTGCCAGCTGAACAACACATCCCTACAGGGGCACGAGGTGCTGCATAGCCAGGCACGACCAGCCTGGGCTCTGCCTGGCCAGACTCTCTCTGCTGACTGTAGCATGCTCTCACCAAGGGCACCCTGCTTCTCCTCAGGAAGAGTCAAAGTACCTCCCTCAGCACATTCCCCTTTACCCACCACACAGCCTCCTGTTTTCAAGTGTGTCTGCTGTCTGTCCATCTCTCTGCTGGGTCTCTTATCAGGTGTCTTATCTCTTATCTTTTATCTTCCTGTTCCTTCCCAGAGTAACACTGAGCCACATGACTCTGACCCTCCCACCACTAATTGAGCAGAAGGAAAAGGGACCTCTCTGGTATGAGAAACTGTGGTGTTCAGGAGAAGATCCACTTTGCTCAGAAATGGCAGCTGAAAGCATAGGTAAGCTGGGAAGGGCTGAGTTGGCTTGCTGGGAGAGGTTGCAGCACCCACCACCTGGATGCAGCACCTATCCGAGGAGAGGCACAGCACCTGGCTGTGTCTCTGTGAAATGAAGTGTGTGTGCTTGAACCACATCTATGACCATTTAACCGTTTGGAATAACTTGGATGGATCAAGATCCACTTTTTCCTCTTGAATCTTCCATGTTTTCGTGGCAAGTGAGCATAGCCACAATATTGCTAGGGTAGACCCCGTGCTAATTCTTATGCATCCACTTTTAAGTGCTCTTGAGCACCACAGAGTGCGACCAGACCCCTCTATATGAAATAGTTGTCCTGGTTTCCCAGCGCCAGCAGCTTCCTTAAGGGTGTACTTCCTGAACTCATGTCCTCTCTCTGCCATAGCCACGGGAGTTACTCTCAGAATGAAAGGCTGAGAACTGGTCCTTTTATTTGTGGAAATAGATACAAATGAGTGCTCCATGTTTCACTATCATCTTTCTCTTTTTTTCTTTTTCTTCTTTGCCATTTACATTGCATGCATACAGTTGAGCAACTTGGCTTCAGTGTTGATTGAAATATTTAATGGATATTATTCATTGTTGGTATTCTCTCGATGTTGTTCTCATTCATTTTAAAACTGCCAAACCTTCCAATTTTTCAAGGATGCCTGGCGTTTTAAATAAGGAAAGCATTTTGATACCTTTATTACATTTTTTGAGGCCACATTAGCTTGTTTTTGCTATCAATTTGACTTTGATTTTAATAAACTGAATAGAAATAGCAGTCTCCATTTCTTAAATACTGCAGGCTTTTCCATTATTGTCCACAAACAGTTGATTCCAATCAACTTTCTACAGCTCATTCTGTCCTCAGAATTATTGTACTTTTATAACCATTCACAAATATTTTCAGAAATGCTTCCAATGTGATGATATTATAACCTAGCCCTAAGGGTTTATTATCTTCCACATTATTCATTTCACCTAGTCTCATTTCCTTGGACTAAGTCCAAAATAGCCCCTGGTCTTGTTGATTGCTCCTCAAACCGAAAAAACTGTTTGGTACTGCACTCAGAAGCACGCATCCATCCTTAATGACTCCACTACTGCTATGCCCATCAATGTCAGTATAATTGAAATTCCACTGTAGTCACTGCCTCTGCCTTTTTACAGCTTACCCCTTATCTATCTAAGCATTTCCTGATCTACTACTTTGTTTCAACCACTTCTCACGTGCATGCCAGTTTTCTTTTTGGATTGTTTCATACCTTGAAGAGGTCCTTATTCATGCTTCGCATTTGTCAATTATTTGACAAGCTGAATAAGAAAGGAAAAAGCATTATAAGGAGCACTTTACCTATTTTTGGATTTCCCCTCAATGTGGGAATAGGGCCTGTCTTAGAGAATTTGCCAACTGTGGTTACTCAGGTGCAAAATAAATTGGTGAACGTAGAGGGAAAACACTCCCATATTTAAGCCATGTATATTCTTTTCAACAGTCAGTTTTTCTTGGAAAATTCTGGTGGTAAAATAAAGCAGAACATTTAGGATGCTTCAAATAATACAACCCTCCTCCTGGTGAGCAAACCATGAGGGGGCTTCCTGACCTTAGCAGTGTTGCAGTGCCAGCAGAGAGAAACCACTCTTCCATTGCTTAGGCATACACTCAGCCTTTGAGAGCCTAATTTGGCTTTTTATATAAGCAGATCTTCCTTAAACAGAATTTCAAGGTAGCAATCAGCCTTTTACACTGCAATTCTGAGAAAGAGAGAGCCTTTCCCCTCATTTATTAAAAAAAGTAAGTTTTACTCTTACATGGCATGCTGAGATCTTGGATTATTGAGGTGGGTGGGTAGAATAGTTTACTTCCAAAACTGCATAATCTCACTGCTGATATTGCTAAACTGTGTGCAGTTTTAAATGGAACCTGGTGCTGCTGAGACTCCGTCAAATGAAACCTTCACAGGTCTCAAGGTCCCCTGAGCATTGGCCTTATGGGGAGGGCTCTAAGGGGCCTGTTGCTCACAGCAGTTGAGCCTCACTGGTGAGGATGCAGGTAAAACAAATACCAAATGAAGCTTAAGAGCCTGAGAACCCTTGCTACATGTTGCTGCCTGTGAGCAGAAGGACTCTGGTGCATTACTAAGATGCCCAGCTGACTGCATCCTAACATCCTAACACACGCAGCCCGCAGCCATGGGAGGAACTCATCCGTGTTTCCGAACGAGGATCCTGCTTCTCAAGGGGCTAAGTCTGCTGAGCCCCTCACTTAATCCCTTCAGTGGGGAGCCAGCAATGTCTTGCAGGGCCAAGCTGACACAGATAATGTCATTCCTTTTGCCCAGGCACCCCTATCACACTGGGATGCTGCACCTGGCAGGTGTTTCCAGTGAGCAGCTCACACCAGGGTGCCACCTTCTCACTATCTCAGTGCCTGGGGAAGTTGTTAGATAAAGAATTACAAGGTCCCTTCATTTTTCATACACCTGCCAGTATAGTATAGTGCCCAACCTCACATTTGGGCATTGCCCATTCTGCAGTGCATGTCTAGTGTTTATTTCAGTGTCTGTCAGAGACCCAGGGTTAAAACTATTGGAGGTCCAGATGACATCTGGCTTCTCAGCTCCTCCAGAATATTGGCTGCAGTGTTTATCAGTGCATTATTCATCAAAACTGATGATGCAAAGTACAACATGCTGTCTGCAGCTCAGCGTAAGAGTGGAAAGAAGTTGGCAGAAATGCCTAGTGTTCTGTGAGCAGCATGTAATCAATAGTCTGGGTGCTTGTTCACTTTATGTTGATGACTATTCCCTCTGGTACGTCTTTGTATATTTTTGGGTTCTCTGTATTACCAGCTGTGCGATTTTTCTCTCTCTTTTCTTGATACCAGCTTTGATAGAACAGAAGGGGCAACCTTTTGTGCAGTGGGTGTCAAATCAAATAAACTATTTGCACAAAGCCTGGAAATGAGAGTCAGAGAAAAAAAAAGATTTAGTTGAGATTTTCCATGACAGACTGATATTTTTTTCCTTCTTACATTTTATTGTAATTTTTTTTAAGGAAAAGGGGATAGATTAAATGTAGTAGAGCTAAAGACTGCTTTACACTGTCATTAAAATTTTGAACTGAATTCTGCTTTTCAGGTAAGGTACATGTAGCAAGACTCCAGAGTCTTCAGTGAAGTTACTTCCATTTACACCAGTGTAACAGAGCAGAGTGTGAATGCTTATCTTTAATGCAAGAACTTGCAAAACAATAATCAGATTCTCAGCTGGGGTAAGTTGGCAAGTTTCCATTAAAGTCAATGGACCTAGGCTGATTTACACCAGCTGACGATCTGCCCCAGTATCTGCTACACTACACACACCACACACACACACAAGCCACTGCTTATTTATTTTCAGTGTTAGATCTGCATGTGAATTTGGTGCAACAACAACCAAAGAACAGTGGTAGGTGAGTCTTTTTGAAGAGCCATATTGCAGATAAGAACAGCATTATTCTTCCGACAGACCTCTCCTTAGCATGTGGGTATCAGTATGCAAAGTCTTACTATTCCTGTCCAGTGCAAAAATTACAAAGAAGAGTGGAACCAAAAATGGCTGTTTCACTTGTGGCCCAAAGCAAAATAGCAATCTTCAAAATTCTGAAATGGAGACTTAGCACTAATTCTCCTAAGAAAAACATAAGGGAAGCAAAGCAAAACAAAATCTTGCTATGTTATTTAATGGCACTTCTTAGAAGGGCTGTGTAATTTCTGTTGTCCAAAGGGGTTCTGTTTCCAAATGTGTTAACCAGCAGTATGTGGATCAGTAAGCACCACAGCAGAGGGGGGCTGCTATTCATCAGTTCTCTGCCATTTTCCCAAAGCCACACAAGGCCAGACCATGCACAGAATGGATAAGACTGCTAGATCTGAACAGTGGGTCAGTCCCAGAGCACCATTTAGCCAATATGATGTGGTTTTTATATTTGATCAGGACTACTGATAAACAGTAAGCATTGTATGGTTGTCTAGGTAAGACGAGCTCAGGTTAGAAAATATGGGAGTGTAAATCAGCAGTTTATTTGCTCTTTCAGCAGAGATCTGTTGTGCTTTCAAGACTCAGAAATGTGCCATAGGGTGATTAAGAAAAAAATTAGAGAGGAACAGTAAGTTTCAGGCTTGAGAATGTTTGTCTAGGTAATGTTTCTGGAATTGAAGTTGGAATGATGTTCATGAAACTGTACAGACTCAATAGGTGCCATCTACAGCTCTTCTGTCACAGCATGCGCTCTTCCTGCCTGAGACAGGGAAGTAATAACTTCAGTTCTATTGCCATAGCTAAGCAACCTTCCAAGACTCACTAGGGTCACAAATACAGGCCTTGTGGGCTCACATGGAGAACTGAGGAATATCAGAGGGCCTCTCTCGTACCTACTCTGTCTTGGGCACTTGGAGATATTTTTTTAGTAGCTGCAGAATCCCCAGTCTTGGGACCAGAGAAAATGATGGGATGAGAAACACTCCCCCACTGAGAAGGAAAGGAAGATATTTTATATTTCTAAAGGTTTGTAGTTTTAGGTCAAAAGACAAACTGTCCTTGAGGATGTGCTAGACTGAGGGAACGTGGGTTATGCTGGAGTTGGTATCTCTGCCTTGGCACTATTCCACATGCTTTCTGCAATATGTGGAGTATGTCCTGGAAGCATAATCTTTCCTAGAGGAGAGTTCTGATTAGCTCGTCAGACTGACCTGCTCATCTTATTTGTCTCAGTTCAGTAGGCATGCTGCTAAGCTCAGGCTTTTTGGATCTCTCTGAGTCATGGGGTGCTCTGGCACAGCAGATCTTCTAGGCTGGGAGTTAAAGAAGTGACAATGCTAGAGGCAAGTGATTTTTGAGAACCACAGAGGAGAGGAGAAAATAAAAAGGGAAAGTGGGTCACCACTGCTATACACTGGTGTTAGATTTGATTTTGATCACAGCCTGTTGCCAAATCATAGCACATTTAGCCTTGTCCCTCAGGGGACTGTGGTACCAGAAGATCTTGCTGTGGGCAAGAGGAAGGAGTGTTATTGTGGTTACCCATAAAACATTCAGCAAGACAGAATTTTATTGCAAGGACACTTTTGCCTGGATGCAGCCTGCAGGATTTGGACTGGAACAGTTAAAGAATTTGCTTGCAGTTGTGTAATAGGTCAGGAGTTGGGTCAGACCAAGGACCAAGAACATGTGATGTAGTTGTACAGTGCTGTAATCGTTAAACCACTTGTCACCCTCTGCTCCTGTACTTTTCAGGCTTTCAAAGCCTGAGCACACCTTCAACAAAATCAGACAATGGGAACCCATCATGAATGTTGCAGCCTGTAACTAATGGTGTATGTTTGTATAATCCTGTGGCTCTCTCCTCTCCTCAGTGTTCAGTGTTCCCCTTTCAGTGAATCCCTAGATCTGTGTGATGATACTCCTCTTCATCCCCACTCCTCTTCCTTTCAAAGAACATGACAGAAATATTAAGAATAGAAACATTCTTAATATGTTCTATTAAGAACATATTAAGAATGTTAATTGTTAAATATGTTAATATTTTAACAACATATTAATAATGTTAATAATGTTAATTAAAATTTGGTATTTTTTATTCAAAATAATTATGAAAACTTCCAAACTTGTGTGTTTGCTGGGGTGTAGGATTGTGTTGTTTCATTTCATACAGAAGAGGAATTTGTTAAAAATTCTGGTTTAGCAAGGTGCTTTGCAAATGTTTTGCTTGGTAGACTGAGAGAACATGGGCAAATGGGTAGCTTTGGGAGGATCTGGGTTCACACATTCAGAAAATAAAGTGGAAAAGCTGGTGAAGACCTCTGGGATATTTTTTGTAGGAAGATATCAAGTCATGGAAGTAATATATTCGAGTGGAAACCTTTTCTGGCATATGTTCTTGTCAGGTTTATTTCATTATAACTTTTGACTGGATAGCTGCACCAGCTCAATGCAGAGAGCCAAGATTTATTTTCATTCTCTTTTTGTGTGTGTCTTGAATAGCTCACCAGTGCAACACCTTATGCCTGGCATTGCTCTCCCATTCAATGGGGAGCTGGAGCTTCCTCAACATCATAGATGACCAAGGTTTCCTGAGTCATCTCAGTTCCCAGCATGGATGCCCTGGTATGCACTGGTACGCCCTGCTTGGCTGCTGAGCCTGACTGATTGGTAGGAGAAAAAGACACCACTCCGAAGCCTGCATGGACTATTTTCACCTCCCAGCAGCTGTACCATCCTCTCTGAAAGCAACAAGTACCATTGCCTGCGTCACTGAAGGCTTTACTTTGCAAGAGTACACGTACACACCCACTTAAATTACTGTGAATGTGCTTGTAAAGAGAACTGAAACATTTGTCTTCATACCTGTGACATCCTGCCTAAACCTTTCTACTTCCTGAAAGGGTCTCTCCTACACCATGCCCAAAGAAGTAATTCCTCTACTTCACAGATTTCAGAGTTGTTCAGCCAGGAAATCTTGGGCTGGTGCTTTGTACTAGGGATGGGAGTACAGACTCTCACATACCTTCTCACCCAGGTGCATACACTTGTACGGACACACAGATCCTTCAAGCCAGTAATATCTGCAATAACTAGTGAGGTCACAGCCGTTCTTGTATGAGGCTTAGTGGATGGTAGTAATTCCTTTTCATACAGGTCTGGTTTCTAATCAAATCTGAGATAAAGTTGGAGTAAAGACCAGAGGAAAGGAAATGTTTACCTTTCTGGACTCTTACTATCAGCTTCTATCTCAGATCCCCCAACAGAGAGTGATTTTACTGTAGCACAGCATTTAAGTAAAATGTCCCAGTGTCAGGATTTTCCAATTTTCACTTTTTTTTCCCTTGAAATGTAACTCCATTTCATGCTGTGCTCTATCCACAGCTGTTCACCACCCCCTAATAATTCCTGCCACTTGCTAGAAAATGCTGCTCCACCTGATATTTGTCCTGCAGGTGAGGGACGCCCCTCTCCCCTCACAGACCTGAGCACCAGGCAGCGACAGAGGAGCACAGCACCACCCACAAACACATCCCTTTCCTGTCACATGAGGCATTTTCCATGATGCCTAGCCCAGGACTGCACACCTGCAGCTTGGTCTCTGGACCAGGCTTTCTGCTCAGGTGGGGGCTCCAGCAGCCCCACAACAGCTCTCCCACCCTGTCCCTGCCCTCCCAGCCTCCACAACATAAACCCATCCATGCTATCTTGGCTTCCCATGTTGTGTTTTATGACAGCTGGGCCACCTCCAGATTGAAAACGTCTGAATCAAAATAAAACAAAGTCATTTGGTACTTTTACACTTGTAAAATTGTATATGATGTCAAGTTTTGAAGTTCAGAGCATCGCCTGCATGGAGTAATCTAATTTAGTGGCCTTGCCACTAAAATAGACCCTAATCCAGCCCCAGGTGAGCTCAGCATCGTTTTCCAAAGGTGTGTTTATCACATGTGCTGTAAAATGAAAATGTAGCTATTATTCTTACTAGTCATAAACTAGATTTTTAACATTATCACCACAAGTCACTCACTGGCCAAATATCCACAAGAATTTTATTTGTGAGAAAAAAGCTGGCAAAATTATTCATCAGTATTGTGGCATCCACAACCTTGGGTCAAATCCTGTGCTGCTGTAGGGAAAGAGACTCCCATTAACTTCAAAGGGGGATTGTGACTTAATGAATTGAACATACATGAAACAACACCCTTAGAAATCGACCCTTTGGATATTCTGTGTCTAGTTATTTTCTAATTATCTAAAAGATCATCTAAGCTTCTTTTTAAGCTTCTTATAAACCAACCAAAGTTCATTATGCTACTACTAGCATTATTATGACTTATTATAAATAATAATGTGAATATTTATCTATCTCGGGGATATATTAAAAAGAACCTCAGGGAAATGAGGCCATACAGAGAATTTTGCTGCAGGACCAATATTTTTTAGGGGAATAATGATTTTGAGTGACTCAGGTTTAAAAACTTCAGAGCACTTTTCAGTTAAAATATCAACTAATTTAAGACTAACTAATCTAATTATTACCCAGTCCAGAAAATATTAGTCTATTTCTCACAAGAAGGGAGGACATAGATTCCACACCTACCTTTTCAGCAACTTTTTCTGTGATTAAATAGTCTTATAAGAATATTTCTTATGTAGGAGTGAAATTGTGTACAAACAATTCATTCAGCCAAAACAAGCAACAAACAAGACCCCAAAGCCATTTGAAGTGCTTCTGGATTTAGTGGCATAGCTATGGAATGAATCAGCATTAAAAACAAAGAAAACTGAGCTTCTTTCCCATTTTTTCCTTTGTAAAACATTCAGTTTGAATAATCCACTTTTTTTAAAAAAGCATCTGCACATCAATTACCCAATCACTTTAGAATGCCATAATCTCATTTTGTGACCAGGATGTGAAATTCAAATGTCATCCAATTCGATCAGTAAATGACATTTTGGTGCCTTGTACTAGATATTGCACTATATCAAAAACTCCCCTGCTTTTTTTGGCTGTTTTTAAACACAAGGATACGTAAGAGAAAACGGGTATAATATTTATTTTGCAGATTCATCAATGAGATAGATAGGATTGGTTTTATCAGACACTGGGTAAAGACAAAGGGATTTTTAATTCCCTTTATGAGTTCACAGTATAAATTCAGTGCTGGGCTGTAAGTGTTGCAGGTGTATTATTTCCGTGTACATTTTTGACACATGCACTCAGATATTTTCACCAGCAGATCTGTAGACATGGTTCTGTATGGGCAAAAATGGAGTCTACTAAAGGCATGAGAGAAAATTTATCCCTAAAATATTGATTACTTTCCTGGTTGTTAAATCATTATTAAAGCAGGTTGAGAACTCGTTTGCAGTCTCTTCTAATACTACTACTGTCACAAATGACATCACTTTTTAACAAGATGGATGCTCTCAGCGCCGGGCTCAGAAATGCCAAGCGGAATTAGCACTTTAAAAAAAAATACATTTCAATGTTTATCCATGGTGACAAGTGCTTCTCACACTGTACCTCCTTGTTTTTGGCCCCCATGATACGGCTGCAGTTTTCTTTTAATTCAGCAGCACAGGGCAGCTCCAAGGAGGCAAGGCAGGAGAAAGCTTGGCAGGGCACAGCCTGGTGAAGTGTGCGGGGGGATGAATTCCACCCTCCCCATCTCTCCAGTCCAGTGAGCTGCATCCTTCTGGATGCTCCCTATGCTGTGGCCACCAGAATTACAATAAAAAAATGTTTGCAAAGTATTCTTGAGTTGTCTGAAGAAAGGGACTTCACGCAGAGAAGATGTCGAGCATAAAACTTAAAGCTTTTAAAAAATATTAGGGTAGAGCAGACATGCACATTCAGAAGCATCTTCTGCTGCTAAGAAAGGAACAACAAGCAGACATAAGCTTTGCGTAGGAGATGATTTGCTGAAATGGAATCAGATGGTCATATGACCCTTTCAGGCACCGGAATTAAGCAATGAGCTGTTATTCCCCAGCTCTTGTGTGATACAACCACTGTTGCCACATTTCTGTCTTTTCTGTCATGAGCAAAGTGATCTCTTTGGAAAATACTTCAGAACCTTTTCAAATCCTTTATCCCTTTCTTGGGAGCAAAGTTGTCAGTGCTACATTGTCTGTTTCATTTTTAGCATTATTATTGTCTTTCATCATAATAAGTAAGTTGGCCACGGCTCTGAAGAGGGGGATTTTCCTCTCAAGCCATGTCTGGCCCTCTGCTCGTTTTGTTCTCCCCACTCCATAAGTAATCAACAAGAGGTGCTGTCAATAATGTGTTCTCTCAATTGACAAGTGTAAGGAATATGTAATTCCAGTTGTTTGCTAAGTCCAGAGGGACAGAGAGGAGCCTCTGATGAACCAGTGAAAAATGTACACCACCACATGCACACTAGGTACTGTTATTTGATTAAAACACCATGAAATGCTGAAGGATACTATGTCACCTGAAATATAAAAGGATCCTTCGGGAATTATTCTACATTCGGGTCTCCAGTGATCATTCCATGCTGACTGTTGGGCTGACTCTCGTTAACTGGCACTGCCCTTAAAATGCCTTCCAACATGCTTCCAGCAGGAAACGTGTTTGTAGGACATGGACACCAGCTGTTAGGCAGACATCTCTACTGCAGACTCCCGCGCTGCCCCTGAAATGAGCAGGGTTTATAGGTCTACCTTGAAGTCATGTTTTCTCCTTCATTTGACCCTTAGCTTTTATTGCTCTGGGAAGTAACTGCAAGACTGTTTAGTGTTCTGTAGTTCGTCTAAGATCTTGGGGAAAGAATCACAGGAAAACAGAATGAAAATATTACATAATGTAAAGAAGAACAGAAGCCAAATGAATGCAAGCAAGTGCCTTTAAAAGGGACTTTTTCTCATGGCTGAGGACAAAGAGGTGTGAGATGATGCCTTGGAGCATGTATTGTTGCTCTTTATGTGTTGCAGTGGGAAATCAAATTTACCTGAACAGTAGGAAGGGTGGAAACAGTGAAACCCCAAGCAACATTAGTATATACAGCTGAGCCACAGCACCCAAGAGAACAGAATCTGGGTCACAGTCTTGTCTTACCTTACAACATGATGAAATGGCCTCTGAAGAACACAACCAATGACCAAAAAGCAAGGAGAGAGGAGTCTGGCTACTCTAAAGCCTCAGGAACAAGCCTGCAGTTTCTTTCTCTATAAGGGGCATTTGAAACCTTAATCAAATTCCTAAAGGGGGAAAACTATGCCAGGAAGTAAACATTCAGACTCCTCCTGCTATTTTTCTTTCTTACCACTGTTTTTTGGCTTTTCAGTGTGTTTTGAATTGGGTGTGAAGCTTTATGCCTTATCTTACTTGTCTCTGTGTAAAAGGTACCTGCATTTTGCCAAAGCTTGAGCTGAGACACAGGCCATAGTAAGTCTGCCTTTGGTGGTTATGTTTATTTTAACTTGTATTTCAGAATCAAGAGCCATAGGGCAGTTGCTTCCAAGCAGCATTTTAAGGATTGAGCTCACATGGTGAGTATGATGCAACATAATTTTCAAAGCAACTAAATGTCTGCACCTACCTTAAACTTACAGGAGAACTAGAATTGCTCAGCACATCTGGAAGAAGAAAGGTGTTGCTGCTGTAATAAAACCTCTGAAAGAGATAGGTTAATAGCTCTGAGTAAGTAATTTTTTCCTCATTAACACTTTCTTCCCTTACTAGTGAATGTTTAGCCTACAGATTCTCAGGTACAGCTAGCACTTCTCTTTGCTTCAAACAAAGCCAACACAAAAACAACAAAGTCCATTATCCTTTGTGTATTGCTGTGCACATTAACTCAGTTCAGCTTTAAAGCTATTTTGGTTAGCAACAATAAATATCAGGTTTGCACAAGGCTTTACCCATGCTGTTAATGAGCAGTCAGAGGGTTACTAGGCAAAATATATTTCCAGTTTCTCACTTAAACTTTGTCTAGTTTTGTATCACACCTGAACTGTCCTACAGAAGCTGAGAGACCAGGGCCTCATGTATGTAACGGCAAAGATGATCTTGGAAGATAGGTGTGATCTTGGCTCAAACTCACATCAAGGAAATCTGGACAAATTGTGACGTTGGCCTCATCAGGTGTGTCAGGGAAACTCAGCCCAGGACAACTCAAAAGAAACCCATGGCTTGTTCAGTTCGTTACACAGAGTATGGCCAGCTTGGCATTGTCTCTGCTGACCCTCCAGATGGACCTTTGGCAATTCTTCCTTGCCAGTTTCTTTCTTTTCTGTCAGCCTCATCCTCACAGAAGGCAACAACAGCTTTGTTCTGCCCTGAGAGCAGTGCTGGAAAGGGTTAACTTTGCACTGTCTGACTTCTGTGTAAACACTGCTGACATTTCATCACTGGGATTTGTCACTAGCCAAAATAAGATCACGTTCACCAGTTTAAAGGCACTGAAGAAGTGTCACTGGCATTTCTGTGCTTAGGGCTGCATTACTGTCTCTGCTACAGATCTTGTTTTCACAGATTAAGAACATCCACAGAAAGTTCTGTATGCACCGCTGAAGCTATTTAAGAACTGTGTTTTAGAGGAAATGTGAGGACAGACAAAAAAATGCAAAGCAACACATGAGACAGAATAACAACAGTCAGAAGGAATACATTAATTAAAGTACTCTCCTAGAAAAAGGAATGACCTTCCCTAGGCTTAGATGGGAACTCAGAAAAACCTATTGCCAAAGGCAAGGTGGGGCTTTTTAGTCCCTTATCCATTTTTGCATAACTGCACCCAAACTGAAGTCAAGAATTTAGGGTGGAGGTGAATGAAAGGAAATGCATCTTTCTAAGGCACTTTTCCTGGTTTGGTACTTGGGTTTACAAACAAATCTCTGGCAATGAAACAGCTCAAGGCTGTTTCTGGACAGTGTCTTTGACTTCTACAGCACTACTAAAATGAGGTGAGGACAGCTGTGCAGCAGCTTCTCTTATGAGCTGCTGGGGAGAGGGGCTGTAAACTGAGGGCAAACCTTGCCCTAATAATTTTAATGGGTGACATTTAAAGCACAATATAAATTTAAGGCAAACAATATGAGCTAAACCAATACAATATAATCTATGATTTGTAAGTGCTGTTGCTAGTTACTCTTTTTGTTCAAGTACTGTAAAATGACAGCCAGCCCAGGATAAGTTAATGCCAAAAGATGGGTTTGTGCTCTGAGCTCTGCTATGCCTGAGCTAATGTTCTGGGTAGGAAGAGCATAAAAATTACAAGTATCCAAGAATAAGTAACGCTTGTAAGTTTTCGGCAAGGAGATAATGAGACAAGTTCACCAGTTGGCTCAGCCTTACTTATCCAGACACAGTGATGACTCCTGGCAGACACAAGGATGAGATATAAGAAGCAGGTCACAACTTTTTATCTAATAAGTCAGAAAAGTGGGATTCAAGACAGGAAAGTCTGGGG
The DNA here is from genome assembly GCA_008694505.1 of Cyanoderma ruficeps. Lineage (NCBI taxonomy): Eukaryota > Metazoa > Chordata > Aves > Passeriformes > Timaliidae > Cyanoderma > Cyanoderma ruficeps. Next base: position 12,572,319 of record VZDJ01007755.1, on the reverse strand, counting down.
TTTGGGTATTCAACCATCTGCCCCAAAATAACATAGCCTGTCCTGAGCCACAGGGAGGACTTGGCTCCCATTCTGAGTATCCCCAGGCTTCACCCTGCAGGCAGTACTGCCACTGGGGAGGAGAGTTTGTTCTGGAAAGTCATTAGGATTTTTGCTTCCTCTGGTGGACATCAGAACTACCATTTGATCTTTGTTTTTGGGAAGAAAACCTGAGGCCTGTGTTCCTTACAGGGCAACAGTCACAGTCTGTGATGATCTATGTAGGTGCCTATAAACTGTTAAAATGAAAGGTTTAAGATCATATTCTGCTTAAATAATCCCAGGAGGGAAATACTTCAGAATCAGATAATTTTAGCTCCAAAGGGAAACATTTTGTCTCAGTTCCCAAAGTGAGCCAGTCCTGAAACACCCTAAAACTGCAACTCCTGCTCTCCACTACACATGTACATGTCCGTGACCATGTGGGTAGATGGAGTAGATGATTGTGGGGCCAGGAGGGACCACAGCACATCCAGCAAGACTGTCGGTGGAAGGGACAGGAGGGGCCTCTATGCAGTCAAACACCACACAGAGGACACCCACCTGAAAGGGAGCAGAGATGCTGGCACTGGCCATAATGATGTGCACATCCACAGTGGGGGCTAGAGGAGGAGTTAGGCGGCTCTGCACGTCTCCCTCATGCCCATCTTGGCTGTTTGCCATGAACTAGTGCTTCCTTGTCCTCCCAGCTTCCATGCACAGTGCTTTCCTTGCCTGCAGATCCTGGTGTAGACACACTAACTGCACACTGCATGCAACCCCAGCACTAGAGGTGCAGCACACACCACTCTGCCAGGGAGGGAGCTCACCACCTTCTACCAGGAGAGAGGCAGTGGGTAACACCATGCCCAGAAGTCATGTGTGCCATGTGAAAGCGGCACAGAGACTTCACACAGCTGCAACAAGGAAGTAAGACCTTGTATGAGAGGATGCTGTGGGAAGGAAGAAGTCTGTGGAGGCCTGAGCTGGAAAGTACAAGTCAGGAACTTGGAGAATTTAATCTCTCAAACTGGGTGTCAAAGAGCCAGTTTAGGGCTTGGGGCATTGAAAAGATCATAGAATCATAGAACCATTAAGACTGGAAAAGATCTCCAAGATGAAGTCCAACCTTTGAACACAACCATGCCAGCTAAATCATAGCACTAAGTCCCACATCCAGTCATTTCTTGACAACTTCCAGGGATGGTGACTACAGCTTCCTACACTGCCCATTCCAGTGCTTACCCACCCTTTCCTGATGTTCAACCTGAACTCATCCTGGTCCAGTGTGAGGCCATGTCCTCTCATCCTGTTGCTTGCAATGGGAAGAGGCCGATCCCTGCCTGCCTACAACCTGCTTTCAGGCAGTGGTAGAGAGTGATAAGGTCTCCTCTGAGCATCCTTTTCTTCAGGAAAAACAACCCCATCTCTCTCACATGTATCTTGGGTTATATAACCAAAAAAGAGAAGTGTATTCTATTTCATCAGTTAAAAGCAATTGGGGACATGTTTTTTCTTTATCTCTTGTAACTACTAGGGGGGAGGGGGACGGGTACCTTCTGATAATGGGACAGCTGTTAAAACCAGCTGGAGCAATTTCCTTATCCCTTCCATGGCCCATCCTCCTTCCAGGGAGATATCTTCTGTTAATGGGCCATTAAGGTCACCAATGACATAACACATTACATCATCTCATTGCGAGATCCTCTACCCAGTGGGGGGAACCAAACTGTTCCTACCCAGATAAAAACTGAGATGTAGGAGCACCAGACTCTGGTTTTCCGCTGCATTCCTGGAGGAAGACCGGACCCATCTTGCCATTACTGGACCCTTTTCTCTAGGACCATCTCTACTCCAACAGAACTACATCTGCCACTCCAGGACAGCTTACTTTGGACTGCTTCCAACACCCTGACCAACAGGTTATCAGGTTGTATTTCTGACTCTGTCAGGGTTTCTAGGATTTTTGCTTGTTTGCTTGTTTTTTGTACTACAGCATTTGTATTCTTAACATTTCTAGTAAAGAGCTGTTATTCTTATTCCCAAATCTTTGTCTGAAAAGCCTTTAATTGCAAAATTATAGTAATTTAGAAGAGGAGAGGGTTTACATTCTCCTTTCCAAGGGAAACTCCAGCTTTCCCTGGCAGATACCTGTCTTCCCAAACCAAGACAACATGACACTCTCTAGACCCTTCACCAGCTTTGCTGCCCTTCTCTGGACATGCTTCAGCACATCACTGTCTGTCTTTCCTGCAGTGAGCACCCAGATCTGGACAGAGCCATCAAGGTGCAACCTCACCAGGGCCAATGTGTGGCCTCACCTGTGCTTCTGGCATATCTTCTGGATTTGCCACAAGACAGGAAAGAAGACAGAGCCTTTCTTCTCTGGTCCATGAGTACACACTTGGCCCATGGTGGCAGTCACTAGCTGCTATTTCTGCATGATGCGTGTTTGCAACACCCATATTTCTACATGGGGGGTCCAGGATGGCGGAAATGGCTGGAAATCTGCAGTGATGCAAAACTGCCAATAAAACTGCTGGAGGCTGGAGGAGTCCCTGCTTAGAGTGTTGGGAGGAGACATGCCATAGGTCCTGACTCAGCCCTGCTAGGTAGATGTGAGAGGTCTTTGCAGGGATTTTCTGTGGCTCACATGACATGCACAGCAGCCAGAGCGGCAGATCCCTGTATAAAATGAGGTGAGATGTTTGCCCTCCCATCAATTTGGTAAATGTCACCAGTGCAACACCAACCAGCACCCCACCCTCTGGGAAACACCAATATTTTAACAGCTAAACAGACACCTCCTCTTCAGGGATCGCAATGGCACTCACAGACTGAAATGGTGATGGTGCGATGAGGGAAGTAAGGCACTGCAGAAATTAAGTACATGGCTGGTGTGGCTGCAGGGCACATCTGCTAGGCAGATGAATAGAAAAACGTGGTCAAGTCTTTAAGATTGCACTCTTCAGGCAGAACAGAAGGAGCTACCTCCTGGTTCAGCTCCACCAAGCTACAGCTGATAATAACATGGGTTAATATATACATTCCTTGTCAGCCTTCTAATTTGGGTAAAGAGAATGAGTGTTGGTTAATTTTTATTCTTGTGGTTTTTTTGCTAGGACATGGTAACAAAGAGGACACAACAGGCTAGTGTGAGATGTCACCCTGTAAATTCACATGGCTTTGTCCTTAAACAGTAAAGATTTTTTTATCACTACTGACACCTCAATATATAGCAAAGGACACCCTGAAATGGTCATTGCTATTTCAAATGAATGAGCATCAGTACACCACATTGTCAAAAGGAATTATCCACAAAGCCAGGGCATTTGAAAGCTGAACTTCCACATAGTTATGGGATTTTATGCAGCTGAGAAACTGGTAGCAATAGGAAATAACTCCATGCAGTGTTTTACATGGAGGTGTTTGAATTACACATACAACAAGAGCCTTCCATTGTTCACTCTGCTAGTGTGAGTATATAATTTTCCTGCTGTCTTTTCCTCCCTTTTGTTCTTTTCAACTATTTTGTGATTAACACCATCTGGGGAAGAATTTCAGTATTTTCTCTGGTTTAGCAGGATGTGAGTGAGGTGGTGCTGCTGCATGAATCTTTTAAAAGCAGCCTAAGAAATATTTAAGACCTTAGTCTAGGAGGAACAGCTCTCCCAGGCATAATTTTTGGTGCTGGTTGCAGCAGGGAGCGTATGCTGTGAGGAAAGTATTATTTTTCTAAATGGAAGGTGTCAGATGGTCACGCAATGTGACTGCATGTTCGAGATCACTGCCTCCCATCTGCAATTTGTGACGTGTGAAAGATTCTGCCCAAATGTGCTCACCAACTGGAAACCCTCGGCACTTTTTTTTTCTTATCAGGAGAGACCAAGATAACCAATGGTTTTACAGATCAGGGATCCTATCAAATTAATATCATTCTAGGATAAAATCTGCTTTAAATACAACCACTAAACTCCAGCAAAGTTAACTAGTACATACAAGTTCATTCAACTGATTAAAAATCCCTACTAGTAAAACAAGAAAATATACGTGCAATTTTTTTCAAGAAAAGTATTCAGCTCCTATCTTTTAGCTGAAGGTTTGGTATAAAATGTGACAGTCTTTTCCAGCACTAATTAATGCCACCTAATTATAACACTTACTAGGCTCAAGCCAGGCATTAATATATTGTGAATAGTTTCTCCTTGTCCAGCTTCCCGCTGGATCACACAAGATGATTGCTTTTTGCCTCTCTCTGTTGGTTAAATGGATGCCACTGTGTCTAGGGCAGAGGTTTAACAAAGATTATTTGCCTTCAGCAGGGAATATGAACCCTACCAAGAGGAGAAGGTGCTCCAGACCAGGGTGGTTGGCAGTGCCTGCCCTGCCCTCTGCCCAGTGAGGGCTGCCCATCAAAGGGGTTATGAACCAGTGAGTCAAACTCCACCTGTGTTGATGGTGGGGGCCAGGGAATGGTTGACCCTGGAGTCCAGGGTGCCTGCTGCAAGGTTCAGGGGCTGCATGGAACCAGGAGAGCCTGCTGGCAATTGCCCTGGTTGAGACAGGACAGAAAATGGTTCTGTGAGGCAGTAGTCAGGCTACCTCAGCATCCCATCTGGCCAGTGTACGGTGACAAACGTGTGTGGTCTTTGCCTACCACAGGGCTATGGTGTGGCTCACCTAGTGTTATTAAATCCCAGAGCACCCCAAACAGGAGTACTTGGAGTATTCAGGGGATGGATATAAACCTCACCCAGCCACTGGAGCATCCTCAAGTGTTTTATGGTCTAAGTTGACAACTACCAGAGGAGAACTCCTCTCATGTGAGTTACTATTTTTTGATGATCGGTAAGTTCTTTGCATTTTATTTCCCTTCTTGGTTCACCCAGGAGGTAATACAGCAATCTGTGCCAGCTCCCTGAAAAGGAGCAGATGTGCTCATGACTCAGCACTGGATGCCTGTCTGAGGAGGGGCTGCTGACCAAGGCTGTGTGATGAACAGGGCCATTGCAGGTGTGGCTGCAGCCATTTGCATGCAGCAGAGCTATCTGTAACCTAACTGGTCTACACCCACAGAGGAACAGAAGAGGGAGGCACTTGTACAAATTGGCTAAAACCTTTCCAGGAAGATAGGGACTTGCCCACATGCCAAGGACGCTGTTATCACGACTGTTGTTGGTGCTGTGGTCAATGGATTACAGGTACCTCTACTGTCCCCCATTACCACACAGAGAGGCTTCAGGGACAGGTTCTTAAAGAAAAGACAGTGAACAAGGTGCAGGTGGAAAGCACTTGACTTTCAGCCCTCCATTTACTAAATGGATATAACAAAGGCAGATGACAAACCTGGCTGCACTGCCTTGGGAGAGGGCCATTGCACCAGCCTGGAAAAGAGGAAAGATTTTGTCTTTACTCCTGATAGATGTCTCTCCTAGGATAAATACCCAGTACTAGTTACAGGTGCAGGCATCTTTGCTTGAGAAATGACCACTGGGTCAGAGAGACCCTCCTTATATGAAGCCATCCCAGATATACCCACTGAGCTCTGCTTGGTCTTGCTTACCCCAGTTTAGCAGGAAGCCAGTGAGCTTTGTTCAGATGTTTCAGAGCCACTTTCTAGTCGAGTAGAAGCCCTTCTAATCAGCCTACACCCACGTGTGCTTCTGCCTACATTGTCCTGTAGACTCTGCTCCATCCCTGTGTTTATCTTTTAACTTGTCATGGATGCACACAGCCAGAGGGGAAATATCTCTTCAGGAGCCTTTGTTTTTTATGCAAAATAAATGCCCTCACATACATATGGTCTCACATACAAAAAGATCTTCATTCCCCTGAGCCTTCCAGCCCTTCTCTGCACCTGTCCAGACCATGCTCCTTTTCCTGCGTTTAAGTCACCTCTCTGTTTCAGATGATGCCTTTTCCTTGCACCATGGATGAGCATTTCCCTATTCATGCCACAGCTATGTGGTCTGATGCAGCTCAGGCTGAATGGCTTCAGCAGGCTGCTTTTTCTTAGTTACCCTCTGATGTACTAGTATGGGACCTTCTTTTCCCAAGTGTCATGTTTAACCCCAACTGGCAACTAAGTGCTCGAGGTAAGCAGTAAGTAGCAACAACTAAAATATCAGTGTGTTATCAGCATTATTCTCATACTGAATTCAAAACAGAGCACTGTGCCAGCTGCTGAGAAAAAAGAAACTCTATCCCAGACAAAACCAGGACACCAAGCGGTATCTATTCAATCAACTCCCAGTTTAATAAAAAAGAAACAAACACTGAGATTCTACTACTTTTTTGAGCAAGACAAGTGGGGAGCTTGCTAAAGGTACTTCAAAATTAATTTGAAATGAAGATCCTTTTCCAAGGTGTTCAGGCATGGTGGAAGATTTATACCCTAAAGTACTTCTGAGCACAGCTTCCTGCACTTAGCTTGAAGCCCACCACACCCAGGCTTGCTCATTGCTGTCAGTCCATGAGCACCAGAGCCCTGGACAGTTTGTTCTTAGGAAAACATACGATACTACAGCTTCAAGAGAAGGTCTCTGCCATGCTCAGCACTGATCTAGCAAATCCATACCTTACCCTAAGCCTTCTGTCCTTCATCTTTCTCTGCTCTTGCCCCATAGGAAGTGATGGCAGCCTTCTGACTATATTCATGCTTAGTTTTGCCATAATTACTCTATCTCCCCCCTCATTTCCCTGCTGCAGCAGGCAGGTCACAAGTAATACTGGTGGTTTCTCTTTGGTGGCCATACGGCCACCGTGTCCTTTAGAGCTGTTGAGCAAGGAGCTTGCTGTAAATCACAAAAGTGCAGTAAATATGTTTTGTCAGCATTCAGTGGTAGGAAAGTCAAATGAAAAAAAAGGAAAATAGGCACTGCATTTCAAGGACCAGAACCTGGTGGGATGTTTTCCAACAAAGACTATACTATAGGATCCCTTTTTTGTTTATTTTTTTAAAGCCTAAAACAAAACAGCCAGTTTTAGAAGCTATAAGGAAAAATCCCAAACAATAAGCCAATAATTTGTCATCTACTCTATCCCAAAACATGGTGAGCTGAACTGACAAGTGACCAAAACATACCCAAATATTATATTATGTGCATGAAGCAGGAAGTTTGGTGGAGACAGATTTGAAGGAAGATTTTGTATTGTTCAGTGAGTCACCCAAGCATGGGAAGGCTGGAATTTCATCTGTTTGGCTGTGCTCAATGAACTGGATCATTTTCACTGGTTCAATAAGTTCTGACTATCAAAAAAGTAGAGTTATTATGCTTTTTAAATCTTGGCTCAAAGGCAAGTTCATCTTACTGTTTTTCACCATCATCCATGAGTTTAGCATCTCTGAAAGAGGGTTAAAATGTAGTTCAAAACCTAGAAGATGAGTTGTGTGTGATACACAACACCTGGGTTTCTGGAAAAGAGATGTGAGCAGATTTACTCACATAATAAACCCACTCGTGTCAGAGAAATCCTTGTCAGGGCTTTGTTTCCTGAAGAACTAATATCTAACGTTTGGAGAAGCTGACTTCCAAGACTGATCTTTTTGTTTTGGACCTCATGAAGGTCTCTGCACTCTTGAAGCTGATCTCTAAACATTTGGATGACCTCTTGTGCATTGTTGTTCCTGTTTATTGTAAGAACAGCCACAAAAGCAGTCAGAAGACATGGAAACATAATGTCTCTGGGGGCAAAAAACCCCAACTTGCTCAAAGGTGGAAAGAGAGATGAGAGACAGAAATATGTCTACCTTTGCCAAAATATGAACACTAGGGTTTAAAAAGGTGATCTTTACTTCAAAACATGGAATTCACTTCTCATTTCTCTATTTAGTTATACTGTATCCCAACATAGATTGCACTGGGGCAAATGTATATTACTATTTTTAGTGTCATAACTTGTTTTTCCTCTGTCCCAAGGGGCTAGTAACAGTTAGCTGCCTTCCAAAGGTGATTTATAGTGTTATAAAAAGTATAATGTCAACAAAACCAAGACAGTTAAAGAATGAGCACAGTTCACCAACAAAACTATATGGACCTCTAAACAGAATCCACTGAAATCAGCACTTTAGGATTTAATGTGAAGAACACATTATGGAGCCTGCAATTAAAGACTTTTTCCCCCTAGATGGTCACATAAATAAATGAACCATTCAGAGTGAAACAGTTCACTGAGGAGAAGGAAAGTGCACAGCATCAGCTTTCTGATCACCTCCTGACATGAGTACTATAACTTCCACACACTGACCTCCTCCATGCCCAAGTTCCTCCTCTTTAGCCCATTTGGGTCACTGGCAGACAAGCACCCAGGATGAAACTCCTTGTGGAGATATTTAAGCTGCTAAGCACTAAATGTACCTATTGAGTCACTGCAGATGCTGTATGTTTAATCTTCTTCCCACCTGGCAGACAAAAAGGAGGTTCAGTTTTTGGTGCAAAGCAGCAGCACAAAATAATGGTTCCTCCCACCCAGGTATGGACAGCTTGGTGGAGAAGCTGTGGTCTCATATGTTTGGCTGGAAGAGGAGATCTCTCAGAAGTTCACATAGTCCTGCTGTTGAGGTGCAGTGGGAAGATGGTGCAGTGAGGTGGTTTGAGTTTTTCTACACAGGAAAAAACTCTGTCATTTATATTGTTGAGGAAAGAATGCTGACTGCAAACTGCTTGAGTTCTTGCAGGCTGGGGGTTTTATTTAGTAAAAAAGAGTGTCAAAGGCAGTAAATTATACACCAATGTCAGTTACTTTTTGTAGAAATTAAAGTGATTTTAAACATTATTGGCTGATTCTCATGTGATTCTCTTCTAAATCCTCATTTCCATTTTGAGAGTAATTGCATTCAGTTTTGCCTTACTTTCTTGCATACATTTCTTCAGTCTCTGATCCACATAACCAAGAAAATAAAAAGAAAGGAAAGAGCTTTTTGGTTATTTTGAAGTTTACCTCCAAAACAAACCTTCAGATACATCTCAAGAAGTGACCACTACCTCTGTTGATTTTATTCTCTCTCCTGTGTCTAGACTGATGTTGTAAAACTGCCTTGTAATTTCATTGTTTTTTTCCTAATTCTCTCTTTCTTCTGTGGTTGCTGGTGAGGAGATGAGCCCTGTGGTGCAGGATACTGCACCAGGCCATCAACCTTCTCTTTAATTCTTCACTTAACAACTGTAGTAGGGATGCAAGTCTCAAATTTGGGCAGTGAGCAAGCATCACAAATTTGTTCTAACCCAATATGTGATGCCTTGCAGAGCAGTTTCTCCAACCCTCATTTAAAGATACAGGCATTATTTCTCTGATTGAGGAGGTGCACGTTATTTCCCTCTGCCCATGCAGCCAACCCAGTCATTATGGGAGGGTGACAGGACATAAAGCTGTTCTACCTGCTTAGCTGCGTGCATTGTTGGAGATCCTGAGGCTGCCCAACTGAATTCCAAGAGTCAGGCAACTAGAAAAGTGGCAGAGGAAGGAGAGGTTTTTTTTCGGAGCTGCACTAACTAAGAAACAAACATAACTCATCTGCAAGATATGGGGAAGCAAACAAAGAAACAAACAAAAAGTAATATTTGACAATTGATCAGGGCCTGAAAGATGCCAAGTTTCATCAGTGCTCCTGACCTTCACAGCAGGCAATATGGTGGCTTTTTCAGAAGGCACCGCTGGAGCTGCAGAAGCATGTTCCATAATCATTATTTTTACAGCGCATGTCCCTTAGGATGTCAGAACCCTCACAGGATTCTCTCTCCACACCCACTATTCTCACCATTTCTGCTTCGCAGAAGCAGGTGCATTGAAGTGTAGGGAAGAAAATAGACACACCAGCAAAAACAGTCTCTGCTTTGGGCTCATTAGTAGGAACTGGAGGGGCTGCTCACATGGCCAGTACTTGACTTCTACCTCAGAGGCACCTAAGGTTGAGAGAGGAGGGAATGGAGTCCAGACAAAGAGATCTTAGTAAGGTACAGTGGGAATGGGATGTGCTGTGCCTATGATAAGGCAGATGCTCTCATGCAGCTCAGATGCCAGGGACTGAGGCATTTGGAAAGAGAGCCACCTTTGAAAACAAGGGTGTGTGTAATTTACTCTCATTTTAACCTGATTCTGCATTGTCCTGCATTTTACTATTGCTTATGTTTTTCTGCAATGAGGTGAAAGCACACGTTGGGCAGTCCCCCTGGCTTGGGGGACTGAGTCTAAAAGTAATGCTATGTAAAAAACGTTTCTGAGAAACAAAAAAGCACAGGTAATTTTCAAACCCAAATGACTCTTTTATTTGAATGAGTGGTTATTATGAAATAAAAATAATTTAATGCCTGGTTTGATAAAGGGGTTTTTTGTTTGTTTTGTTGGGGTTTTTTGTGGGTTTTGGGGGTTTTTTTGGTGGGTTTTTTGTTTGTTCGTTTGTTTTTGTTTGTGTGTTTTTGTTGTTGTTCAAATTTTTGGGGGTGGTTCTTGTGGCATTTTGGGTTGGTTGGGGATTTTCTTTTGTTTGTTTGTTTTTTTAGAAAGAGACAGATGAGCAAAGGAGCAGGAAGAAAAGCACTCTGCACCAACTACACCGCTACTTGCTTCTGAGTCATTGGCAGCTCTGAAAGAAATTATCTCAAATGTTTATGATCAAAAATAGAGCAGATGAAGAATAAGATGAAGTGACAATTGACAACTTCTCTGGGCTTCTGAATTACTGAACAGAACAGGATGGCCGTTCCTTTAAACATCTTTCTTTATATAAGATGTAGGAGGAAAAAAGCTATATTACATGAACAGAATTCAGTGTAATTGACATCTGCAGGTAATATCTGGCTGCTAGAACTAAAATGTCCTTGGAATTTTTTAAAAGCATGAATGAAAGCTTCATAACTTCCAGAACAACAAAAAACCCCATGTTGGTTGCATCCAACATGGTGAAAATTAAACAGGAATTCATCTAATAGAAGAAGAAAAATTTATGTCTGAAATAAAATCTGACAACTGCTCAGTATTGTAAACTGGTTGTATTTGTTATGTGAAAACAGAATATAGCCAACCCCCGAATACATCTGTTTGTTGCTTTAGAAAAGGTGTATTTTACACAGCCTAAAATATCTGAGCTGTGTAATTTAAGCAGAAAAACATGAATAGTTGCTGCAAACTGTTTGAGAAATCGTTATCTCACCAAATTCATGTAAGTCCAGAAAAAAAGGCCATATGAGTTAAGAAAGCATGGAAATATAAGCACTATAAACACTGAAACAAAAAGGAAAAAAGTTATAAAATGTGATGCCAATATTAATGAACATACATTAAGCAGAAAATGAAAAAAAATAGAATCCAAGCTAGTGAACAAGAGGAAATTTATGGATAAAAAAATTAAAAGAAAAATAAAAGAAGAATCTTCTTAGACTTAAAAGAATAAAAAAATTGATTTGAAGGGTGTTTATAATGAAGAAGATGAAGCTATTAGAATAAACATTTATAGTAAAAAATGCTGGAAACATTCAAAAGTTGTCTATTTTTCATTTAGGGGAAAAAATAGATCTATATCCAAATGATAGGAAACTGTTACTGAACTGTTTTCCAGCATTTCCAGCAATGTGTTATGCTGATGATAGATAGCCACTGTGAAATCTAGATATTTAAAATCATCAGGTGTTTTATGTAGATTATTCAGACATCTTATTTAGATTTTTTCCTTTATACTGATTTTTCAGTAATTTTTGAAACAAGACAGATGTTGCAGAGGAGAAACAGAAAGATAGCATTTTGCCAGTGTTTAAAGAAGAGAAAATACTATGATTCCATTAGCTCCAGGCCTCTCAATCTGATGTTAATCCTGAGTTTTGAAATGGGACTATTGACAGAGAATTTGATTGATAGACTACGTACTTTAACTAGTGACAATTAACATGGTTTTATAGAGAACTGTTCTTGTAAAACTAACTTCCTAAGATGTTTATGAGATTGCTAATTTAAGTGATAATTATGTTGAGGTAGTATACATGAAGTTTTGTAAAGTATTCTACTTGGTTATGCAAAGTATTTTGATCAACACAGCACAGCAACAGAGAACTAGTGTGGCTGACATTAAATGCATTAAAGCTAGTTAAAAGATATGTCTCAAGATATGGTTATAAGGAACAACCAGCACTGCCTGTGTGTGTGGTTGCTAGTAGGGTTCTGCGGGTATTGGTTCTTGACTGTCTATCATTTAGCATTATCAGTGACATGGAAGAAAAGATAAAATCATTACGAAAGAGTTTGCAGATGGCATGACATTTGTGGCCATGTTAAATAATGACCTGCAGAGATCTCTGCTGCAGGAGGGTCTGATTGATGGGACAATGGGTGCAAAACACCAGTAATTTCAGTGAAGTCATATATGCAGTACCTAGGGGGAAAATACTTGAAAGGGAGGGAATATCTTCATAACAGAGCCAGGGAAAAAAATGGGAATTGTGATGACAGGTCAGCTGGGTCTGATCCTAAAACCTGTGTGATGTCTGAGCATATAAACAGGAGACTGCAGTGTCAGCCATAAGACTGTCAGAGTCCTTTGTCCTGTCTATGTGCCCACCACACACACAGATTTGAGGCCAAGCTGTAGGTGTGACGAGGAAGAGTATCAAAGATAATTACATTAAAATTATATGAGAAAGCTTCCACTTACCTGATCAGGACGGAGGCTAAAGATGTTTCTGAATGATGGAACATTGTTGCTAAATGGGTCTTCAGATTTCTAGTCAGAAATACAGCAGCTGCCGGGGCTGAAGTGGGAACCTCAGCATTCATGAAGGTAAACTGTGAATGAATGACTTTGCACTAATGAGCAAACAGTCTGGCCTGAATAAAACCGCTTTCTTCTGGATGTTGAATGCTGTTGATTTTGCTGTTTAGAACAATAGAATCATTGGAAAGTTAGGTCCATTCTAAAGGTAGAATGTTCAGGAATTGAAAGTTTAACAAATCCTACTAATAAATCCATTATTTCCATTCCCTAAGCAGGGTACTGTGGGTCTTACTCTGCCTGGGAGCTGGGTAAAAACAGCCAGTTAATGTACTAAAGGTCAGAATTTCAGAAGTGCTCTACAAATGCATTACAACCAACTACTAATAATTCTTTCCTTTTTTTAAGGGGTCTGGTCATGTCCAAGGGAATGCCAGCTACATTTTTCTTAATGTATGAGCACAAGTTACACATAACAACCTAACAACACAATACTGCCTCTTTAATGCTAATCTATTCCTTGCAATCTACTAGATACATGTAGAATCATTGGTGTGTATCAAGAGAGCAAAATCAGATTCTGAAAATATCTGAAAGGATGCACTAGAGTGTACATAATAATGTATTTTAATCTGCCAGGCCTTAAAATTAATCATGAATTCCCACAGAGATTTTAATAATTTTGAGATGATGGGGTTTTTTTCATATAGTGATATTCTTGGACAGAGTTCTTGAAATGCTACATGGAAATGGGTGGGGGAGGGAAAAATTTGGGCCATTTTTCAATTACCAGGTTAGCTAACATACAGATACAAGAGCTACTGTTTAATTGGTTGTTTTATTCTTTTTCTTCCACCTAATAGATAATCAGTAAGGTACCTCAAACACAAACTTTTATCACACCGTAAAGCTGGCATACAGCATAAAGTTTATCTCTTTGGGCATATACTTATGGGAACAATTCTTGTCAGCAAATGCCATAGCGAATGACTTGAAACTTCCTGGGGAAAACTGCACTTCTAGGATCTCATCTTGTGTTTTGTCCAAACCATTTTATCTCTTTATGGAAAACAATACCACGTGGTTCCTCATGGCTTCAAGACACACAGAGCCATAATTTTTGTCCAAATACCTGCAGGTCTCACTAATAAATATATTTTATCAGAGCCAATTTGCACAGTCACAACAGAAGCACTATGACAACCCCAAACCTAAACTATCTCAATTTTTTATTAAATGCTCTGTCTTTGACATGTGACCATGCATGATGTTCAGTAAACAGCATCAGTTTTACTGAAAGTATGTAATTTTCAGGGCCAAAATAAAGATATTATTCCAAAAATTACTCTTGAATTCACCAAACAAAGGCATTTTTGATACACATGGAATTAAACCAAGAGGTAAATTATTACTGTGCATCCTGTTACTGGTCTCTGGGAGATACTAATGTCAAAAGGGATCAAGCACGATAAGCAAAGTACATTTAAGTAATTGAAGAAAAAAACCCAAACCCTTGTAATTTTTTTAATCAAAGAGTATTACTTATGTTCCATCACTTACATGAATTTTGCACAGCTGTTTGCACTAATATGTGTTAAAATGGGTAATTACCATAGCAATCATGGTGTGAGAAAACACTCTTGCTCCATTTTAAATATATAGTCTTGCTTTTATCTCTCTCTTGCCCACAGACACACCTGATTTTATGCTATTTGCTTTCTTGTTTGCTCCTTTCTAGTAGTTGGAGCCAAGAAATATTTCAGACACCAAATATTTGACATATTTCTGGATCTTATGTTAACAGCCTATGGGCTGCAGTTTTGGTTCCCTGTTTTAATGGTTAGGAGAAGCAAGAAGCAAACAGAATAGTGATGTTTATGATGAGAGGGTAGATGAAGGGGTGAGGAAAGCTGGGAATAGCTGAAGTGTGTCTGACACAGCAGTTTCTCTTCTGTATCACTATTTTATTTTTATGAGGCTGCAGCAAATTGATAGCTTCTGATACCATAGTCAATAAAACGTTGTGTAAATTCCAGCGATGGGCTGGAAAAAGATTGAATTAAAAGGGAGGTATTGGGTCACATCCATATTTCAAGTCATTTGTGTGCTGCCTTATCTCAGTACCTGAGGGAAGCAGTTTCTTCACAACTAACCACCCAATTAGTACCTGCTGAGCACCCGATGTTTGATTTTCTTCTAGCTGTCCCCCTCTTTCAGTGCAAACCAATTTCCTAACAGTTTATTTTTCAGCCCACATGAAAACTTTTCTTTTCTTAGCAAGTTTGAAAAGTTGCAAAAAGTGATTTTAGAAAGAAAATTATTCAGAAATCTTCCAGAGAATATTTTTTTGTAAACATGATGAGGCAGTCTGTTTAGCCATAACTATTGATGCAGTTGTTACTGCTTCTGCCAGGAAGACTTCTACAGAGTCACAGGATAGCTCAGGTTAGAAGGGACGTCAGCATGGTCCTCACCCAACCATCTTCAAGCAGGCTCAGCCATGACCTCGGATAGAAATCCTTGGGGATTTCTCTTGTCAAGTCTTGCAAAGCTCCAAGGATAGGTTCTGCACAAGCCCCCGGGCAGCCTGTGGCACTGCCTCAGTGCGTTCCTGGGGAAATTCTCCTTCTGGTATCAGTGTGACAAATGTCATATTTTCAACTTATCCCCATTGTCTCTTGCCCTCTCACCATGCACTCATATAAGAGACCAGCTCCATCTTCTTCATGAATGAATGATGAGGTCCTTTTTTATCTAAATTGTATGGACTTGAATGCATCCAGTTTACAAACACTACCCTCCTCCCCCAAGCCCAACACCACGTCTCCACCTTTGAAAATTGTGCTGAGGAACTTGAGGAATTCCAGAGGTGACTTTTTCTGCCATCAACCTGGCCACAGTGTAAATCTAGTACAGGTACCTCCCTTTTCATACTTAGTAAGACGAAGAACGAGCAACAAAAATCTTAGAGAGAGATCTTAGGGAGACTAAGATGGGGTTTTTGGACTATCTCTGCATATGGATTTATTCCGTTGTCTAAGAATTTCAGAAAAAAAATTACATCCTTCAGCTGATTTCTGAAAGGCCTTAATGTTCATCATTACATTAATTTGATAGGCTACAATGAGTGTGAAATATATTTAGAGCTTCCCCTGCAAGTGATGGTGCTCATAATACTAAAATATAGTTTACACTTTACGCAGCACCTTTATGGAGAGGGACCTCCAAGCATTTGCAAACACAAAGAAACACAAACCAGTAGGGCTCTGCTTGCCACTGAAATGCAACCTGGAGCTGGAGGAAAGTACTCAGCAGTGCAGAACAGAAGAGGAGTTTATGACAGAACATAAAGAAAAATTTTGCACCTACCAGAAACTGCAAGGGGAATTTAGCTAAGCAAGATGAAATTCCCTAACTCAGCATCTGGAAAGGACATCCTGGTTATGTACTTTTCCTCCTGGAAAAATGTCTCATTTCTGGCTCTTCGCACTCAGCCTTTTAGACCATGCTGACTCACCACGAGCAGTGGAACTTGGAGAAGATAATAGGGGTGAAACCGATGGGATTCAAAGAAATTGCTCTGAATAACAGATGGGATTTACTAGAGAATTATTTAAATTTTGGAGAACTGAAGAGCTAACCTATTGAACCAAGCAGCATTTATAGCTCACACTTCTTCTAGGATGTCACAGGGTGATGTAAACGCCCTGTGGAAAGAGGCATCCCTATGTCAGATTTTTTCCAGAAGAGCAGCATTAAGAAACCCATACATAAGTGCCTTACACTCATTATGATGCCACTGTTAGCACCTTCAGGATCCTCTCCTCACCAGCAGCCATTTCCACTGCTCACAACCCTGGGTCCACACAGCACTGCTGGGAGCACCGGCAGCACTCGGAAGGGTCCTGCAGGCAGCCTGGGGAATGCTGCAGGCAGCACGGCAGCATTGCAGCGCCAAGCAGTGAATGGCAGCCACAGTGAAGGGGCTGCTGTACCCCAGATGCTGCAATGTGATGGCTGCTGATGAGCAGGGCAGCCCCTGCAAAATAAGACAAACTGTAACCACTGCATAATCATTCATAAGAGCTAAGCAATCTTTAAAATAACAGCTATGAGTGCAATTTATGAATCTTTCATTAATGCACATTTAGTAATGACATGATTTTAAATTAATGCGATATTTATTGAATTGCTAACATTTTGTCCTTTTAATTAAACACCTCTTTAACCAGAGCAAGGTTGGATCCAACATATCCAAATGAAGCACATAGCACTGCGCAACTCACTTAAAAAATCTCAGATGTTTATTAGTGATCATTGGTATCTTAAGCTGGGAGGATGTTTTGCTTTTGCACCTTGTATGGCTGATGTGTCACTATTGCCCAGAAAAAGACAAGTATAAATAACATCCAAATAAAAGCAGATAAAGCAATGGTGAAAGAAGAAGAAATTTCAACAGAGAGCTCCAAGTTATTTTCTCTCTGGCCCTGACTATGCATACCAAAGTAATCCATGAACAGAGGACATGTCACAGAGAGTATTTTGTATTGCCACTTTTCAACTTAATTCATTATTTATCGCTTGTTTAAAAATGAGGGGTCTATTACCCACAGGAGTATTACCTGCCCTTTTGCATTCACACCTTCAGTGTCACATTCATGTAGCTTTGCATGTTGTCCTTCTTAATCGGCAATACCCATTATCCTTCTCCATTTCATGTCTGCTTTTTTTTCCCCCCCAAAAAAAAGACAAGCTGGTGAGCTGGGAGGTGCTGGCAGACCCACTGCCCACTGGCAGACAGCCCATGGAAGGATGTGGTCTCTACCAAACCTTGTGCAACACATCGTGTTATTTCACTCCTTTAGCCTTGTAAGTGCGTGGAGGATCTTTGCCTGTGGTTCTACTGAGCCCAGAGGGAAATCTGAGATGCTGCAGTCTCCAAGTAGCACCTGAGACTTACAAGAGGGAAGTCATTTGTGGCCAGAACAAGAGCATTTACTGCTAAGGTGATACAGAAGCAAACATGGCCTTTGTTTGGTATTTTACATAGGTAGATGAGTATGGCAGGTGGGGCAGTATCCCCTCCTGCCTGATACTGGTAAAAAGTCACAGAGTACCTCTGGGGCAGAGAACGGCCCCAGAAAAATGGTATTTTCTCCCTCACACCTCAGCTCTTTCCTGCAGTGAGGTAATCAGGGGAGCAGATGATCAGCATAGTGTGGTTTCCAGTCTAATTGTCAGGAAAGTGAAGAGCTCAGCCCAAGCTACACTGCAGCAGATTCAGCGTGTCCTGCAGCCACCATCAGTGCTGCGCAAAGAGGAGGGCAGTAGTCAGTCCTAATTCCTTAGCCTCAGTGATATATTTAACCACATTCATGGCCCCATAAGGGCTGTGGCATTTTTGCCTGGTAGGAACATCCTGGAGCTGCAGGAGGAGTAGTGGGATGCTTTTGTGCCATGATGCTGCTGTGCCCTGGAGCTCTGAGGGACAAATATCATAGTCTGTTCACAAGCTTTCTCAAGCTCAGCACAGGCACACGCACACACATCTCAGTGCACCAACAGAGATACATCGTGAAACTCAGGGAAATGCACACTGTCTTTTGCCTCATGCCCTTGGCTGCCTGAGAGCTGAGGCTGAGCACAACAGAGCAGCTCCTCAGCACAAGAGCCGCTGTAGCTGCCCATCCTTAAAGTGGAGAAAACAACACTGACCTCTCAATCTCACAAACCTGAGGAGGTTAGGACAGATCTGAGGCTTTGCTGCATGCTGTGGTGTTGTCCCCTCTTGCTGGCAAGGGTTTTGCCTGCGTTTGGAGCCAGAGAAGTGAAAAGCAGCAGAAACACCCGTTCTTGCAGCTTCTTGTCTGTCCTGGCAGACACCTTCACTGCGTTGAACCTCTGAGTTATATCCCAAGCTCTGCATAAGCCAGCCTCTAGATCAACAGTTCTTTGACCTTTCTAGCAATTTTCCAACCCGAGGGTCTGCATTTTCTGAGGAGTCACTGAGCCCACTCCAAGGATAACCAGGGCTGTTTTCAGGTACATCCCTGCTGTTCTCCAGGATTTTATTTTCCACTGTGGAGTTTAACTCTTATATCCTCATGCTAGGAGCAAGGGATCTGCCCCTTGTCTAATCTCGTAACTATTCACAGCATCTGTCACAAAATTATGAATTGAACAAATTTCACCAGGATTAAGAACCTAGGATTCTCAGGAAATTCAAAATTTCTGATCAGATTTTAACAAAGGACAAGAAATAGACAATTCAGTTTGTGCAATTTCATTATAGAACAGCAGTCTTCGCTCAAATAGCAATAGAATGGTTTTGTAGTAATTCTCTCAGCAACACCCCTAAATAGACTGAATATTTCTTAATTAAAACCCATGGAATAGGCAAAATAATGCATATTTCAAAGTCAAACACCGAAGTGCTAATTTGAGGTCATAACCTAACATTATGTGTCTTGGTCAAACTAGTCCTTATTAATATATTTATTTTCAAAAAATTTTACTATAATTTGCAATTGCTATGAAACAATATTTAAAATCTCTAGTACATAATATTTATAAAAATATTTTAGGGGCACAAATACTTTATAAGTTATTTTTGCACATGCTATGCTGGATATAACAGTATGGTCTGTCAAGATAATATCACCGCTATAATAATTTTGGTGTAGCCATAAGCCAGTTACTGACTTTTAAAGGCAGTGAATGTCAATAATGACTTTTCAGCACTTGTAGTTTTAAGGACTACCTATCACCTGAGATAACTGAATTCCAGGACTGAAATAAGAGGATTTTTATGGAACAACATGGTTACTACCATATCTTGACTCTGCAAAACTGTAAGTACATGTTCAGCTGTAAATCCACAAGTGTCATTGTCTTTAATGACACCATTTGTGTGTCTAAAAATCAATCATGTATACACATGCAGAACTGGAATCACAATAACAGAAAACAGAGGCAATGATTAATTACCCAATTGAAAGCTGTTCACGAATACCGTGTCTGACAACTCTATAAATCCATCGAAATCTTTGTTAACAATAAATGATCAAAGCCTAATGCTAAGGGTATAGCCTAATTGGTAGGACAGGAAGTGCTAAATTCAACAGGTATTAATGAAAATTATATTTAGACTTTGGAGAAAATCTTTCTGGAAACAAGAGCACTGAAATGTGCTTAGAAATTGTTCAAGTAAATTATGGAGTCACCACCACTGAGGAATTTTAAAGAAGAGGTTGGGAAAATTTTCCAGGTTTGCTTTTATTTTCTGGTTTTACTCCTGTGTCTTGTGGCGGAGGACCAGGCAAGGTGATCTCTGCAGCTGTGCTCCTACAGACCTGGTCTGTATGTAGAAAAAACCTTGATCTAGCAAACTGGGAGAGAGCTGGACATCATAAACACATGGACAGCACTAGAGCCTTAGGAGGACTGTGTAGCCTCCTGCTGCTGATGTAGTAATCATTGAGTATATACCCACTATATATCCAGGATATGCATTTATCCAATATATACTAGGAAAAGTACTTCTAGCCTGTGAGGCAAAGATCCCCAGCATGCCTAAATCCAACACAAGTGGAAAGAGCTGAGCATTTTGTCTTGGGCCTTCAACTATGCTAGGAAAGAAAACACTGTCCTTTCTGCATATTGCTTCTAGAGATCTGCATGAAGTAACAAAGGTCTCATGCCCTGGTTTTAATATGTTTATTTTAGACTTTGCTGTACTGGTGGATTTCTGTCCCTGGGAATCAGTGCACATGATGCAAATTATCTTTTTCTGTATCTTCATCCCTTGCAAAGCCATTCTATAAGGCAGAATGGATGTAAGATATCTGCATTGTCTGTGAACAATTTTTACAACCAATTATAAATACCTTTTTGAGAGAGCTTGCGAAACAATGAGAGGAGACAGTAAAAGGGTGGTTGGCTAAGCAGGAACACACTGGAGCAACTTCAGATAAACATGAAAATAGCAAATTCAGTCTGCTGTGTGTGTGTATTGTTTACTCTTTACTTGTGCAATCTAGTTTTACTGACAGCTGTGCTCTATTACTAGTAGTTTCATATATATACTTTATACTATATTACTTATAGCTATTATTTATAGCTGAAAGTAGTAACTTGATTAAGCTGCTGTTTTTTCCCCACTCCTTTATTCTCTAGCGCCACACCTCACCCTTGTGAGCTGGCATGACCTGGGTGTCACTGTGAGGGCAACAAGAGTGCACAAAAGGTGAAAGCCCACCCTGTTTCTCAGCCAGCATGACAGTTTTTGGAAGTGAGGAAGGAAGACTATTTTGGCTAAGGAGTAATCAAAATAATATGTAAATAAGGAGATTTTGGGCCCATTTTCAGGCAGCAGTTTTAACTGCACTACCCTGAAATCTCCTGCACCTCCTCTGCTTTCATTGAGCCTCCTTTACCTTTGCTCTCTTTCTTCTTTTTTCAGATATCATCTAGAAATTCCTTGTCCCCCTCAGATGATCTTGTTCATCTTTCCTGGCCAAACAAATTTGTCTTTCAGTCCTTCACACATCTCTATGCCAGATTCTTCATACTGTCTGCTTTTCTGATATCTCCTTAAGGATAACTAGCCACCAGTTCAAGGCTCAGATGACAAAAATGTAGATCTTATTTTTTCCTTCAAATGTCTCCCTTCTTGCTCTGCTTTTTATCTACACCATCATCAAGATGTTGGTCACTGCAGCCTGGGCCAACTTTGACACAGTTCTTTTTATATGTGCCAATGCCATATCTAAACCTGCGTTCATGTAATTTTCTCAAAATTTCTGCCTTCCAAGAAATACCATGATGTCCTATATGTCCTTGGCCCTGTGAAATGTTGACTGCTCCCTGGCCCATCTGAGGAGCTCCCACCTAGCCAGCTGCCACATCCAAGCAAGCACTACCTCCCTTTCTCTGTTGCTATTCTTCAATAGTGGAAGGAGTGCTATGCCAGCATCAGCAGATTCACTTCTTTGTTTTCTTTGAGTTGTTACGTTTTGGGGTTTTTCTCCTCTCAGGTACCTATAAAAAAATGGCACCAGTTCTACAGCTGCCGTGCTGACTACTCTGCCTTGCCTTTATCTGAAAGTCCCCCTCTATGCACCCTCCAGCCATGTGCTGCCTCTCTTCTTGGCTTGCAGGCTCTCTGGGCTGTGACTCACTCATAGCTCTCTGTTGGGGCAGCATCTAACATTGTGGATTCAGGACATATATAGCCTGCCAGCACTGCTAAGATCTGATGGAAATGTATGGAGTAAATAGCAATGTATGCTTCTGCAAAGTAACATCTCAGACAAACCATCTGGATCACCTTAAGGTTTAATAAGCTGTATGAATGCCTTGTAACAACTACTCAGAGCAAGAACAAAAATTCTTTAGTGCCCTGTGTCAGGGATGAAAACCAGAGAAGGGAGTATTCAACAGCTACTGCTACCACCTTCTTTTACATTGGTTTTGTTATCTTACCAGAGAAATCCTGAAGTCCTGGAAGAACTGAGGACATCACCATGCAGGTTTGAATGATGTTTCTGACTGTGCTGTGCACAATATTCCTCTGTAGCAGTCCCACTGTTTGCTGGCATGGAATTTTGGATTTCCCTATCTGCACAGAGATTTCATGG
Organism: Cyanoderma ruficeps; assembly: GCA_008694505.1. Taxonomy (NCBI): domain Eukaryota; kingdom Metazoa; phylum Chordata; class Aves; order Passeriformes; family Timaliidae; genus Cyanoderma; species Cyanoderma ruficeps. The sequence goes on along the minus strand of VZDJ01007755.1, from coordinate 12,549,966 downwards.
TCAAATTACCCCAGGAGATAGAAATATGTGTAATTGGGAATGTGATCTCCAAACGTTTTGCAACTAAAGTTTATGGATGGTCTTCAAATCTTTAATAGTTTTTTAAGGAAGGAAGCAGAAAGCATTTTTCTCGCTCTAGTCAGAAAGGTGCCAGATTGCTGTTTATCTGTGATCTTCCCAACAATCTATGAAATTTGAAGCCTGGATTGATGCATATTTAGGTCTTGGAATCAGCAATTTCAGTTTGATGCCACTTTCTCATCAAGTGCAGAATATGGTGTACATCTCCAGATGGCCTATACAAATGCTCTGCTGTACTTCACTCACTTTTTGAATGTCAAGCATCTCTGGGATTCAGCACATCACCAATTAGCATCTTATATCCATTTGACAGAAATGATTCCTCATTATTTCATACATTTCTTCTTTAATATTATTTGCACACTGAATTCCTCTTCTGATAAGAGAAAGGAAGATAACTCTAAGGTCAGGGGCTGTTAGTAAAACATTTTTCTTCTGTGGTGTCCTGAGTTTTCGCTTCTTTAAGCTAGTGTCCATCTCTGTGTTGAAGCTCTCTCAGTGATGGGCAGTCATATTTTGGTCTTAAACAGCACTGAGCAAATACTCAGCACTTTTTAATTTTATTATTAACATAGGACATTATTAACAATATTTTACACCCAGATCCTCTCACCCAAGAAGCAAAGAAGTGCAGGGTACAAGAAACCGCCTTTTCTTTTAAAACTGCCCCCAACCCCCTACTGTCACTGATTGTTTCTCTGAAATCCACATTTATCCACAGTCTCTGAAACACTTAGAGCTGCCATTGCTCTCCAGGCTGTTCTGAAATACACCTTTGTATGTGTTTGAAGAGATGCCTTTACCAGCCTGCTTGGCCCACACTACACACTTGGCTTCCACGTGTCCCTTAAAGTGTGCACTTGCATCCCTCCACATGGCGCCTGATAAAAGAACCACAGCTACAGACACGACTAAGCAGATCTGACTCTTAATACTGCAATGCCAGAGCTTTCAGCTACATGCTTTCAAACCACAGATGCATGTGACAGAAACCAGCTTTTGTTTAGAAGCCTGAACTGCTCACATCATCACCCAAATCCAGGAATGAAAGCTTTCAGGGAAAATCTATGAGCGAGATTTGCCACAGAGCTGGCAATGTTGGTGACATTGCGATCCAAATCCTCACTATGTGGACAAGCTATATTTAGCCTCAAAACTACACCCATCTCCATGGATGAGTAGGGGTAATTAATAAGGTATTCTCCTCTATGAATGGCACTACTTAGTTCTTTCATGCACATGTGTGTGAATGTCAGAGCTCTGTAAAGGTGTAAAGGAGGAAGCCAAAGAGGGCTGCAAGGGTGAGAGGGGAAAATGTTTCCTGGGGATGAAGAGGGGCTGCAAGTCCCCAGGAATTCTCAGACTTAAATCCTGTTCTGCATTAGACTGGTGAGAGTATGGGGACACCTGTGCATGCAGATACAGGTAGGAAAGGGAATGAGGCTGCTTGCTTGTATTTTTAATATATAAATATTTGCATGATAGTGGTAAAAGCAAAGGTCACTTTTCAAAAATAGAAATACGTGGGTGTCTTTTCTCTGTACGCCTTCTTTCCACTCTGTGTCTCGTGATGAGGATGGCTGAACAAAGCAGGTCAGGTCAGGTAGGCCGGCAGCTGCAGGGGGGAACTGCAGCATGTTCAGAAGAGCTTGGGCTGTTCACTGCCCCCCACAACCAATGTCTGAAAAACTGAGGGGAAACCTCCAGTGGCCCTGTGCTCAAGCCCAGACCCCAGCCTGGGCTGATACTTGTGGCATCCTAAAATCAGCTCCCCAGATCAATTTGCTCCCATCCCATGAAAGCTGGGCCACAGCAGCATTTGCTCTGTCTGCAAAACTATGGGATATGATCTCATTCAAGAGAGAGAGAGAGAGAGATCCACTGGGGTTTTACAACTGAGGTCTCTTACCTCTGACCCTCTCCCCATGCAGCTCAGGTGGCCTGTGAGTGCTGGTGGCATCTCAACAGGCTCTGTCTTCCGTGCATGTGTGTGGGTGCATGCAGGGCATGCAGCTTTCCCTGGGCTGGTGGCACAGCCAACAGCTGCAGTGGTGTAAAACAGCAGAGGCTCAGTGGTGCTCTGCTGAGATGCTCACTCCTCATACCTGCTCAAACAGCAAATGTACCCACAGAGACATGGAGCAAAAGCTGCTGGAGAGAGATGCAAAGGGAATGGGGACACTGGAGGTGGCACTATGAGGCAACAAAGCCCAGTTTTCATCAGCTTTTCCAATTATTTTTGTTTTGCTTTGAAACAAACATGTCAGGGGCAGACACAGAAAATAAAATATGTCCCTGCATTCAGCTTCTCAGGTAAAAACATAAAATGTATGCAAGCATTTTTTTAAAATGCATATTATGTTTCTGATAGACCAGAACTGCTGGAGCAGATCAGATCTCTCAGTTAAATATGCATTCATACATTTTTAAAAAATGTATAATATTGACTACATCAGATGTAATGGCTCCTGTAGAGTCATTACAGTGCACAGTGCAGGCTCTTTATTTGATATTGTATCAATTTGTAGGGTGGACTGTCATGGTGTTAATACAGATGTATGTTAATAACAGTATGGAAGCAGAGAAAATGCTGCATGCCAGTAGCTGGATTTTAATTCCAGCATTTTAGTCTGCTAAAAATATATCCAAGCTTAAATCTTCCCTTCCCCTCTGCCCAGTGAGCAGGGTCTGAAGCATGGTCCTGTGTTGGTGTTACGTGTGGGTCACCAGCACACAGCTGGGGGCAGGTACACACTGGATGTACAAAGGACAGCTGCAAGGCAGGGTGCAAGAGAGAGAATTCGGCCTGAAACTATCAGGTGGTTCATGTCTTCATTGGCAAAGGAAGGCAATAGCACAGGATGTGTGAAAAGATCAGAAAATGGCTTGATTTGTGTTTGCTTTGACAAGAGATAAAAATGTCTCATGTAATTTCGGTTAAAGTATGAAAGGAAAAATATGTTTACTGAGCTCAGATACAATATTGCATGTCTTGAGCACGTGAACAATTTTTACAACCAATTTATAAATACTTTAAAAAACTGGTTTTCTGAAGGAAAACAAACAGCTGAAGAGAAATAAACAGCATCCCCGCAATAATTCTGTAACTTCACACTGATGTAACCCAACAGCTCACAGAAGAAGCCCTCCATGTAAAGGAAACCAGAGAAACTATAATGATTTTCAGATACAGTTGACAAGAGACCATTTAGTAAACTTTTATTTTTTTAACTAACAGTATGCAGGGATGTTGTATTCTAGGCTGCTACTAATAATCTCATCAGAATGCAAAAGCAGTGACTGTGTTATAAAATCAATGATCTGTTATATTCTGCAAGAATTTACAAAAGCCTAATGTCATTTACTACACCATGAGAACCATACTTGGATTAAAAAAACAAAAAACCCCAACAAAAAACAGAATTAAAAAAGAATTATTACAGCTGATGAAAAAAAAACCCTGTTTGCTAATGCCAAGTTTTAAAGATATGATACATCTTAGGGTTAAAAAAGTACAGGAGAGGGAAAAGCGTTTGTGTTTGGGAATGTGTCAGACAACAAGTCCATCTGAACCCCACTCACATCACAGCTCTGCTGTGGCTGGTCAGTCTCCATCACCTGCAGTGGCAACTGGCTTTGTGCCACAGGCTCAGGCTCTGGAGAGCTTTGCACAAGAAGTTTGTGGGGGGTGGTGGTGTTGTTCCCTAACAGTTTTGACAGAAGGATGAATGCACCATTGCTAGAAATAGGTTTTCAAGTAATTGCAAAGGAAGGACTTTTTTGTTGTTGTTATTTCTTTTATTTTATACAGAATAAATGAAGCAAAACCTAGACAGACCCAAGACCTTGCCATGCACTGAACACATCATCATCATCATAATGGTTATTTCTTTTCACCAGCAATAAGATGTGTTCTGCAAACATAAACTAATTAAGCCCCACAACCTTGGAAATGAGTCTGTAATTTCCTATAAAAGGGGAAACTTAAGCGAAGGCCAGATTGTGACACACTTACTAAGTACAAGTGCTCCACAAGTAGCTCCATTGACTTCCTCGAGACCCTTTTTGGTGTAATGTGCAGTGCAATGAGAGGTATCACAGCCTGGTGTTAAATGTCTTGCCTGGAGGTGCTCAGTGAGTCAGAGCGGGGCAGCACCAGGCTCCGGGACCCAATTCCATCACTCCCAGGGTTGTAAATTGCACCAAAGCTGATTGGAGCTGTGTGCCTACACCCAATGGGACCAAACGGCCTCTCATGACTCCTACCTCTGAGCCTTGGTCTCAATCCCTCGGTCCAGACTGGGGAAGAAATAAAACTGCAAAGAGCTTCTTAGAAACAACCTGTGATGAGTTGTGCCACTTTGGAAAAATTGGAGGCGCCTCTTCACCCTGGTGACTATCTGTGTTAGCGTTTAAAATCAGTCATGCCACAAAAAGCAAGTCCTTATTTTGGCAAATGGAAAAGCAGAAGATTTTTGCCTGGAAAATGACTGAAGAGGGAAGGTAGCCAGGCTGCTCAGGGGGGCTCAGCCTCAGAGCAGTTGGGGACGGGGCTCTGGGCTGGCACTCAGCAGGGGATGACCCTCTGGCACAACCCCCAGGCACCTCGGGGTAAGCCATCTCCACTTGGGCACAGGGTGCAGATGCTGCAAATAGTGCAAGGCTGGGACAAAGAAGTCTGTAAAAGGGAGATGGCACCCCCTAGGATAAAGAGACAGGTTCTGACATGTTCTGCAATTACAGGACAAAGAAAAATGAGAAACGAATGGCTGATCTGAACTTGAATCATGGTTTGAATCACGTGCTTTGGAAATAGGAAGGACAGGCCCATGTAGCACAGTAAGGACTTAATATCACACTAAGGAATTGCTCCTTGGGAGTGGTAAACCCTGACTGCCACAGGTCTCCTCTTAGAAAGAGCTCCCAGGCAAGCCATTGGATGGTGCAGCAATGCAGTCACACAGGTAGGTCAAGAAAAGGAAAGCAGTCCTGGAACTCCCAAGCTTCTGTGTTTGACATTGGCTCCTCAAGACTGTTCTTCTAAAGTATCGTTTTCTATGTAGCAATATACAAGGGTCAGTATTTCAGGTAAAGTATCTCTGGAGAGCAGACAGCCTATGTTAAAAAGATGGAATAAAAGTTTCACATTTTCAGACTTGCACATTCTGGACATGCCAAGGTGCCAGCAGTGGCAGCTCATCCTTTGAGGTCCTCATTAATTTTGATAAATTTCAGATGCATCCTTAAGACTGAGCAAAGAAAGAAACATGTACCTATTATCCTAAGCTTTCGATGTAACCATCTCATGTATAAGAGGATGCATTTAATATTGGTTAGATTCTCTTTGGTGGTAATAAGCAGAGAATAGATTCAGACTTTATGCAAGTGGACTAAAAAACCGAGGGAAAATACAATTGCATATAAAAAACAAAGGGAGGAGTCCACATACATTATTCAAGAGGTCATATTTCAGTCTACAGTTTTTTGGTTCATTTTGGGGGGGGTTTAATGAAAAAAATATGTGGAGTTTTCTTTTACAGAACAGTGTGTAAGTTTGGTTAGCATTTCTTTCCACGTTGAAGGCCAATATGACAATAAGTGAGAAGATCAGAGCACCAGCAGCTCTGAAAGGCTGCATTTTATCCAAGCCTTCTGAGACATGCGTGTCCTAATGTCCCTTTTCTCCCTCCTCTGCTGTTGCTATTTTCATTTGCTGACAAGCCCGACATTAAACATTTGCCGGAGTTTTCATATTGATAGTACGTTATATTGCCATTACTGAACAGTTTGGGGCTTTGTGGCTAGCCACCATGACAATAGATGCACAGCCTGGAACCAGTTTTAGTTAATTAGAGTCAATCAATCCAAACTTTGCTAACTTACTCATGTGAAACAATAGTATAATGAACCAAAGTCTGCAAGATGATTGGGAAACACAAATTATTGCACCCTGATAAATTAAATGTGACTATTGCAAAATCTTCCTTCTAAATGAATACTCAGAGAGAGAATGTATGGGTGAATAAGCATAATTTAAAATAAGGAAAAAAATTAAAGAAGCTGTTAAAACCCCACTTCAATGTTTTAATTTTTCTTTAAAAGAAATGGAAAACCAGATTGCTGTATATAAAAGACCAAATGGGTATAACATTTTTAAGATTAAAATTTTTACACCAAGTAGTCCTATACAATTGACTCCTCATCATTTGCAAGCTAAATTTCACAACACACGTGGTGTCTAAAGAAGTGCAATCATTCTGTTTCTTTTGCCCTTCACAACTGCTTATTTTTCAAAGCTATTTGCTAAATGTTTGTCTGACCTTGACAAGGCAAAGCCCTGAACCTTTACAAGCTGGTATACTGCTGTCAGACAGTCTTTCCTCATGGACAAAAAGATTTTTGCTCCTCTTTTAGGGTGATAAATATTTCCCCAATGCTCAGAATTCAACTGATGTGCCAAAAGAGAACTCACCTTCCTCAGCTGTTTTCTGTTGATTTTCTAAAAGCGATATTTTAGAATAAAAGGATCCAGTTGATTAAAAGAGTACCAGGATGGCATTTAAGCTTTTGTATTAAATTGAATTTTGGGTATTGAACTGGCCTATAATAAGCTACTCAAATTGTTTACAGCTTTCACAGGGTCTTAATTTTGTCCAGTATGCCTCTTACATTTTTAATTCACAGTATGTCCTCTACATGTGCTACAATGTACAAAAGGAGCCCTATGACAAAGTGGCTGAGGCCCTGTCCTAAAGAGATCAGTGTGTAGACATCCAATAGATGAAATATGGTGCACACATGGACCAGCTGAGCCACAAAGGATCCTCAGAATTAAGGCCCATGGGATTTAAGAAGTGGGTTTAAATAAAAGGGAGAGGAACTCTTGATTTCACAAACCAGAATGAGATTTGAGAGGTTGGATGCATCAACCAAGGTGTTTTCTGTAAATATTCCATATTATTTGTTTGATCAAACTGCCCTCTCCAGAAGGAGCAAACTATTTTTCTATGTTGATATAGTAACAGAGGTTTGGGGGGAGACATTTATGTAGGGCAGAATTTCATCTGTTCTAAAGAAAAATTTCAGATCTTGAAGCTTATGGGGTGGGAGCATTTGTGCTGGAGACTGCAGTTTCTTCCCAGATGCCTCCCAAACAATCAATACTCAGGGCCTTGAATATGTGTACTGCTCAATCACAGGCGTGTTAGGTAAGAAAATCTGGAATCTTTTCTGTACCCTTACAGAAGTAATCACATTTTCCCTGCCATGTGTATTTGTGTATTATTTTCCATGAGATATGATACAGTTATACATTGTTTCAACCATACGAGGGCATATTAGGAGCTGTTGCAGAGTAAAAAATCTGATGGATATTTCCCCTCCTACCTAATATTTCAATGTTACATAAATTCTGCTTCCCATTCAGAGGCTTATATGAATTTGGTTTTGAAAGAAGATAAAAATCTGGGTGGCGTGTCCACATTGCTCATGTCCAGGCTGCGCTTATACCAGCTGCTCTAGATAGGTTTTTGGGGAAAATAAAAAAAGAACTGAATCATTTAGGACTTTGAAAACTGGATATTTGGCTAAAAGGAAGATTCTGAGATACCACTTTTACATATCACAGTTGGATTCCTAAAGCTAAGGCTGTGAGCTGTTACCAACAAATTCAATCAAAACCATCTGAGAGACATTTCTGAAGCAGTTTAAAAGATCTAAAATGATAGCTTTCTCTGCCACGCAGTGAAGGGGTCAAGAAAATAAAATAAAAAATGCAAAATTAAAATATGAAGGGTTATAGGGAAAATTTATTAGCACCTGCAAAAATTTACAATACAGATTTTTCAAAAATTGTCCTAGAAGAATTTTTCTACAGTAATTACACTCTCCTTCATCTGTTTCTTCCACATTCTGAATTTTCCTTCCCACATATGATTGCAAACACACCTGAAATACAGCTGTTTTTTATAAAGGAATTAAAGAAATCCCTTATCTAATATGTTCACTAGATGCATAGTCCTGATTTCAGGTAACCAGTACTTTTAGTTTTTGTTCTGCCACAACTATGTATTAGTGAGCAGTGGGAATTTTATAAAGCAAACCTCTGCTATGACAAGTATTGGTGGAGAATTTCAAACAGAAATGAAAGAATAAAGTACATGGAAGTCATAGCAAATGAAATACAGTGTTATTTCATTAAGCATATCTGGGAAGGTGGATCTCAGAACTCAGGTCGGATTTTTTGTTAAGGACCTAAAATAAGGTCCTTTAACTCCTGGAATTCAAGGTTTGATTTAATATGCAACATGAGTTTAGACAACGTTGTTTTGTACATGTATTTAGGGAACTCACTGCTTTAAATATCTCTTGGATGGGAACTCATCTGAATCCAGTTACCTTCACTGATATGCCTCTGAGTGAATAAGCCGCAACATGACCTTGCAAATTTAATTCTTCAGTAGAAAAATGATGAGAAATTAAACCATCCATTTCACTCTAACTTTCTGTATTCTTCATCCTCACATTACTGCTTGGCATTCAGATCCTTTTTCTTTCCCTCCACAACCCTTTCTGTTTTGTTTTTAAACAGAAATCGTGATACAGAGAGAGAATTATTGCAGTTTTCCCAGATGGGGACAACCACAACTGCCTATCAATATCCCAACACTGCTGTGCTCTTTATATACGGCTTTTTCCTTACCCATCATTGACCTGACCATGTCCTTTTGCAGTTACTTAATAACTGTGAAGTCTTTGCTGATAGCATGCTGTTCACAAAATAGGTTTCTCAATGTTAAATATACAATAGAAATACTCTTTGTTTACTTTACACTAGTCATACCAGTGAACACAATTCATATTTGCATCTAAATTTCTATGCAGATGCAAAGTTTAGTTAGCCTCTAGCAATGTACACTAGGAATGGGACCAATGATTATGCACAATTATGCCACTGTTAATGACCGTAACTAGGAAATGGGGGAACCTGTTTTATTTTCAATAAATCACACTGGTTCCTCTCTTACTTTCTTCTCTTCCCTGTCAAAAATCCCCATATAATGCAGTTTAGATCCACATGACTGCAACAGGGAGTCAAACTGGTAAGTAATTCTTCCATCTTGTGATAACAATGTCCTTTCCTAAATAATTATCACCCAGTGAAATAAAGGGAGCTTACTGTATTTCCTAAAGTTCACTGAGGGGTCTGATCTAAATTAATTTAAATTAATAATTATTATCTGAGGATACCTATCATCTTGGTAACTTCAACCAAAAAATTACTCCATCTAGAATTCTGCCATAGGCTTCTCAAAAATCTGTGGAGAATCGAGACAACCTTTTTCGTATTTAAAATCAACCTTTGGGATTAAGCTGTGTCCATTTTTCTTTGGTCTTTACCAATACAGACTGGATGCTTTATCAAAATTACAACCAGCTTTCCTGCATCGATGAACTGTCATATCAAAGAAAGAAATGCCATGCATTTTCAAAGCTCTTGCTTATTTCTTCAGTCTTTGCCAGCAGTTTGCTAGCATGAACATGGCAGGTCAGATTAGTATTATTCATAGCCAGAATGAGGAGGAAGGTGGACAACAAAGCTGCAGTTCCTCTCACAGGTCCTGGTAAGATACAGTACTTGGAATCTGTCCACATGAGTCACTGCCCTCAATTCCCACTGATACTGCTGTGGGAACCCTGTGGTTCTTTCATCCCTGACATTGACTCCTGGTTTTTCCAGGCTTCATTTCTTGCATTGCAGCTTTTTAACTTCATCCTCACCAGTGC
>VZDJ01007755.1:12460099-12535099 GCA_008694505.1 Cyanoderma ruficeps | reverse complement strand
CAGTTATGTAAAATGAATTTTCAAATTAAGCTGTAGATTTCAGTGGGAGTAATTTGATCCTCAGCATAGCTTTTATTGAGGAAGTGCTTGATTTTATTTTGGTTGCCATTTTGATCAACTGTTTATGAAGCCTTTCGTTACAGAATAATTTCCAATTCTTTCCCTAAAGAAATTCAGCTTGTAAGAAAGAAAGAAAGGAGAAAGCCTACATTTTACAATGTACTGAGTAAATTAATTTTATGACAGTCTTATGCTTTATTAGTGTTTTAATGAAAAATAGAATTTAAATTTAGAAACTAAAAACATTTATTTTAAATATACAATGACATTAAATATGGTCACTTATCTTCAATTTGCTCCATTAGTTTGACAGTATCATATGTTAATAGCTCTCAAATCATAAGAAATAAAGACTAAAAATAAAAGGCAATCTTAATGCTTGATTTTCACACTGACCTAAATTAGGTGTAGTTGTAATGAGACTAATGGTTTTAAAACAAGTAAACTGTGAAAATCAGTCCCCCAGCCCCTAGTAGTGCTTATTGACTTTTCATTTGTCAGCTGCTCTACCTAACATATTGCAGGAATAGCAAGGTATGACATGAGGGTATTTGAGCCAGACTGAAAACTTTAAAACAGGTGAGTAACTTCATCCTTTTTCATATGAAACTAATTTTATAACAATATTCCTTTTTGGAGACCTAGAAGGACTCATTTGCTGGAGGGGGGAAAAAAGAAGAGAACAAGGAATGAACTTTGGACATGTAAATTCCTTTCTTGAAACATCATGCCTGTAGTCAAATATCAATTGCCCAAAGAGCACTTGAATCTCAAATTCCCCTAAGACTTATCCTCAAGCATTTTAGTTTAGATGTGCAAAATATTAATGTTTGAGGAGTATTGTAACTTGGAAGTATTGCAAAATTAACTCCTGGAAAATTAGCTTCTTCCTAGGTGTGTTACAGATGCAGTTATGATTCCCATTTAGTGGTGCAAACTTGCTCTCTCATATACTACAGGAAAAATTTACTTAGAAAAGGGTTCTCAGAAGTAAGTAATTTAATGTGCTTCCCGAGGGGAAAAAGGGTTAACTGTTCCAACCCAACTTTTGCTACAGATGAAGGATATTTGAAATATGGGAAGATACAGTAAATCAACAAGATAACCGGAAAAGTATGCAAAAACCCCATAGGAATAATCATAAAGAGAAATAAAATGTGAATAAAAAATTGGAAAATGCATATATTGCCTAAGAAACCAGCAATCATAACAGCATCGCATGCACACTGCAATGTGGAGTCGAGCCAGTGGTCCATCTAACCCACCCAGCAACAATCATGATGAGAGGCCATGTAGAGAAGAGTACAAGGGCTGAATAAACACATATTTCTCCCTAACATTTTCCTATACCAGACCAGACAGATGAGATCAGACTGAAAGCATTTTTTTTCCAGAATTCTCCATGTTCAGGAAGTATTCCTAAATTTCAGAATGCCTCCCTGTAACCACAAGATCATGCTTCCGAGTTTTCCACAATGTCATATATTTCTCCTCATGTCCTTGTAGGACACATTGAAACACAAGAAAGGGAAGATTTGCATTAACCTAGAAAAAAAATCATTCAGAATCTCTGATAATAGGTATTAAATTCTCTGTGGGACTGAGCAGCCATAAAGACAGCTTGTACTACTCAAAGCTAAGGAGCATTGCAGGAAGGGGAAAGTCACAGAGTGCCTTGTTCTGTTTTCTCTCCATCATGTCCCCAAGGGCATAACTGTCCAAGATGGCAGTTCCTCCACCACACAGGAGGGCCAGAAAACTGCAAAAGTTGCTTCAGAGGGATCCATGACAGCTGCGAGAAGCTGGCATGTTAACATGACTCATGAGACTCCTGTGACCCATCACAGTTTTGAAGGAGTTAAGTGCAAGAAAGAAACTGTTTTCTTGAATCTTCAGCTCCCAGGTTACTGCTCCAGTGCCAGTAGATGTGGCAAAAGTGATGCTAAGTGATGATACTATACTGACTGCATGTCCATGTGACAATACTGAATATTATAGAGTGAGAAATACAGCACAACTAGAAGAAAAATGCTTCTGTTTTCATTTTCTTCAATATCTTCCTTGACAAATGGGTAGTTCTCTAAGGTGTAGTTCTTTCCAACCCACTCTCACCTCACGAGACAGAAAAATTTCAAGAGGTTTCTTTGTGCAAAGCTCCTCAGACCCCCGATCAGCTGCTTTTAAATTGTTTCAAAACCAAATTTCTGCTCTGACACCACATGCATGCTCAGTTTCCACAGTGCTTGGGCTCAGAAGAATAACCCATTCAATTTGGAAAAAACATTTCTTAAGAGAACACTTGAAAGGGAGGATCTAAATTTGATCCCTCACTCATCAGCCTGGAGTATTACAAAAACATATTTGTAAGACCTATGAGCACAAAGACTGTAACAAAATTTACATGGCACATCACTTTAAGGTGGAATGGTTCTTGTCTCTCCAGCACAAAGTTTGAGAAAAGAGCAAGGATGGGAATAATTATAGACAAACCATATACATTCAATTTAGGTAGATAGAAAAGAGTAAGGGGACTTGTACAGCAAAGTGTGGGTTTGACCCAACTGGTAAGGTAACATTTTTATTTGCTTTCTGCTTCTGTCTTTAATTGGTTCCTTGTGCAGCGCTAGCAGCAGCCCTCCAGAGTACACAGTCAGATGACAGTCATGTTATGTCGCTTCTCTGACAGATGTTTACTGATTTATCCTTAGGAAGGATTTGGTTCCCAGATCTATCTTCCCAGGCATAAGCAAAAGACAGAACATGAGAGGATTTTATTTAATTCATAACTTTGTCCTCTCGTCCTACAGGTGCCTATTTAATTAAAAAAAAAAAAAGAAAGAAATGAATGTTTACATCCAAGTTGCATTATGATAACAAGAAAAAAAAAAAGGAAAAAAGAAGGGACTGAAGTTTAGAAAATGAATCCAGTATTCTGGTAAGAAAGAATAGGTAGCAAGCAAAAAAGCCACAGAAGCAACAAGCTGAGGCATCACATCTGAATCCTGAATATTTTTAAAGAATACATTTGGAGAAGATTGTTACTGGATTTAAAGAAAGTGCGCATAGTAAAATAATGTGAAGCATTTAATTCCTCAAATGCAACTTGGGAAGATTATATTGCCTGTTGCAAGAAGTTTCTTGTAAGGAATCTTCCGTGTGAAATGCTTGATTGAGTCAATCAAAAGATGGGATATTACACATTTGATAATTTTGCACATGACAGGCAGTATTTCGTACCGTAGGTCATTTGATTCTCTGCAGGTGGCTCTGTTGGTTTCTGGAATATTATACTGTGAATTACATGTTACACAAATGAAAGGCTGTTATAATTCTGGATAACATTGTATTTGATTCTATAAACATCTTTAGGCCTAATGCAAAGATCCCTTTGAATAATTTATCCAGCTAAGTGTCTGTGGTCCCAAACTTCTAATTTAAAAATGTTGATAAATGAAGTATCTCTTTAGCTAATAAATGAAGTATCTCTTTAGTTATCCTTTGTCAGCAACATTCATTTTAATGGAAAGTGAGTTTACAGGGTTACATGATTGAACTACTGAGCCAAGTCAGTGTTGGCAAATGATGGGCTAAATTATTGATGTTACACACTAATGAATTCTGATGAGAAATAAAATACAGACATTACATTTCAAGTGGTTCATAATTATTTTTGCACTTTAAAAGCAATTTTATTCTTTTTCCAAATCATACTGGTTCTGTAAAACAAAAACATAGTTAGTGATTATAAGCAAAATTATTGAGTTTGAAGCAAAAATGCTTCTGTAAGTTTTCTTATGCAAGTATAATGGTATTCACTCTAGGATTCTGATTTCTTCTTATACTTCTGGGAGAGGATAATTAAATTAAATGTCTAAATTTTTAAACTGCTGTCTTTAAACAAAATAATCTACTTTTCAACCATAGTTAAGAGTTCAGTAGATGAGTTTATAATCTATGATATATCATCATGTTTGCTAGAGATGTTCTGAGCAACCATAATTAATTCAAGTGATGACAAAAACAGAAGAGCTGCCAAGAAGGAGCTTTCAACATGTAAACAGTTTATCATTAAACCTGTGTTTTGATATATGTTTAAAATGGGTAGAAGGAGGTTACTGAACTTCAAATAACCCAAAGTGATGTTGTAAGGTTGAATCATTAATTTAAAATGTCATTTCCCTGAGCCTTTACTCACTGCACTGGATAAAGAAATTAAATTCCGTAGTTTTTACTTATAAAACCAGAGCTAAGCATTTGCTCATTTGGCAACAGAATAACTTCATAAATCCTATTCTTAATCTCATCTTCCTACAAATGGAATTTATTTAACTTGTCTTAATTATACACTGGAAGTTTCTGTCAATTGCTGGAGAAGCAAAACTGTGAAGTGTTGCTTCATTTTCTTAACCACTGAATAACCCCCTTACTAGTTGGATCATTGTTTTATTTTCTTGTCAATTGAAACAACCACTGGTGTCTTGAAGGAGCAAGTACATGTGAAACCACTGTGGTTTTACTTGAGAAGGGAATTTTGTGAACCAAATTATTGACCTTTGAGAGGTTGTCATATTTGGTGGAGGTCTCAAAAGAGAGATTGATGAGCTATAGAATCATCATCATCATCATAAACCTCAGTGTTACCTATAACTTAGCATTAAACTTTTCTCAGAACTGTAATAACAAGCTTTGATACATTTTGATCGTGTGTCTGCTTTCCCATACTGTCCCAGACAGCCATAACACACCTACTCAAACCAAGACAGCTAAGCTCTGCACAGAGGTTCAAGGATACCTATCCAGTTTGCTAGGGAGAACTTGAACTGTTTATGTCTATATTTTGAAACACTGGTCTTTGAATCACTCCAATGAATTTTCCTTTAACAGGAAGGACTCCCCCTGAACTGAAGGTAGGGCTGAGAGAATTACATGTTGTGAAAATTCTCAAGATTTGCTGTTATAATATCCATTCTAATGCCTTCTTTTTTTCTTCTTTAATTACAACATATTAAAAATTTAGTCAGTGAGCTCTGAAAACACAGTTTGCCTATGATTACTAAATGTGAACTCAAGCTCAGTAGCTCTGAAAACCACACTTCTATACACTTGAGCCTGGTGAGAGGTAGTGCTTCTCCTGCAGTACTAGCTCAGAACTGCTGTGGTTTGAGCTGGGTCTAGGGGCTTTAGACTAGAGGTGTCCTGCTTGTGCTCTCACTTTGCCCTGTAAGTGCTGGAGGAGGAAGAAATGGTTTGATTTGAATGTAACTGAAAAAGACCTAAAATGGAGCAACAGCTAGATTTACAGAAGGTTTATGAGGTTATAGAATTGAGCTGCAGAGAAGGAAAGCTGTCAGTGGTCTGTCAGATCAAGGTAAAGCCTGGGGCTGGCCGGTCTCAGAGGCTGAGAGGTGGAAGAAGGCAACCACTAGTTGGGAAAAAAACAATGTTGGCTGAGAGTTGAGAGACTAACAAGGAAACAGGGGAAAATGGAAATAGTCAGTGCCAGAGACTAGAAAAGAAGCATGAAGGGAGAGCAGAAATGACTGGGCCAGAAGTCTGGGAATGAGGCAGGTACAGGAAAGAGATTGGACAATAATCTGGGATGAGATGCAGCACAGACACTGGGTCGGGAAAAGCAGATGCTGTGAGCTGGAGAAACTTTGATAAGACAAAAAGTTGGGCAGTAAATTAATTAATGGGACATAGACAGCAGTCTACAACAGTTGTTATTTACTCCATTAGTTAAAGTGGCAGAATAAGTCTATTCTCACTAACTCTGGTGATCGAGGTAAGACTCAATATAATGGTTTATATTCTTGGGGATTTGAGAGTTTTAAAAAAAAACCTGCAAGAAAATGATTAAGACTACAAAAACTCAGTACTCAAATTAGAAATGTTACAACTGCGATTATTTATACAGATTTTGTTCAGATTATTCCATGTAAACTTTTCAATACCAGTTTTAGTTACTTATGTAAAAAAGTAAAATTTAGGCTACTTCAAGAAATAGAAATCCAATTGTCCTCAGATTCTGGAGAAGGCATCAAGCAAGACAACTTTAACAATTTTTTGAAAACTTCTCAATTCATTTTAAGTGTTTCACCACATTTTTATTCCATTGAGCTTTAAAATCTGAGTCTCTCAGTCAAGGGGCACAACCTGAGGCTTAAAGACTGCTGTAGCAGTGACATGACTCAGGGGATCACTTTTTAAGAATCTGGAAGTCCTGTGGTTCCTCTCTTTTTGTCTTTTAAGAACTACTGGTTTGAGCAGTTCTGCTGACAGCAAGAATAACAGAGAGAACATGCCTGCTATTTCCTCAGATTTGACTGGAGTTTTGAGTGTTGGACCCACAAATGTGAGTTATCAGGGCTACAGGTGGAAAGAACATGAATGCCTAGAAAGAATTTCTGGATTACAAGTCTCTTTGGGGGAGAATAAATTTTGCTGAATGAAAAAGAAAGTTTTTCTAGTAATTTCATCATCCTTTAAAATCAGATATCTAGTTACATTTAATAAACTCTAAATTCTGTAAATTTGTATTTCACAATTGAAAAAAATTTCTATACATTTCTATTAGTCAGCACATTTTTAAGACATTTCTGTGTGTACATGTTAGCAAGTGTAAGAAAGTGGGCATTTAGGCCTATTCTGGTAATATACAAAACTCAATTCCAGTAAGTGGTGCTGAATAGTGAAAAAAAATTAACTGTTAGGAATTCTTCTTCCAAAAGAAATTTTAAAATAAACCTTTTAGATTAGCTGTTATCCTTCCATTTTCTAAAAGGTCATAACTTGTAGTACACAAAAATACTTTAGTACACAAATATTCTATATTGAAAATGTACACCTGCAAATAAACTAAAATATTCATCTCCAAAACAAAACTAATTGGGTTAATCTTAAAAACATGGAACACATATTTTTCTTTGTAGAGGCCATTTTCTAGTCTCCATCATTAACAAGTAACTAGAAGAACTGTTTTTCTTCCTACTACACACTACAGCTTTTAGGTGGCAACCACATTTCTGAACCCTTTGATTCATATCACGTCGACTTCTTACAGTAAAACTTTAAAGTGAAGCCGTAGAAGAATTGAAATATCTTGGTGCTTCTATGCATGCCAGGAAATGTTTTTGGTTATACAAGCCTTTGGGTTTAAAGCTTTGAAAAAGAAAGGGTTTATGAGAAGCTTAAGAAGCTTGGTGCATTAAGGCATAAGTGGTGTAAAAACCTAAATGGAGCTGAGTTATGCCAAACTGTATGTACATTTCACTTAAAAAATGGTGAAGGAAATCATATCAGAATAAAGATATTGGAGTTTTGCCATGTGATAAGCAAAATCACAGACCATGAAAATGAGGCAAAGAAATCAAGCAAGTCCTAATTTCTTCTATGACTCTGGCTTATTTTAAGACTACTTTCCATTCTCTCACCGGAAAGGTAACTTTCATCATGCAGCAGAAAAATAAAGGGTCATGAACTTTTACCATCCATGCTGTGGCAGCTGTATTTGCCACTAAACCTACACCATATGTAAATTCAAAGATTTTGGTGAATGTTTGTCAGGGTCATCAACACGGAATAGAAAAATCTAGAGAAAATAATTGCTTCAAGAATTTAGACAAAATGTGAGATCATGTGTTGAAGAATTCTGGATGCAAGTATGCAAAATTCATAAGCATTTGAGAGGAAAACCATGTATTTTTAGGAACTATACACTGGATGCTGATTTCCACACTTCTTTAGAACATGATTAACTAAGTAACACATTTTTCAACTCATAAGAATTACCCCCAAGAGCAGAAGCAAAAATAGCTTGTCTCAATTCCCTTGCACTGTACAAAATAAATATTTTATAAATGAGTATTAAACCCAGAAAAATGTAACTTCCACATTTTAAATTATTATTATGAATAGATGTGACTAAACACAAAAGCTTAGAACTAATTAAAAGGTGTGCAGCCATGTCCCCTTAAGAAACATTATCTGTCATCCAACCCCATATGTCTCCAAGACAAGACAGAAACAGCAAGAGTGCTAAAGTGAAATCAGCAGGCAAAAAAGACACAACTGAGTGCAATCAGCATAAACGGTGATAACTCAACCCATAACAGAGAAAAATAAAAGAGAAGGCGTACAGATTTTGAAGAGTGTTAGCCCTGAGGGACACCATAACACACCTGTGTTAATAAGCTAGAGAACAAAAGATGTGCTTAAACTGGCTACCACCTGACAGCTGAGAAAGAAGTTCAGAATGTGTGGTTTTCAGAGAGCAAAAGGGTAAAGCTGCTTGTAATATGCAGGGTTTCAGTCACTCCTGGCCTTGGTGGAACTGCACTGAATTTCTTGTAAGGAAGTAGAATTGGGTGGCATGAAGAGCACAGTTCTACACAGTCAGTAAAAGATTTCCTCCATTGAGTTTCCACTGAGGTGCCTGTGGAAGATTCACCAAAAATTCAAAGCCTTAATAAAGAAGAGTCACTCCTTTCTCTGGTGGTCTCTGCAAAATGGCTCGAATAAAGACAAAACACCAAAACTGTTCTGGCATAAACTGATGTAGTTCAGTACAGGGAGTTATTTTGAACTTTGGCCAAAACTTTAAAAGATTTCAGTCTAATCAATCAACCTGGGTAAAACTGCAGAAAATATATAAATAATCACAGCAATCTTCAGTCAGAGTGACAGACTTTGGGTTGATTGGTGCATTATTCCTTGGTGCCTTATGTCCACCTGAAAATGATGAAAATGGATAAAGCCGCTACCAACTGAGGGACTTCTAAACTCTAAATTCTGATGATCTGTTTTTGTATCACTCTGTGCTGTGGTTTGTGAATTGTTATCAAAGCTGCTTATACATTAAAAATTAAACCAATAATCTTGCATTTAATAAAAAGGTATCTCTGTCTTGCCACCAAAAAGGTGTGTGTAAAATCCTTTAAAGTTACAATGAGAATAGCAATGATGTAATTTTTCCCGTAGTGCTTTGACCCCCAAAATTATTCTGATATAACTATCGTCAAGATAAATCATCTGAAAGGATGGTCTAAATTGAAGACTCTCAGGATTAAGCACAGGCACAGTCCCAACTAAAGCTACGTGTGCCATCATATATCATTTTTGCAATTAGATAGCTAATTGAACTTACTCAAGAGCCAAGTTATTGAAACTCCAAAACATTACGGGAAAAGCAAGAGTAATTAACATAATAAATACCTTGCCTGTACACTAAGTACAAAAGGTTTTAAATATTTTCAGTTTTTTTTAAAATTAAAGATATTATTTCTTTTATTTTCTGCTAGACTAAAAATTTATTTAGTAATTGTTGAAGGATTTTTGAAGGCTGAAATCCTTCACCAAACCATAGACTGTGCAGAAAATGATGGTAAACCAGCTGAAAAGTACATCCATATTGGGGCAAATAGAACTTTCTTTGACTACCACAATAAAAGCAAAGTCTGTTTGCAGATCTGTTGTGTATTTACGCAAACTTCCCAAAATAATAAAAGCACAGCACTGCTCATGCTCATGCTTCTAAGGCACTTCTAGTGCATTCTCTCAAACCAAAAAGTCTCTCTAGATTGTAATCTCTCAAATTCTGCTACTGATTGCAATCAGAGGCAGTAAAGAATTTTTTAAAAAATTCGGAAGTTTTGAAAAAGGTAGAGTATCACAAGATGAAATAGTTTCATTCAAGAAAAAGCCCTGCACTTTGCTTTAAAGAAAAATGAAATAGACAAAAGAACCAAAATTGGAAGTATAATTAATTTCTGTCATTGATCTCTGTTCTAGCAATTGATTTGATTGCAAACATATTTATTCTTTGCTATTAATATGGAAGAATATCTTATCCCTTTTTCTAAGATCACAATTGAAATGTTTAATGTCAAAATTTCATTTTCTGCCAAAAGTGCATTCAGAAAACATACAGACTCTAGGTAATAATTTAATTATTCCTGTTTCCAATGCAAATATGAAATATTAAAAAAAACCAAAAAGTCTAAAAAGATCACCATTAACCCCAGGAAATATGTAGTTAAAGTCTGATTGAAAGAAATTAATTTTCCTTTTTTAAAAAATATTTTCATGTCACTAAACAGTACTAGTGTTGACAAGTAATGATGAAACCTCTGGTCAAATCTGTCTTCTGTTCTGAGGCAGCTCTTTGTTTTCACATCACAATTCTCCCAAAACTCTGCTGCTGGATAGGACTGGAGGGTGTTGGCAGCTAAAAAGCACACGGTGAAAAGGCCAAAACCTCCTCCGTTATCTACTTTTAAGTCTCTTTTTGGATCTCATCCAGGTCACGGCTTCTGTAAAATATTAGAAAACACTTAGGCAGCCAATGTACTGTATCTACTGCCTCTCCTAATGCACTCTTCCCCTGTCATTCACCTGCTCCTGATTGCTCTGGTCAAGGAAATGCTGGGACAGAGCAGGAGTCACTGTTTTGCCACACGCTACTCAGTGCAGCATGTTCTCATCCTCATACTTTAATGTCAGAGGGTCAGTAGGAACAACAAACTCGGGATATTTCTGGCTGAGAGAAAAGAAAGGGAGTGGAACAACTGTCAGATTCTATTTTGGACATGAGTGCCACTATGTTAATGTCATCAATGAGAGAACTTAATTGGCAGAAGAATAGATTGATCTGCCAATAACACAGATTTACAAAGACACCAGTCGTTACATAATTAACTTCCAAGACCTCCAGAAAATAAAACCAGCACATTGCTGAACAGAAGTCCTCTCTTCTAAGCACCTTAGTGATTGCTGAACTATTTTCATTCTATTTTTATTTTTTTCCTTGTTCATTTTTTAAATTTTAATTTATTATCAGTCAAACCATATAAAAACATATCAAGGATACCAGAATACCAGAAAAAGATCAGAATATCAGAAAACTATGTAACGGATAATGAAAGCAGAGAGGGAACTGAATGTTTTCCACACTTTGAACAAGACATTGTCACTGAGCTACTCAAATCTGAATAGCCCCAAGTGGTGCAGGGTCTTACACCTAAAAACTTAGTTAGGCCTGTTTCCAGCTAGTTGAGTTATTCAGGGTGACAAAATTTACTGACATGGGTTCTCAGCAAGGACAGCATACATGGAAGAATGGGTGCTAAGATGATGACAGTTTTCTGCCACACTCATCCATTGTGGCAAGGACTGGTTGTTGGCAGAGGAGTTCCAGTGCAGATGAGGTTTGCAGTACAACCATTAAAATATTTCAGAACATTAGATTAAGGATAAGATCTTCATGTGAGGAAATCATCTGCCACCTGTGACTTCACCCCTATTGTTATTCATGAGCTTTGGGATGCCCACAGATCACCTCTGTCCCCCTACTCCCACAGGAGTGCAGAGAAATCATCTGAGAAATCCCCCAGCAAAAATAAAAAGGAAGCCTTTCCAGTTTTTCAAATGCTAAATGAGGAATTGGAATGAAAAAAGTGTTTTCACTGGCACAGAGGTCAATGCAATATCTGGCATATACAACAAGCCCAAAATTCCATAGAATTCCATAAAAACCCATTCCATAAAATCCATTACTAAAGTGTAAAATCTGATTATATTTTTATTTTAGTTATTTATATTGAATTTCTGATTTTGGTATGATTGGAATTTTCTAAATCTCTTACATAAAGAGAGCATACATATATTATTCTATAGAACAAATATGGAAATTTTGAATTTTAAAATAAAAATCCTCTTAGTGAGACACTGAAAAGAGATCATTATGCTGATGCAACTTAATGGAATTTTAGAACTTATTCAAGTTAGATTTTACATTAATTCATTGGATAATAAGTGTGAAGTGTAATTACATATATTAAAATGAGTAAAATCGTTCCCATAATCACACAACAAAGCTTTGCTGATAAAAATTAAACAACAGAGATCCCAAGAATGTGTTGCACTAAAGCTGCACCAGCAGTGTAACTTCTTTTTCAAAGAATAAGTCTGAAGAAATATTTCACTTAAGTCTTTTAAAAACCCTTCACAAATGCCATCTGGTTATGGCCATTAACTATGGGAAGAGATTGAAAGGAGAGGCTTTACAAAAATATAAATAAAATACCATAGCATGAAACAAAAATAGCATGAACATTCAAACTATACTGTATAGTGCTTATTTCCCCCCAAAAATATATTTATCTGGGGAACAAGATTTAAAATGAAAAACCATACATTGTAGGAAACCATTTTTAAATCTTGTATCTCCACAATGTTGCTTTTTACAAATAAGGGAAAATTATTGCATAACTGACTTAGGAAAATGCAATATTTCTTTAGATAGTCCTCTTTTAAAGATATTAAATACGAATACAGTGAAAATGACAATAGTGTTTACCACGGAAATAATATTTGCACAGAGCAGGACAAAATAACATCTTCTAAAACAACAGAGCAGCAATAGCAGTGCCACTCTGTGTTTCAAATATTTATATTCAATGTATTTATAATAATCTTCTCAAAGGTTTGTGAGAAATAAATCTAATCTCCCCCTCTTTTTTCAATCTATGCATGGTATATGTGCTAACTTACTGAATTCATCCTTCATGCAATTCCAGTTTATTAAAGAGGTTAAAAATTTATAAAACTCTGATGGGATATGGTTTTAATGCTTCATCACACTACCCATCATTTGCTTTTCAATCTAGATCAGAATGATCTTTCTGACTTCCCTGCAATCACCTACCTGCACAGCTAATATTTTCTGAGCGTTCTCCTGAGAGGCTGCCTGGATCCTCGCCAGCCCAGCCTGGCTGGAGAGGCTCCACCACTCAGCCAGTGTGGGCCTCCTGCTCCATCGCCCCTGCAGCTGGGGCAGCCACGCCAGCAGCACCAACACCCATGGCCACAGACACGCCAACAACCAGGGTCAGGGTGGGGGGAACGGGAGAGAAGGTAGGTGGGGGGAGGAAGGAGAAAAAAAACCCAAACAAACCCCAACAGGGGAAAAAAAAAAATTAAATTCCCAAGTCAGAGCAGGAGAGGAAATTAATGGCAGCGTTCAAGAAGAATGATGGAGGGAAATATAGAAAGCAGTCAATAGCCCATTCTGCGCTGTACGGACCTGACAGGAATTTCACAGTCTCTTGGTTTTTCAGCCCACTCATGTGCATTCATCAGAAACCAGTCACATCTGGCTGCCAGGATGGGGGGTTAATTTTCTCTAAATGCCTCAGCAGTTTTGTTCTAGCTGAGACAAACTCTGTGACTGCAAAGCTGATGAGTAAAATATTTCTACTTCACCCAGTTTAACTCAAAACCGATAGCCTCGGGACATATTGAACCTTTCTTAAAAAAATAATCTTTTGAAGCTTTTTGAATGGCACATCAGGTCAGGCCAAAGTTTAAAATATAAGTTTAAGACTTTGATGGACACAAGGGCTTTTTTTTTTCCCCTGTGTAAAGCTTATCATAGCTTGGCAATGTGTGCTTTAGTGCATGACAAAACTAAAGAGAATTAACTTAGCCATCAACTGCTCAGAGAGAACAATAACAGGAAAGAAATTTCCATATAGAAGTTCCTATTAATCTACCCAGCTATAACCACATGACATGAAAGCATCTAACAGCACTAAATTGCACCAAATGCAGTGGCTGAGAGTGACACTACTTCAAAAAAAGGATTTTATATTGACACACAGAAAAGATAACACTTATCCTAGGAATCACATTCTGTGCAAAAGATCCTAAGTGAACTGATTCCAAGTGGGAATATTTACCTGAAGGCTTTCACTTTTGGTTAACAGTAGTGAACAATCCACAGTTAAGATTAGAATCAGTTTTTCCTTTATCTGCAAGTATTTGGAACACATAAACATTATGTGCCGGGTCTCAGTCTAGAACAAAAATGTTTTAAAGAGATCTCAAAATCTACCAACAGAATGGTTTTGAAAACATCTGTGGGTTTTGGCAAATTCTGCAAATGCTGCTGCATACTCTAGACTAATTGTGATTCAGAAAATGGACATTTAAACCACGTAATTCATTGCTTAGTGAAAATACAAAGGTTTGTGTTTCATCAAGTTAATTATTTCAATAAATTCCATAGCTATTGTTATCATGAAGCCTTCAAGAGTATGCCTGTCAACCAGATTAGCACAATGGATTGTACCATTCCTTGGGAAATATTACATTTCATTAAGGTCAATGCCACAGGTCAATAATTGGATCAGTTATGAAGAAGCTTTTACATTATAAGATATGACTGCTCTTTAGGAGCAAGCGCGGCATACCAGGTGAAAAATACACTTTTTCAAAAGAATGTAGATTATAGTAATATCAAGTGAGCTATTACAACCTAGAGAGTAATTAATGCACATTTTCAAAATTAATGGCCTGATTTTTGGAGATACCAGGTTTCCACAAGTTCCATTAGATTCCATGGAAACTCTGAGTATGCTACATCTTTCTAAATGAAGCTGTAAAATATTAAAGAAGATCCTTGTACATAATATTTTGTGTTCTTGCCTGTGCATATTAAAAATAGCATGAAGAAGGTAGAACAAACTAAATGGAAAAATTAAAAAAAAAGCCAATCTGAATCACAGCCAAAACCTGAACCCAAATAGTACATATTCCAGTTTGAAGAACCTTATCTAAGTACTGGAGCTTCTTCCCGTCTATTTAATTTTTTTTTCCTGAAATCTGTCTCTTCATGCCTGTCTGCTGTTAGTTTAACTATTTTCAAATCTCACTTTTTCTGATACCACTCTGAAGTCTGAAAAAGGATGCAGGTGAGAGAGCAGCAAAACATAAGAAATTAGGACAACTTAATAAAACAACCTGCTTCAGGCCTGGAAAAACAAATTAAGTAGAAAACTATTTCTGAATTATCAAAATCCTGATTTCCTAAAAAGGTAAAATAATTGCAAGATATGTCACATTGCTATACGATAGGGAAAATGGTGGTTGGGGGACCATATGAAAGGATTTGACAGTAAACAGTGAAAGGGATTGGTGGTTATCGAGTTTGGTGGCTTTCCAGTTTCCTGTCTTGAAAAGATTTGAGGTTTAGCTATATGAAAATTACTACATTATTTTATATATATAATAAATATATAATATATAATATTATATAGCTATATATAATTACTATGAGAAACTGACAGTTTATAATGGCTGCTGTCCAGTGTGTTTGCTAGTGTTTCTCATTCCAAAATTACAAGTCCATAATAGATGATGTTATTATGCATCGTATTTTGAAACGCAGCTCACATTTTGAAAACTTTTTATTGTGCCTAACATAATGGCGCCAAACCCAAATATTTGTTATTTTACAATATTAATTGCAGCAGAAATTACACTTATGCATGTGGTCAGAAATACATGTTTGTGAGAAAGTAACAACCTGATCACATGATGTTGCCTGCAATCTTTTAATAATTCACTAACCTAGGAGGGGCCAAGTGAATTCCTGAATCAACAGCAGAACACTAGCTGAGGGAGTGATTCAAAAAATAAAAATCTCAAGTAACTTAGCTAAAGAGCACTTCTAATCCAAAAGCAAATTTCATAGGCTTTGTCATGATCTCTCTGTCCCTACAGGTGCCAATACTGTTCTGGCAGAGATCTTCTTGGTCATATAACAGACATATAGTTATTAGCTTTTCCTGATCTTCTTTATTTTTTGTCAGATATAGAGACTTAAAAAGGCATGGCATGCCTGAGTCAAATACATCGCATTGCTTGCTCCGTTGTTTTTCAGTGCTGTGTTTCCTAGTATTCTGAACACATTGAGACAAATGCTGGCAGAGAAGGTAACATCCATCTCCAGTGGCCAAGGTGTAGGAATATGTACAGCAGCCAAATATTTATATGGAATTCACTTTGGTTTTTACGTTTGTTTTGCTGTGAGAGCATGACTAAAGAAAAAAGAAAATACAAAGACAAGCTCCAGATTTTGGGGATTCAAAAGGAAGGGAAACACCAGGATTCCCGCTTCTGTCATTCTTGAATCTGTCATGGCTGCAGCTGATTCAGGCAGACAGGAGGACAATTTTTGCAGCAAGCAGCCATCTAGTCCTCATCCTAAAAACAAGGAAACAGTGAGCCAATGGCTTTGCTGCAGTGACACCTTTGGGAGCTGCTGGGGAGGATAAATGATCTCATGGAGTTGCTCTTGCCATTCTTCTGCTTTGGGGATCACTATCAATCCCTTGGTGTTGTGGCTCCCCTCAGGGACACACAGCAGAGGGCACCATATGACTCCATAATTACTTGAGTCCTTCTTTACACCTGGCACTAATATCATCAATAGTACCAGCATTAATTTGGAAGAAGGATGTGTGAACTACCTGACATTACTGTCTTACTAGAGAGGATTCTTACGATTCGGGGTACCTTAATCTGTTCTCACCTTTAACTTTTTTGTTATGATAAATCTAGATACTTCATTTATTCCATACTTGACTTGCAGTAGTATGAATGAAATCAAGCCAATATTTTAACCTGTAATTTCTTATTTAAGGAACCAAACTGGATTAAAAAGTATATTATAGTATTTGAAGCTCAAGCCTATTCAAGCCTAATTCATTATTCCAGTGGCATTTTTTCTAGGTCCTTATTTATTAATGTTACCACTATATTTGGATTCTCTATATTGCAAGCAACAGTTAAACTGAAAGAAAATCCCAAATAGAAAGAAGTAACTGCAGCTTATTTAGACCAGAATATTTTTTAATTTTGTTGCTTGGCGGTTCACAGGAACCCAAAATTTTCACCTCCTTGCCTTTCACTACAGTCTAGCTGCATGGCACTAGAACACCACTGATTGAAGAGATATTTGACAATGAACCCAAAGCTAGGGATTTTTACTTATTTAAGCACCAAATGGCACATCTGAACATTAAGAACACAAAGTGAAGAGCACCTGGAACTCAGTCATGGTGCTTTTTCTCAGTAAATACCATACTATTTTGACTGCTTCAATTACCAGTTCTGGACAGTGATGGCATGCTGGCATCACATTGGATTATAATTACAAATCTATTTCTCCTCTTAGCTGTTTTTAAATAGTGAGATTCAGTTGATCTGAATGTGTTTCTCTTTTACCCCGAGAATGAAAATCTCTCTAGGAATAAAATGTTATTTTATTTTACAAAATTATTCATAATATAAATATATTCTACATTTAGAATACATACTTACATGTAAGGTGTCTGATCCATTAAAATGGCCAGATTCTCGGTCATACAGAAAATAGTAGATATTAATATAGGTAAAACTATTATTCTCAAAAAGAAAAAGCTTATCTCAAAAGAAAATTCTCCTTAAATTTTGCCAAACTTTATACATTTGATCTAAAAATGTGCATGACAGGTGTTTGCCTCAGGCTGAATTTGTTTGGCTAGCCCAAGCAGTTTGCTTTTTTTTTCAGGAATTCTAGGCAAAATACATTATTGTGCTTCTGTTACCAAATTATATTGGTATTTCCTTTACTAGATACAGTTTGCAAAGGGGACTCATAGTTTAGAGGGGACATAATTTCTCTGCGTGATATGACTTTTTCATAAATATATTCTGATAAAAACTGTAAGACTTTGGAAAACTATTGTCTGCACATAGTCACAAGCAGATGCTTCCATTTCTATCAGTTTTTAAAAACATGTTGTCCTCTGTGAGCATTCTTGACCTTCTCAGTGGTCCTACAGCAGTTCAGATTATCTACCAATATTGCTAAGCAATGAGAATGCTTATAGCTGTGCATCCCTACCCTGTACATAAGCCATCTTCACAAAGTGGTTTGTCACACATAAGATCAGGAATACAGCACTGAAACTTGATTGTTGTCTATAATTAGGTTGTTATTTTGGTCTTGGACAAAATTCATTACTGACAGTAATGTGCCTATCTGTGTACCAGCAGAAATATGCATCTATTGGTGCTCAGAAAACCTGTAGAAACAAGTCTTTGCAAAAATTGGATGGTTTCTTCTTGGATCGAGCGGTGAAGTTTGTGCTAAGGATGCCAATTTGTGATTAAGAAATCCAACTGTTAATCAAAACTGCTGTAATTCTAACCCTCATAGTATAATCTAGGTTTTTCATAGCTATGCTAGAATGCAATATCAAACAAGGAGATCCAAATCTAGACCATAAGATAGAATATCCTTTTCCAATGCAATAATATTTTACCGGAAGAAAAATTAGTTTTGTGGTTTTATTTTTCAAGTACTAACTGAAATTTCCTTTTCCTTTCCTGAATTTTCTTTCAGAAGCAGCCTGAAAAATATGAACCAAACTCAGCTACATGGCTCAAGGAATGGGAATTTCTCTAATTACAGAGACTTTAAGACACAACTGTGATGAAAAAAGGGTGATACCAAACTAAAAAAAATTCCAAGCAAATGCAAATTGAAACATTTAAAAGAACGAGTGGCTGGAAATGATGCAGTTACAGTAGGTATGTAGAGCTTCTTACCAAGTGGTTAAAACCATTTGTGGATATTGAAATGAAGAAATGGACTAAGCATCAGCAAGAATGGAAAAATGCATGTAACCGAGGCAGATGAGAGAAACAGAGATGGGCAGAACACTTCCAAGAAGTCTCACTAGACACAGCCCACTATCAATACAATATTTTGATGAAATATTATGAACTTAAGCCATTTAACATTAACAATAACCAGATGAGATGTCAGCAATAAACACAGCAATACAGAAGCTAAAAATCTCAAAGCAGAAAACAAAGATCATTATTGCAGAGAAAAATTTTATCCAGTAGGATATATCCAGGATACAATATTTAAACTCATAGGATTATTCTGCAAAAAAAAAAAAATCCTGTCTCTTGCAAGAGAAATAATATTTTACAGGATGCGAGATGATGTTGGGCAGAAATCTTAGTAGATAGGATTGGAGATAAATAAACTGGATTTAGCTGAGGTAAACATGAGTGAACTAGAGGTAGTCATGCTAATACCATCATAAAAGTACATCATCAACTCTCAAAAACAGTTGGAAAGCTTATGTACATGTGCAGTCTTTTACTAGGCATGAAACCAGGTTTACTCTTCGAAGAAGACATAGAATGGAAGACAAAGTACACTTTAATAGCAAGGCTCTTGGATATAACCCTGCAGAAAAGTATTATGTTCATATCTCTGCCACGCTGCACCCCTGTCATGTCAACTAAATAATTTAAACTCATCTTTCCAGAGATAAATGGGAATTTTATCCTCTTTTTTGTTGTTGGTTTTTGGAATCTGATTTAAATCTTTAATTTTTAGAGATAATTGGGAATGATAGGTTCAATGGAAAGTAGCAGTGGGATTTGAAATCATAGTGTGACATGAAAAAGGCGTGTAGCTGACATTAATGTTTCCAGGGATAGATTCTTAGGCCACTGATTGCTATGTTAAGCAGCTAACCCATAGTTATTTTATGGTATTGACAGTACAGGAAACTAGGATTATTTTGCTGAATTGTATTATTAAAATACAACTCTGTTTTACATGCAGGGACTATAACCCTTTTAATTCCACTCCTGATTGACACTGATATAACTGATCTTCTGGATTCTACATAACATCATTCTGTAATTCTGCAGTAGTGCCTCATGAGACATCATTTTATTGCAAAATGTAGCAGACCAAAATGCAACTAACAGAACAAGCACTAGCTACTACTCACTGCTATCAGTAGTAGCCTACTATGATTTTCAGATCTAAGCAAATTAGCGTTACATGTTGAACAGAGACTAATAAGACACTTCCAAATCTACACCTTCTCTATTTCCTATGATGCTAATCTGATATCAGAGGATCCAATGTGTGTATCATATTAATTCAACAGTGCACTCTGAATGCTAAATTCTATGTAAATGACATAAGCCTTATCAGTTCCATTCATTGTTACAACTCAAACAATGGCAATTACAACAACTCTACGGGTTTTGGCACTGTGAGAATGGCAGCTTTATTAGCAAAATCCAGTTAATATTTGTCTTTTTATACTATTCCACTACCAAGTTACACCTGTGCAATATACAAAGCTCCTAGGTAATGAGATATTTCTTTATTGTCAAATCTGCTCCACAGACTGCTGGTAAAGATTACATAGTTCATTTAAATAAAGCTCTTTTGTCAACAGGTTGGATATACTTTAAAAATGAGTGAAAGCCTCATGAAAAAAACAAATCTCAGCTGATGTGCAAGTATACATGAAAAGATGCACTTGTTTTTTTTGACCTTATTCCAGCTGTTCATGTTTTAGTAAGCAGATTAGCAGTATTACATTTTAAAAAAGGAAAATTTTCTTTCAAGATCCACTGAAAAACAAACTAAGAAAAGTCTGAAAAATCAGAGTACAGTCTCCTACTAAAAATATCAGTGAATGCAGAAAAAACATTTTGGTTTTTTTGGAGTAAGAAGAAAGTGAGAGTGGTGTTGTGATCTTTGACTGCTGTTGGGAAAAAAATGAGGAAACTAGACAATAGAGTAAGATCAGGATTTCTTTCTTTTCTTTGTGGCTATTTCTGAAATACTAATATGAAGATTGAAAGTGTGCTTTCTATATAAGATTTCCAAAAATGTAGCCTAGAGTTTGATACTGAGTAGATATATAATATGTGTGATGTTGTTCTTTCCTGAAAAATTTCTCTAGAATTTCTACACTTGTCAGTTTGTACTGCTGGAGAAATATATCTGTTCTTATCATCTCTTTGTATCAATCAGTAACACTTAGAATCAAATACTGCTATTTCATCCCCAGGAGCCTGAAACAATGAATGGAAACATCTCAAAAGGGCAGGTAATTGCACTTACTCCAAACCAAAGGTTTTATACTTTAGAATTAATTTAATTTTTTCTTGCCTCCTAAACTCTGATCTGCAGAAGCCTACAACTTATTCCATCTTTTGTTTGGTATTTGCACAAAGCCATTAGAGGTAAATTTCAGAAAACAGAAGCTGGACTGTCAAAAGACTGCAAGTAAAGAAGATTGCTCCAAAGAAATTTCTGACCTTGCCATTAATTTTTTCTGTTAAAGCAGCCATAATCCTTAGTCATTCCTTTTACAGATTCTGCTGCTTACTCTGCAGAAACTGCACAATAAAATACCATATCTCATCCTCTGTCCCCTCCTAAAGGATTTTTGGAGTATAATTGTTAGCACATTTTTCAAAAAGTAAACTAGGGCTCTTTTGGCATGTGGTGTTGTTGACAAATTTTTTTTCATGAGCTTATAATTTTAAAACTAAAACTAATAAACAAACTTTAATAGGAATATATTACACTACTTCCCCAGACAATTTCATGGTGAGGTCTAAGATTGGCTCCATCTTTGTGAAGGGTGAATTCATGACTTCTTTGTTACCTTTGAAACACACTAAGATTGATTATCAAAATGTCCTTCATTTGATCAAGCAGAATAGAGAGAGCATCCTGCCAGTCTTGACTAAGGCACATCAACTATTATGATGATAAACATTTATATTCAGCTGTTGCTTCCAATTCATATAAAGTGAATTGGAAGCAACTGCATTCCTGATCATTGCAGAACAGTAACATGAAATTCAAAATAACACATTTTATCTTTTCCTTGGTGAGACATACATCTATTAGTTATCCTTTATAACTTCATGAAAATTCAAGGATCATAAATCAAGCCCACCTTGCTCCCTGGCCAGAAGTGAGCCTGTTGTCCCCACAGAGTACTGCCATTCCGTTTGTGTTTCTGGGCCCTTGGCACCAGGCAGTGATGTCAGTCACCAACCTACCCCTAGGTTTGTGCAGCAGGACCATGCATTGCAATAACCCAGACCATACAGCGGGCCACTCTGCATCTGCACATGTCCCTGGATGCTTGGCTGAATCCCCACTAGCATCCCTTTATCCATGACAGAAGATTGACTTCTGGTCAGCCAATTCAAGGCTGACACAGCCTTCAGCTGCACAGGGGTCTCCCACGTGCATTTGCACAACGCACGACCCAGCCAGCAAAAGCAGCCCAGGGGCTGGGGATTCTGTGGGGCCAATTTCAGCACAGAGAGGTAAGTGTGCTTCTTGCAAGGCAATGAATCAATCAGCAGAACAGCTGGCCAATTAAGATGTGCATAACTTCTTGCCAGATGTTACCTTTGTGCTGATGGCTGACTGCATCTTAGAGATGCACATTGTTTCTCAGCCCCTGGGGCTACTTTCCTATCGTTAAATAAACAGAGCCAGGAACCATTCTGTGGCAGTAAGGCTGAGAGGTGCAGGCAGGTTTTGCCTACACTATGTAGTCCACTGACACTTCTCAGCCTTGTGTGATGGCCTCACTGCCCTAAGACACATACAGTATTTTAGTGGGCAGTGAGGTTAACATCTGAATGACTGAATTAATGCAAACTTCGAGCTTCAGCCTATGAAGATGAAATATAGACGAGGTGTTGCATACCCTAGGACATGGGAAGGCCTCTTGGGATGCTGGTGGAGTACTGTATTTTGTTGAGGGAACTAAAGCTGGTGCTGTCCTGTTCACATTATGTGCTTGAAGCAGAGCCTGACGCATGTTGTTCCTCACATTGTGTTAGGCTTTCTCTCAGACAGTGCTGACTAGCACAAGTCAAAACAGCACCACATGGTACCATAAATATGCAGCATGGAGTGCTAAGGAGCAGGTCAAGCTGGATCCCTAATCCTCTTCTAATTTGCAGACCAGGTATAGCCTTCACAGCCAAGAGTATACTGAGATTCCTTTGAATTGTCTTGGAAGAGCCAGATAAACACATGTTTTTCATGAACAATAAGCACTGAATTCATAAATAGTAAGAATTAATGGGCAGGAAGAAATTAGGATGGGATTGTGAAGGCTGGAGGGGGTCCAACTGCAACAAGTAGGGGAAAAAATATGTGGCTACAAGGTCTTACAGTGGGTCAGGTTAGGACCTATGCTGTAATGGAAAAGGGATATCTTGAGTCATTAACTAAAGTTTTTAACTGATCAACTAACTTGAATTTGACATACTTTGTCTAACCAAACACCCATTTCCCCCCTTACTTAGAACCAGCAATTAGATTTCATAAATTATAGGAAACTTCATCCTAGTCCCCCCTTCCTGACTTTAAGTCTAGCTCTAATTTACTTCTTTACGCTAAACAGTTGTTTTCCTTCTTGCTCACCTCAGAGGTAAACATAAAGTGAAAGAACATCTTTATTGCCTACTAAGCATAAGAATCTTTTGAGGTTTACAAAGACTCAGATTCCAATACTCACCACATCTACACATCATCTTCTTGGTACAGTCATTTATTGCATGTGATTCTTGGTTGTATTCTCAGAGACAGCTCTAAAGAGTTACTTAATTCCCTGATCTGAGAACATAGCACTCAGACAGGCAGTCCTACATTTTCCCACCCCCATTATCTGCCTGTCTTCAGAGAAAATGGGTATTGTATTGTAAAAATTAATATTACAGGGAAGGTAGAAATTAAAATGGTGTTCATAGAATATAGTTTACAATTAGTCAGATATTTAGCTTCAGCCTGCCATAATATGTATTATATTAACTAACCATCAAGATAATTGGAATAAAATATTTGCCAGAACCCTTTGTTCTCAGAAGGGCTTAGGCATCCAGCCACATTTCTGCAGGAAGCACAATGTGAGCAGAAGGAAAAGGCGAAATAAAGTCATACACTGTCAGTAATTAAATCCTTCACTAGCTACTCTAAGTCATTCATACCAAAGGATTGCATTATAAGAAATGCCACAGATATGATGTAGGTTAGGACCTAATGTAA
Organism: Cyanoderma ruficeps; assembly: GCA_008694505.1. Taxonomy (NCBI): domain Eukaryota; kingdom Metazoa; phylum Chordata; class Aves; order Passeriformes; family Timaliidae; genus Cyanoderma; species Cyanoderma ruficeps. Next base: position 12,511,299 of record VZDJ01007755.1, on the reverse strand, counting down.
AGGAGAAGTTTGAATAACATTCCAAAAACATTGCTTCATTGTACATCCTTCTTAAAGTTCTGAAAAGAAGAAAGATGAAGAAAATTAGGAACAAGAACCTGAACAACAAGAAATAAGAAAGCAGGGGTCTGAGAAGGCAGGGATTAGAATTCTTTACCTTGCAGGCCTATTTCAATCTACAAGATTTCCACCTTAATATTTCCTAAAAAAACCCAAACTAAATATGGAAAAAATACTATTGGAAAAAACCCAACTACATTATTTGTGTTAAGTTTTTGAAGAATTTGAGCAAACAAACAAACAAAATGTTTGTTTCTTCACTAGTGTTGTTCTACCTGCTCTTCTGTACAATGCCTTCCAGCCTTCAAATTTAGAGAGCTCAGTCAAGTAAACAAATAGTTTACTATAGCATTTGCAGTTTGAATTTCAAAGCATATTCTTATGTCTCTTCCAGTGCCTGCTTGTTGTGTTGGGTTTGCATGACCAAGTTTTGGTCGCAAGTTTTGGTGGAGGTGGCTTCTATGAGAAGCTTCCCTATGTTCAGCAGAACTGCCAGAGAAGAGAGGAGCGAGGGTGAGAGGAACAGCCCTGCATACACCAGAGTCAGTGCAGAAGAAGGGGGAGAAAGTGCTCCAGGCATCAGAGCTGAGATTCCCCTGCAGCCCATGGTGCAGACCACAGTGATGCAGCTGTGCCCCTGTAGCCCCCAGAGGAGCCCACACCAGGTGGGTGCCTGAAAGGAAGCCGTGAACCTGTAGGAGGCCCTTGCTGGAACAGGCTCCTGCCAGGGATCTGCAGACCCCTGGAGTGAGAAGCCCATGCTGGAGCAGGTTTCCTGATGGGACTTGTGATCCTGTGGGGGACCCACACTGGAGCAGGCTGTGCCTGAATGACTGCACTCCATGGAAAAAAGTGACCCATGTTGTAGCAGTTCACACAAAACTGTTGCCCTTGGGATGGACTCATGCTGGACAAGTTCATGAGAAATTGTCTCTCATGTGAAGGGCCCCACACTGGAGCAAGGGAAGGATTCATCTCCCAGAGCAGTGATGAACTGACTACAACCCCCATTCCCTGTCTGTGCTACTGGTGTGGAGGAGCTGGGAAATGGAGGGGAGGGTGCTTTTGCTTCTCATTATCCTACTCCATTCAAACGGACGTGGACCAGACAAGATGGATAATGATGATGACACACTGTGCTGGTAACTAGCACTGAGTTAACTACATCAGTGTAGGTTTGAACAGGGCTCTATTTTTAGCCAAGGAGAGACTAATCTCTAAATTTGACTGTTTTCCCTTTATTTAGTCTTCTCATTGCTCAAAAGGTTCTTTAGCAGTTCTCCATGCTTTTACTTCTTAACTTTTACTCAAGTTGAATTCTGTTGTTTCCATGTGTGTATCGTATTTCCCTCACTTTTCCTCCTCAGCAACATGCAGAGTTTGGCAGCCATCAATTAGATTTCAGTGCCATTGTAAATTATTTATTGTATTTCATAATGATAAAGCAGCACTTGATCTTGCCATAAGATATGGTCTCTGGTATAGTCCCTGATAAAAACTTCAATCACACGACCATATTCTGCTTGTCACTGAAAAAATTCCATGCAAAACCTAAATAAGTCTTAATTTCCTGATACATTAAGAAGTTTCCAGTTACTTCACCCATTTTTTAAGATTAAAAAACGGTATTAGTTTTTGGCATTCCTGTTTCGTGGTTGTAGCAATAGTAAGATTCACCTGCTCATTTTTCAACTTCAGGCCATCTGTGCTATGTGGCACTCCCTGTTCCCCTCATCTGGAGGACCCACAGAAACTCAACACATTTTCCTTCCCTCCTTCATGGGAACTTACAACACAGTGAAATTCAGAACCCTCATACATGTGGGTGATGTGCATGTGGGTCTTGATCAGCTGCTGCATGAGGAAATACCCAAGAGGTGCACCCACAAATCAGAGACAGGTATGTCCTTGCTCTAGAGGAAAGACAAAGCCTGAAACAAGCACAGCTCAATCTTCTAGTTTTTACACTCTCATTTGAGGGGCAAAGATCCACAGAGTGGCATCAAGGACAACAGCCATATTTTCAATTTATGAGAAAAGAATCCAAAACCAACAATGTTAGTAGAATTAACAGCAATTTAAGTCAAATTTTCTCAACATCTGCAATGGCCCCTAGGATTTGTAATTTTTATACCGCAGCAAAGAAACTGAAAGTCCTAGGAGGCCAGGCTCTAGCCCAGATAGATCCATGCCTCATCCCTGAGCACCACAACAGGGAGCCTATTAACACTGACAAGGCTGACTGCCCTGAAATTGCAGACTTTTAAAACGCCGACATTCTTGGCCCCAGTGGCACAAGGGCTCACGACCTGTGCCCCAGTTTTTGGGCAAAATCTCAGGACCTCTGGGTGTCAAGCACCTGGGTCAGCCACCGGAGCCCCTGCTACAGATCTGAGACCACAGCCTCTATTTTGGGGGACCACACAGGCACAGCCATGCTGCTGAGACCGATGGCATGGAGGAACTGTGCTGGGGACACAGACCCCAGACTAGCAAGACCCCCAGGTATCTCTTTCCAACTCTGAGCAGTATAGCACAGAAAACTCAGTTTCTGTTGTTGAGAAATTAGTTGAACAAAAGATGTTAAATAGTCATCTTGTTTTTTGTTTCATTAACGTTGCTGACAGATTTTCACTTATTCGCTTTTATTACTTAGGTGTGTTTCTTAAAATCATCTTTTTTTTCTCATCAGAAAGGCTTTATATATGCACCAATATCAGCCTTTAATAGATAGGTATTATATTTACAAAACAAATATTTTAAATAGAAGGCATTAAAGCAAATAGACCCAAAAAACTAAATAAAAGATTGAACACTGCCTCCAAAGATGTATGGTGGTGTCTATGTTCTTTTTTCTTCTTAGCAAGGAGTGTGACTGTAGAGTGAACTTTTTCTAACTCATAAAAAATTCTCCAGAACTGATGCAAATTCAAGTGTGTATGAAAATAGAGGTCTTCTCTAGTGTGTTAGCTTCAGACTGATTTTCGCTGTGTTTATCAAGAACTTTGGGTTTTATTGTCCTTCTTTTAAATGTGATTTCTATAAATCCTTTCAAACAACAGTTTTCCTAGGTAAAAGCTGGTGGCAATAATGAGACAGAAAACACATCTTTGGTTAAACTATTTTAATGAGAAGACACTTAAACCATTAATGACCTGAGTCAGTGACTTTAGTAACCATGAGTTAGTTGGCAGGTTCCACCTACCTTGATTTCCAAGATTCTTAACGGCCACAATTACACAAATAGATTCAGTATTATGTTCCTGATTACCAGATAAATGAAAGATGCAAAAAGGAATCTAGTTAATGCCTTTATAATCACACACAATTACCTTAAAAGGATAATAAAAAGCAAAGAAAAATGTTCAGAAGTTAGGAAATGCCAGACTTACAGTTGCTTTTGCAATGTTAATTTAGGGCCCTAAGCATTGTGACACAGCCTTATTTATATGGTTCATAGTCCTTTTCATATTTCTTTCAAAGCAGTGAGTGGATTCACTTTGTGAACAGATAAACATGTGGAGTGAAACAGGGTATTTCTGAGGGAGACTATTTCTGCAGAGTGCAACAATTTTCCATGTGAGACAGAGCTAAAAGGGGTGAAGCACTACCCCAAATATTTTCATAGATGTTGAGAACACATAACAGCTGATATTTAGGCATCTTTAATTCTTTCTTAGCCTCTGAAAGCAGAGTAGCCCTAATAGCTTTCCACCTTCTTCCATATTCTTCCATTTCTCCATTCAGACTTAATGAAGAACTTCAGCTTCTCCCTGGACTACTCTTGTGCCACAGCTTGTGGCACACTTTACATAACTTCACCTTTTCTAAAAATCTACTCAGGTGGATCTACATGAAACCAAAATACAGCCATGTGCAGTAATAACCACCAGTTACGGCCAGAAGGTCCCTGATGGGATCCAGAGGAGAGAAATGAATGGTCAAGTGCTGTGTAGGGTGGGAGGCCTGTGGAACTGACAAAGTCACCTTGGCGTGCCAGAAACCAAGAAGTATCATTTGGGCCTGAGCCCAGGAAGGTCTCCATGGTCTCATTTTTTTAGTCTTTTTAAATGTATCAAGTGCCTTAAAAGCAATGCTGTCAATCTTTGTTGCAGCCAATGCTAAAAATGGAAAGCATAAATGTCAGGAGCTCAATTTTCTGGGTTTGGTGATTTTTTTCCAAGTCTGTTTTTCTTCTACTTTTCAGGACACAGGTTCAGCTTTTAAGAGCAGAAGTAACAATAATTATAGTTCATCTTAATGAGTTTTCTCTTCCTGCAAAAAAGAAAAGAAAGCTAATACCTGCACATATCACATGCATCTTGCTTTTTTTGGGAAGAAAATTTGGGCACACAAGGAAGGAGAGAAACATTGTGCTTCAAAAGCTTCCCAATTTAAAAGATCAGGAGAGCGGGATTAGAGAGCACAGGGCAGGTCACTTAATGTCAGCACAGACAGAATAACCATATCCTAGATAAAAAAAATTGGCATTTCTTTTTCAAATTAAAGTTATAAATCTAACTTTGTAACTTATTATATTCAAAGTTATAAATTTACACTACTTCAGAGTTTGGAAAAGTAATAAAGTATATAAATAAATTTAGCTTTACAAGTTGATTTTTAAAAAAAAAAACACATAAAACCATACTGCAATCACTCTTTAACATACCTTTAAGTATTTCATTCAAAAGCTTAAAAGCTCCTTAACCCTGACCCTTTCTGAGGTCAAACATCTGTACTATATAGAAAAATAAATTGCTATTTCTTTTTCTTTTACCTGAAAGATTTACATAAAATAAATCCACCAGAAGTCCAAATCAAGAAGAAAATTACCTGTTTGGTGCCGTAACTATCTGAATAAGACAACCACTTCTAAATAAATAAAGAAGTCCTATCTTAAGTGGAGGCTAGGCAACAGAAAAATGAAATTTAACTGCAAACTCATCTTGCTATAGATAGTCAAGAAATACAGAAATTTAAAATACATACTGAAAACCCTTATAGGTACAAAGCTTTCAATAGTCAAGGAGCTGGTCAATAGTCAAGGAAAGCCAGGTTTTGGCAACTATGCAATACCTAAAGGTTGATAACAAAAAATTTGTATGTCATTTGACTTAAAAAGATCTATAATACAGAATTCACTGAAATAAAGTCACTGGGATGTAGAATAACTATTTAATTTTATCGTACAATCTGATAAATATTTATTGTTTAGTTCAAGAATGCATCTTAACAAGGGTTTAAGACTCTCTTAATTCACACTCCCCAGAAGAGTAGGCATGTTTGTTACCAGTGGTTTTCATTGCAGACCACAGCTTTTTAGGTAAAAACCAAACCAAACCAACAAACAAAAACTTCCAACCCCAACAACGACAACAAAAAAACCAAACCAAAACCGAACCAAAACCAAACAAACAAACAAAAAAAAGCCACAGCCAAAAAATCCAAACTACCTAATGATACCTTTTTTCCCCAAAACTCAACAAAGCCAGCTTCACAGTCATTAAAATAGCGAAAATAAAATTAAAGGTAGAATCGTACAGTGATTTTTATTTTGGCTAAATGTAAGACTGTAAATAAGACTGTAAATACAATAAGTGATAGTTAACATCTGTTTATAGTACTAGTGCATCTACTAATCTGATTATCATGCTGCCCGTAGGAAATGGAGCAATTGTATTTGCATGCCTACAGCTCAAATCTGTCCTATTTCCTGTGGATCATCTATGTATACCTAGACGGTGTGTTGCCTTCAGACTAGTTTTACTACAAAACATATGAAATCACAACTGTGAACCACTTCTGCAGGTGAGAATTTTCCCAAAAGAGTATTTACACTTGAATTTGAAAAGTTCTGTGAAGTTTTAAGGAAGAGTAAAGCATTTACTGAACAGCCATGGCCATTGGATTTAGAGTTGGCTTCCTTACTGGGACCGATATTAATAATCCAGTCTTTCAGAAAGGCCTGTTTTTACCAGGAAATAATTTGGGCTACTGTTACCTAGGTGCTTAAATATAAAGATTTAGGAACTTCGCCTGAGGCGCTGGAGTTCAAAAGCTTTGCCCAACACCTAAATTAAATAGCATTGTGCTACAAACATGTCAGAACAGGAACTGCAATGTCTCAAAAGACAAACTGCACCCACACTGCCTGTGGCTGCACTTACTCAGAGCTTAACTTCAGAACTCCCCTTGCACCTTTAAGAAATTAATGCTTGAGGGACAGCATTGAAGCTCCTATGTGCACAAAAATGAACTTCAATTCCGCATAATCTTCTTATCTGTCAGATTTTTAACTATTCCTTTTCATAGCTTCAGAAAAAAAAAGAAAAAACCCCGTTTTTCTAATGGGCCACTGATCAGAACTGTTATTCTGATGGTGAAATCCCAAAGGGAAACATGTTTCAGATATGAAGTATTCCCTCCAGAGTCCCTGGCAGTCATAGAAAGAAGAACTTCTTGATGTATAAAGACAGTGTCACCATTGTCAGAGAATACTACAGCTGGAAATGAACCACAAATAAAAGGAATGTCTTTCTGCCTAGGAATCAAAATAGTTGGTTTTTAACCTACAATAATTTTAGACAATAAAATCCTAATGAATGCTTGCACACATTATGAGATAAAAAACCTCTTGTCTGTAGTGTTTTTTAAATGTGCATGTACTTGGGCAAATACTCAAGCTGATAATTTAGAGAGGACAAGGTTGTACACAACATATAGAGAAGGTCCCCATCAAGAAATCAAAATATCATTTTATAGAAGGTGAAATAATGTACAGTTCACAGCCAACCTCACTTTTCCAACAAATGGAGCCATAAATGCAATTTTCTGTCCTTTGCTCTGAAGAATTAATTTTAAGGTATTCATATTTTTCTTCAAGTACATCTTAAGTCTCAATCAAACCCCAAAAAGCTACAATAAAGTAACATTAAGAGCCAACTTAAACCCATCACAGCAAGGAAATTCAGTCTTAGGCTAAAAATTTTGTCTCACTCTTCATCTTTAAATCACTCTGTTTTGGTTAGGAATTGTATGGCCTGGAGAAGTGTGTGATTTTTCATACTGCACAGTACATATTTTCCAGCACTTAGGTTAAAGGAAAGTCAGAATTTTTAGCCTTAACTCTGAATTCCTTTACCTTCGAAGGCTTAACTGAACCATCTATAATTAGTTTAACACAAGTCTTTAACATTTAAATCTTTTCACCTTGGAATAGAAAGTGGAATTTCAAAAGCTCCTATTTTGCTGTGTACTTCAACAGTGCTTTCTAAATGTAAAGAATTGAGCACCACTTACCACATGAGACTATATGCATTTTAATATATGCATTTTTAAATGGCACTTAGACATGAGTGGCTTAAATGTGGTAAAAAAGGTTTACACATTGCCAATATAAGTTACAAATTCAAACATTCGGGCATGAAAATCCTTTCCCTAAGTTGTTTTCAAGCTTCATCCTTTTTTTTCTGTAATAAGTAAAGCAAAGCCACAGTAGCTGCAGCCATTTGCATCTAAGGAAGAGATGTTTTGCTTTGGTGATATAGTTAATGAGTCTAAAAATATTCAGTATAATAATTCTGTCAAAGCCCCCACAGTCTCCTCAATGAGCAGAAGCCTGCAGGATTCCAATGGGGAGCCAAGTAATGAGCTCTCAGCATTCGCTCCCACACCGTCCAGACGAAATATACTCGGGCCTCCACGGTTCCACATCATTAGCAACATGAAACAAAGACACATGCTTGACTTTAATAAGCGACTAAAGTTGCTGGCTTATTAGGCTGTCACTGCACATAAACTCTATTTCAGTGTGACAAAACAGTTCCCTGCAAAAACAATAACAGAACAAAAAAACCCTAAAACAAAACAAAACAACTGCAACAAAAAGAAGGGGAGAAAAAAAGGAAGGGAACACTTTTCCAAGCAGAGATTGTTATAATTTAGTGTAGTAGGTTATTGAACAGAGGCACACGGGAAGTGATGGGTTTCTGACACCGACTCTCACAGGCATGCTGCAGACCGCGCTTTCACTGCTGGAGATGACGGATACGGTGGGCTGCAGTGATCAGGCTATGGGCACATGTGGCTGAGTTTTAGTTGATATTCCTGCAAGACAGGAAGTGAAGAAGCTTATTTCCCACTGGGAAAAGTTCAGGCATGATTAACTTGGGCATGACCAAATAGGTCAATGATATGACAATGTGTCTAGCACAATAATTAAGTGGGAAAATGTGTGTAATTTGTTTCTTCTTGTTCTTCACATACCAATAATACATTAGCAAGGATTCATTTAATATCTTTCATTATATAAAAATTGATAGCAACACAGTATGATAGCCTTCAATCGAATATATTCCCGTAAATTATATTTATTTCCTCAGCAAAATAGTTGCACCGATGAATACTCTTCAGTGTTTAAACTTTAATGTTTGGCTTGTAGAGCTACTGAGGAGCTTTTTAAATGTCAATTTCAGCTAAAAGTATACTGACAGAGACAGAAAAAATATAATAATATTTACATTTTAAAAAGGATGGCCTTTAATCTTGAGTAAAACTCAGCATTAGGAATGTGCAGGAAAGAACCCTCCTGTGCCACATGCCTATTCCCAATTTCAAACATTCTCCTGTTTCATATCAAGGTGACACATGTGAAAAACAAGGGATTGAGGTTAACAGAAGTGTTCACTTGAACACTTCACAAGAAACTGGCTATGGCACTCATCCAAAGGGTAAAAATCAAAGCTCGGGTTCTCTCCTCTGCATTATTTCAGAGCAGGCGTTGATAGTTTCACACACTGCAAAGTCACCATCAGAGCTTCAAGAGAATGATCCAGTCGTACACATTCAATATAGTGTGGCCTTACAATACCCTAGATTTTTTGAAACAGATGCTGAAGTCCCAGTTCCAAACTGGGTTTATCCAATTCAAGATGAATAGAAATACTGTCCTAGGCTAAAAGAACATGTCCTTGTCAAAGCTTCTAAATAAAGTCCTATGAAGAATTCAATTTTGCAACCCCGCCATTTTTCAAAGGATAAGATTTCTCAGGCAGGTATACTCAGCTTCTTTAAATATTTATTTCATTCAGAATGCTTTTTACAGACGTACTTTTCCTTCTGAGCTCATTCTCAGATACTTTTGATAATGGTAACATCTTTTCAGGAGGCAGCCATCTTAATATTATTGACATGCTTATACATAGATTGGTGGGCATGTTTAGGAGAATAATATAGTGATTAAAGGGTAAGGTAAAGATTTATTTTTAATTCTAATGAGCATGACAATTTAAAAATATCACAGAACAAAAGAGACAGAACCTCACTGTTGTCTTAACAGGCTGATCCACCAGAATTTCGAAGGGGAAAAAAAAATAGGTTATTTTTTGACAACTTTAAAACAAAAGCAATGGTTAATCACAGCTTTTATAAATGAAGACTTGCAAGGATCAAAAGCCCAGAAAAAGAATTCATTAGTTGCTCTTTTATAGGATCCTGACAAAAACTGGACAATAGATAAATAACAGTTCTACATTACAGCAAAAAGTGTAATCAGTTGCTAATTTCAGATGTAATCTCAGGATACTCCAGCAGCCAGCAGTACAAGCAGGAAGCTACCTTCACCATGAGCTCAGGAACAAAGTCTGGAACAGCCAGACCTGAATAAGTACCACATCTTGACTATGGGAGCACAAACCTGGAATGCTGCAGTGAATGTAGCAAGGAGGACATGCATCAAGCATCATCATATACAACAACTACAACCAACTGCCTTTCCCCAAAAGTCTGGGACACACATAAAATTCACCTACAGCTTTCCCAGAGACATGTCAAAAGAGGAACTCAAGTGTATAGACCCTGAAAACCTGAAAAGTCCTCAGTTATGCAAACAACAAGCCCTTGCTAAAAGTATTTCACAAGCAACACTGAAGTTTGTAGTCAGACACAATGATCATGGCAGATACAGCAGATGCAAGTAAAGCTAATAAATTTTGGAGAAATTTCAAAACTTCATGAGAAATATTGCCTGTCAAAGAAAGCATAAACATGGAATCTTGTATCTATGTAGCTTTTATCTAGATTTAGCTAGTAAATGCTAAATACCAAAATACCGTCAGAGGTACCTTCACAAGTTCAATAAGCACAAAGCTGACCTGTGCAGACTAGATAGGCTCATGTGTTTTTGTTAATAATCTCAGACATTTTTTGTAATGATATAATTAATTTTGAACAGTTGAAAAGCTTCTGTAATTTATATTAAATGGTAAATAAAAATATGAAACAAAAGTAAAACCCCCAAATTTTCCTTCAGCAATAATACACTCACAATCCATAACTAACAGGAAGACAAACAATCCATATTTGGCACAAAATACTGAAACTCTATTTATACCCTGGTTCCCAGTTGATTTAAACCTTCATTAGAAAATATACAACTGTTAGTGCAGAAAAATAGAAAAATCTCATGTAATAAGAGTAAATTATATATGAATGAGAGCCAGGCACCCTTTGACACACTGCTGATAGAACCCCTGGCTTCAGGCATACTAGTGAATTGGAAACTCTGTTGGGGTAGCACCCCATACAGAATAATGTGAGAATGAAATTATTCTATAATAAATTCATCCTAGTGACAATTTTATGCACCATTCACTACTGTTAATTTAATAAAATACCCTTGCAGGGTAGCTGCCCCAGTGTCCCAGAGTACATGTTCCAATACCAGACTCAAAGCAGCAGCTGGACTTCACTGAACTGATTGTCAGTCACTACTCAGTGGCTGAGAGTACTTTCCGTGATCATGGGCAATACTTTATAAAATTACAGCATTCTAGCTATAATTCTGCACTAGAACTGTCTTTCATTTAATTCTGGAAAGAAATTATGGCTGCAGGAATCTGGGTTCCCCACAGAGGTTCCGAGTAGCTAAAGATCTTTCAAATACCATAGAAATTCTCTCAATGGCTTGTTTGCTATACTTTGATCACCTTGCATCTAAATAGAAGAAAATGTATGAGCAAGGAAAGAGGAACGTGTTTTATCTCATGTACATTGATTCAGTATCTTTCATTAACTCCCTTTTATGCTCCTATGTGTATGTCTATATGTATGTCAGAAGAGTAACAGATTAAATAATTTTGCAAAGGGATACAGTCTTATATCTTTCTTTGTGGTAACTGCTCTTCACAACATCTCCTTTCTGTGAAGAAAATATGTTCACAAATACTGACGAAGGAAACCAAAGATAATCCCTTTCACAGGATGCTCCATGAGGCAGTAGGGTGAAATCAATCATCCTAAACTTTTGTTCTTCCCCATAAAAGAGAAAAAAAAAAGCTATTTGAAATATCTGGTGGGCATAGCATTTTCCAAATGGTAGAAAGGAATGTCAAGCCTCTTGATGAATGTCAAAATATTAACATGAGAGGAGCTGGTTATCTGCATTCTACCTGTGTGTCTCTCAGACGTGCTCTCTGATCCAAAGACTGGCATTTGTACTTGCCTTCCCAGCACATCTAGGTAAATACACCTATATGGGTACCCATATATTTGGGTACATATATACTGCCACTGGGGAGTATGTGTACCATAAGTGCTTCAGAGACCTAAAAAGGGTGTGGCTGCCTTAGTTACTCCAGCATTTCTGATTATAAACAAACCCTGGTAGTACTAAACCAGCCAGGAGGGAAGTAAACCATATTTATAGAGCTAAAAGAGCATACATATATAGAACTTCAGGTTGCTCTATTGAAAAAGACAAAACTCTTGTTGCATGAGCAATTGTTGTCAAAAATGCATGTATCAGTGGCATCCCCAGAGTACAATCCAATGCAAAACACTTAGCTATCCTCTTGATACAACAACTCCAAACTAAATTCTGTCCCCAGCCTTACAACAATCTGAGAAACTCTCAGAAATGTCCATTCTTGCCCAAATAAAGCAAAAGTAGTCTCTGATCATTCAACAGCATAATTTTTTGCTTAGTAACAACATTGGCAGATGGATGATTTAGTGTTAAAAATTCAAAAGCATATGTAAAACTCAAGTTGTCAGAGGGCTCTGACACATGAAAAGGTTACCATGCATCGGCTGCTCTGTCATTTAGTCACTGTGCATTCTTTTACTCTATGGGAGTGTTCAGAGTGAGGTAATTTAAGGCAGGCACAGAAAAATCATGGTGGAGCTTAAAAGACTTACAGACTTACAAATAGCACCACCAGACATGGCAGTTTTGCCTCTAGTTAAATGGTTTGAATATCTGCATAAATTCTGTCAATCTATCCATACTGCAGGTGTGTCCACACCTGATTGGGAAATCATATATCTTTCACTCATAAAGGATAATACCATGCTGCTGTTATGTGCTGTTGTTCACAGAGCTGCACACAGGCATCACCATTCTGCAGCTGATGGACAATAATGTGTTTGTGTGTGAAAAATCAGGACTACTTTATCCTTGACAAAACGTGTTTGGTGGGTTGGCATTAAAACTTGTAATTTTGAACTAAACCTAGAAAGACAAAGAGAAAATATTTTCCAAAAATGTTGTTCTGGAGTTGATAAAGAAGGCAGTGGCTAAGTTTCCAAAATATTTTGCTATTTATATTTTTCACCATGAAATCAACATTTATTAAAAGCAACAAAAATTTATGTTTGGCAGTTATTAACCATAAATGAAAGAACATTTAAAATTTCAGTTTTCCTCCAAAAGAATAGTCCTACAAGTTTGCATTGTCTTATTTTTGGGGTTTTTCTTTAAATGAAAATATTTCCAAAATAAATTCCTGCTTTCTCATTAAAAGTTGATAATTTCTGAAACTTTCATTTTCTCTATTCTTAATTAAATTACTTCTGACTTAGTACAGTGCATGAAAACATTGACATGAACTTAAAACGTGCAATATAGTATATAGAATATATAATGTGTCTTATGTACAACTTTGCAACATATTGTCTGTGTCAAAATATGTTTTTCATATGATGAAAAAATATCAGTGTTTCAAAATCAGTATCTTAAAAAATTTATTTCACAGGAAATTTAGAGGGTTTTTTTCTTTTAAATATATTGCCAAGTATTTTCAAGTTACTGCAACGTCCTGCTTCTAACCAAATTTAGCAGATGATAATTTACACTTTCATGGTCCAATAATATATACTTCCCTGGAAAATAAGGTACACCAGGGAAAACTGCTAGCTGCAACACACTCAGCCATGTACACCGATACAAGAGGCCACAATTTTCACTCCCAACCAAGGGGCTTAATAAAATACAGACTACTGATAGACCTAGTATTCAGAATAAAAGCTTAAGGACAGAACACTAATGTGGCAGATTGAAATGTTCCTTCACTGAGGCTAGATAATGAGAAAAAATTACTGCCCTCCACTGTAAGAGAAGGAAAACACCAATTCCAGAACAAGGAGAAGGGTGTCTTGGTTTAGATAGACAGGTATCTGCTAGGGAAGACTGGAGTCTGCCTTGGAATGGAGAATGTAAGCTCCTCCCTCCCCCTTTCCAAATTATTATAAATTTGCAATTAAAAGGCTGTCAGGCAAACATTTTGAGAATAGGTATAGCAGTTTTTTACTACGGATCTTAAAAATACAAATGTTGTAGTACAAAAGGATAAGCAAACAAACAAACAAGAAATCCTAAAAAACGCTGACAGAGTCAGAAATACAATCTGACACCCTCTTGGTCAGGGTGCTGGAAACAGTCCAAAAGTAAGCCCTCCTGGAGTGGCAGATGTGGTCCTGTTGAAGTAGAGATGGTCATGGAGAGAAAAAGGTCCAGACATGGGTCCAGTCGTCCTACGGGAATCCTGTGGGAAGACTGGATGTCTGGTGACACTTGCGGCTCCTTTTTATCTAGGTGGAAATTGTTCCTCTTCCCTGGGTAGAGCATCTCACAATGGGATGATGTAATGTGTTGTGTCATTGGTGAGTTTTAATGGCCCATTAACAGAAGATATGGCCATGGAGGTAATGGGAGAGTGAACAGAGATAAGAAATAATGCCCCACCCAGTTTTAACATCTGGCTTGTTATCAGAAAGGCAGCCGCTCCCTCCCTCCTGGAGTTACAACAGATAAAGAAAAACACCTCCCCAGCTGGATTTCAACAGATGGAATAGAATAAACATTTTTTTGGTCATATAACCCAAGATGAAGGGATATTCCTTTGCCTTGCCAGCCCTGCTGTATGTAGCAGGAAAAATCCAGATTTATCTCTTGAATGACATGTAGCTTTCAAGCAGCTCCAGCACTTTTCTCCTGTCAGTGCTGTTCCTCATGGCCAGCACTACACTGAGCTGGAAATTGCAGAGTAAAGGAAATGGGAAGCTGGGAGAAGTGAGTCAGTGAGGACTGCAAAGCTCAATATTGTTTGGTTGTTTTGGAGCTATCCAGGCATCTTAACCTGAGCTGTCCTGAAGTGGAGAGGTGGGAACCCACATGTTCTGAGGCTTGCAGACATACCTCAGCTCAAGGGTTGTTATGATGAGAAACACTGGACATCTCTGCACTAAGAGGATTCCTCAAGGAGACATTAAAACACATACAGTCTGCCATCTCCCTTGTAAAAGCATGGCAAGCAGAAATCCACAAAGACTTATTGCAACACCTTCATCTAGATGCAAATTAGAGAGTTAAACTGAAGATAGTGAAGATAGAAGGAGGTGAGATGACTATTAACAATACTTATTTTTATCAAATGAAAAAACAAGAATTCTCTGGCTCCTCTTCCCCTTATTCTGTTTTCATGGCAGTTCCTCTTTTCAGGTAAGGTGTTCAAGATATGTAAATAAAAAGTAGTGTAATTACTGCTTAATTACTCTTTCTAGGATTAACAAGCAGCTTGTAAAGATGTTAAGATTTTCTGTCTAAAATTAAAATTGTCCTGAATTTACGCAAATCTCGCCCCTCAAATAAATGCTTGTAGTGATGAGAAGATTCAGAAAATGCCTCTACAGCAATAACAGGGATGGACGCTGTGTTGTAATAATTTGGATACACTTGACTAATGCAGCTATTCGCAATGAGGTTGGCACAGTGCCCAAAGCACTGAGCAAACAAATACGGCAAGATACCCAGTTTAACATCTCCCAGTCCTGTGTTGAGATCTTTGTTCGGTCCAGGGGTGTTGTGGACACTATGGCACAATCTGTCATCAAAAATTGCCAAAATATATTTATATTTCTTTGTTAAATTCACTAGTGTGTTTTATGCAAAAAGTGCTGGTGAGGCACAAGCATTTTTAATCAAATTAGTATGCAACATAAGGCAGCTGTGTATTCAAATGGCTTTTTAAGCAATTTGGTTGTTTTCTTTATAATAACAGGAAAGAACATTTTGATTTTGAAGGTGACAGAGGCAATATTACCAGAATTAAACAATCTGAATTAGCTTTTTCATGAAATGTAATATGTTTTATGCTTTTAGATGGGATGCTCCACTGCTTTCAGATGAGCCTTTCACTGTCACAGTCAATGGCCAGGAACAGAATAAGCTCTGGAGGTAGGATTATCCTCAAATTTAATTTTTTTTTTAGAAGAAGCTAATGGCAAATGTTTCAAGCGAACTTTAGGTGCATCTGTGTTATAACTAGAGAACCAAAACAGGATATTAAAAGAAAAGTATGAAATTAGTAAACAAAGTTTGACATTTTGCTTAGCCTGAATTTGATGTATGAAATGAATATAATCTCTAGAAGGTGCATATATATACACATATATATAGGTAGATGGATAAATAGATATGATATGATACAGTATATACTTGTTTTCAGATACACATAGGAAAAACATAATAGAAATAATTTCCATGCATAATATGCTGCCAAAGAAACATATCTTCCAAACATTGACATATTAGCTTGTGTGGCATGGTAGAGATTTCTGCAAGGAGCAGGTGTGAAATTTTTTTTTGTTACATCTCAAGATAAGGAAGTTTTTCTCTGTTCTACGATAGTGCAGTTTTAAGCAGATTCACAAAGGACACTAGTTGACTAATACTGCAAATAATTCTCTGGGAAAATTCTCTGGTAAAAGCCCTGTCACAAGTAAGTATTTTATATTATTGACTGACTTTGAGATCAAATGTACTAAGCATAAATTGAAAACTATCTTTTTTGCTTAACTTATACCAGCAAGGGTTGTTCAGCAAATCTGGCTTGATTCCTTTTATCTGAGAGCTCATCACCACACTCCCAGGTATCCAGAGGATTTTCCAGTTGCACCTGTGCAAATCCACTTCTTCAGAGAAGCCCTCACAGAGGTATTTGTGTATGCGGTATGTTAGGCTCATGCACTGAGCTGGCCTAAGGAAAGCAGAGCAAGGATAGGGGGAGTGACAGATCATGTTTGGTGAGCATAAGACCTTGGTACAGCAAACTACCAGAGCAGCACAAGTCTGTACAATTCTTGACATATGCCTTGCAACAGAATGGAAACTTGAGGACAGAATAATTAATAGAATGGGGTCCCCATCCATGGTGAGGAGTTGAAACCAGATGATCTTTTTAGTTCCTTTCCAACCCAAACCATTCTGTGATTCCGGGTTTTGCAGCACAGTTTTAAGGTAACTAGTCCGGACTTTGCACTGAAATCAAGTGGTGTTCACAGTCACTTAAGGCCATGCAATTAAAAACTCTACTCCTTGGTTTAGGGCCCTCTTCTAGAGTCCCGATTACCACTCCTCTGGCCTGAGTTTTCACCAGGGGGCAGCTGTGTGCCCTCTGAAGGCTGTATATAGGACATAAGCACCTAGGAAGGAGGCTCCTTTGTGGAGTGGCTGCTGGGAAGAATTTCCAGATTTTGCTGAGAATGCAGAAAAAGCTCATGGATCTCAAAGCAAATTTTGCAAGTTATGCAGCTCTAATGGAGTGAGCACATTCATGGTTACAGAATGATCCTTTGTATAAATCTCTTTTTTGACTGCGTAATCTTGAGATTTCAACTCGGAGGTTTTTTTTCTATTAAAGTGGATAATTGCCTTCTATGCCTGCCACTGAGTGAGGTAAACAGTGAGAGATTTTTTTGCGTCCCTGTGTCAATCTACTCCTAGAACAACCCAGCAAGGAGCATTGATGGGATCCCAATACACAGAAGAAACACAAGAGTAATACAGGGTGTGCTGGAAAGGAGTCTGCTTGGGTGGGTGACAAAAAGTAGTCATGATTTCAGTGAATCTAAAAGAAGATGTACATCCAATATGACATATCAAGAAAGGGAAATATTTCTTGAAGTCTTTGTTGTTGTCTTCATAAAGCTGTTTTGGGCACCTTAAAAATGGAGAAACACACATTGGTAATCAATTAAAGCAACCACATGTAGTTGTAGAGGGATCAACACTGGACTTCTCAAAAGAAGAACAAGAGGATATCCTTATGTTATCTGCTAATTTACCAATGCAGAAATCAGATTGCTATTGTTTAAAATTATGTTTGGGTTTCTTTCTGATATGTTACTTCAGCCAGTTTGCTCTCATCAGCTGAAGGAAACCGGGCATGCAGGCCTGAAATCAGAAAGGTGAGTAGCACTTCTCTTCCTATGAGCACAATTACCGAGAAAATTCCTGAAGGCAATCTTTGAAATACAAGAAAAGACTTCAAAAGGGAAAGCAAAATGCCAGAATCAGGCCTTATACTCTCCAAGAATTGAGATAAAGAGTCTGGCAACATACGACCTGCAATCACCTAGTAATAGATGTAGAACATTCTATAATATTTTGTGAGAAAAAGAATTATTCAGAAAACTTCAAGCCATTAGAGTTAGCCAGAATTCTTTCACAGGAATATTACAAGAAATAATGGTATGGGACAAGATTACAAGACATTCAGAAATGGGTGATTTAGTTCGGGGCAGACAGCATGTATTCACACCAAAGGAAAATTGTGTTTGACAAACTAGCTTGAATCTGATTATTTTAACATTCTGTTGTTGAAGGGATGAATTTGTGTCTGCAATTTATCTGATTTTCAAAACTATTTTTGATATTTGCCATGAAAGAAACCTAGTTTACAGAGGGGGAACTTCAGGCAGTTATCTAAATAGAGTAAAAATTATCACAGGAAAATGAAAGAGCGTATCAATTAACAATATCACTTCAGGTGGAAAAACATATACAATCAGCAGTCAATAAGCAGCACTTCACTTGACTTATTACACAAATTGCACTGAAATCAATGTTAAGAATGGCTAGATTTAGTGGTAAAACATATTAGGACTAACAAAATTACATTGGGTAACTGGGAAATGGATAGTAAAGCTGTGTCAACACAGTTTATCTCTGGAAATTAGATCAGTCTGGATGCTGGTTCATACCATAATTCCTCATTCCCAACCTCTTTTTTGCATTCAGTCTTTCACTCTTCAATTCAGCAAATCCTTTTCAGAAAATGTGAATACCCTTTTTCCATTAAAAGGGCTAGATAAATTTAAGATGTTCATATAATGAATTTATTCCAACAAATATGAAACCCTGGATTTACCTATAGCAACTTGCAGCAATTCATACCCAAAAGCACCAACCTATGTGCTACAGCTGCTCCCTAGAGAAGAGAATTTCTAGCCTAGATCATTGTTTCATTTCTGTCTTTATCTTGTGGCAGGGACACATCACACTCCTGTCCTAAAGACCTTTTCAATCAGGGCATTAGAGACAACTCCTTCAGACAAGCAAGGAAAAGCAGTTTGCCTTGTATTCTTTCAGTTTAACTTTCAATAAAATATTTCCCTGAATGCAAGCCTAAAATTCTTCAAGAAGCCCTCAGTCTTATCTCTAAGTTATTTAAGACAAATGGATATATATTTAACGTCATATTAACTTTATAACCAAGACACACAAAGGGATTTTTACATTTTCTTTCATAATTGATAGAATTTTTGAGTGTACATGGCAGGTCAGATTGAAAATTTCTACCAACACTGCTCTACAGAAACAGGGGGGATCACTCACCCCAAAACTATTTCCGCAACAGACTGGTTCATTGCAATCATTGTCTGATAGCAACTAAGAAGAAGCAATAGGCTAAAAATAATTAATTGCTTATACATCAGTATGGGGTTTTTTAATCTGGAGGTTGACATGGCCTCTCAGGTTGACTGAAAGGTATATCGTTGCTGTAAAATATCAAATAGCCACAAAAGGGAGGTGCTAGAATTTCACAGCTCATTGAAGGAAAGGGTTGTTTACCAAACAGTTAAGTATACAAGGGAACTTCTGGGTATAGAACAAACCTTTATTCTAATAAATCTTCACTCATTCACTTGGATCATGTTTTCTGCTAGTTTCAAGGAAAATGCTAAATCCATCCAGCCCCCCTAGAAGTTTTGAAAGGTAAGAGTGAGTCCAGCATATAAGGTGTAACATTAAGAGAAGGGGAACATTCTCAAAACCTGAAACACCGACAACCACATTATTGAGAGGGAAGCAGAAAGCTACTTGAAGATGGAAATTGACATCTACTTCCAGTGTAAATAGAGTAAATGTAGTTTTTCCTTTACTCTTAGTTCTCATTATTTGTACCTGTGTTGTCACTATTTAATATTCTAGGTGCTATTGCTTACAGATTCAGCCTAATTCCAGGGAAAAAAAAAATAATGGAGCTGGGCAAAATTACTCGTGACTGAAGGGAGATTGACACTTGAAACCAAGCCTTTGGGACACCTTAAAAAGTGTTCTAATATCCCACCACACATGTACCCATGAAGAAAGGAAAAAGCTTCCAACCTTAGTATGCAGGCCAATTAGGAGCAAGAGTAGCAGTGACTGTCAGCAGCCTTGGAAGTTCCCTGATATGTTGTAATATTGTGAAGGGGTAAAAGCTCAAACCCTGAAAATCAAGGAGGAGCTGTTCTCCAAATTCCCAGGGTTAAAGGTTCTCAAGACGTAGAATACTCTAATTAATATTCTCACTGTCTGATTTAGAGCAGAGATTTGGAAGAAGATAAAATGCCTTTCAGGAGCATGCCCAGATCTGGGACCTACATTATTCTGGAGTTTCTTTCTTTAGCTTTACTGATGAAACTACATTTTTTTTAGTATAATTTACTTAAAATTTCTTTCAGGCTGGGATTCTTCTGTTAGATGAACATCTTAATGATTATTTCATCCTTTTTGTCTCCTTCAAAACTAATTATTCACAGTGTGTGAAAATACAGTAAGAAACTAAGATAGACTTATCCAAGGAAAATTTGTAACCTGGTCAATCAGGCAGGTGTTCTTGGGAAAAGAGATGATTTTATTGGTTTCTCTAAAACTTTAAAATCAAGTTTTCAAACCACTTTGTTCTCTGGATATATGCTTTCATATTTTATTGGCTGACTAAGTTTTAAAAATAATGCTTTAAAAATCTTAATTATTAACCTTCTATGTGTTAAAAAAAAGCACTGCCAGTAAATGGTTGAATGGGAGACATGATGAACTCCTTCATGTTCTTACATCTTCTAATGTGTTTTCTTAGGCCAGGTATCTTCATCAGAAAGCTGAGGAGGTACATAAGAACAAAAAACTTTTATTTCATCCATTTCTTCCAGACAAAATGAAATATTCTCACTATGTACCTTTCAGCAGCTCACGTAATGCTTTCCAAAAGCCATTGCCTGGTCTCCTCGTTACTTCCAAGAGAAACCCTTCCAGTTCTGTCTTCTGGTTCTTCCTGTGGAGAGGAATATCTGTTTGAATCTCAATATCAATAATTTCAAAAGTGCAGGGGCAGCAGGATGGTATATCTGCTCTTAGTAGGCTCTCAATCCCAGGGATGCTTGCAGTGGTGGGCAGTTCAGTATCTAACACTGGTAAGATGTTGCCCATCAGCATCACTGTGACGACCTTTCATTCTTATTCTTTCACGTGAACCTGAACAGCTTTTAATGAACAATAGTGGTAATATTATTTCCAAAGCAGGCCATGGTTGTGATACACAATGAAGATGTAGCACTCTGAGGTGAAGTACTGAATGCCAGAACAGACTGATGTATGACAATTACTAAAAATAGTCTAAAGTATTAAGTTACTCTTTTTTGCTGAGATAGGTCTTTTTCATAAGGTCTTGATCCTTGTTGTTGTAATGCTAATGAGGCCTTGAACCAAACCTGCACTAGGCCATTTTCTGTGTCTTTGTGAAAATTACTGATTTGGAAAGGTAATGTGAATCATATTATGCATCAGTTCCCTTCTCTGTTTCAAGGAATAAAATGATTTCTTCTTTCTTACTCCAAATTTCTGTTTTGGAGTGAGCCCTCTCATTTTTTAAACTAACCTGTAAGATTAATCATTAAGATGTCTGGTAGCCATAGTGCTGTCACTTTTCATAATATTCCTTATCCTGAATATGTGAGACAGCAATACTACCTGCTCTTCTTAGAAGATGGGATATTATCTATATGTACAAATTGAACAAAAAAGTTTGCTGACAGTTTTAGTAGATTCTTTGAAATGGTTTCTGACATAGAATTACATTCTCCAGATAAATTTATCCTTTTATGAAATCTTCAGAAAATTATTTAGATAATACTGTAACCTATAAAGCGTGTAGTGGGAGTAGAGCAGGTCAGCACATTGTTGGACCTTTTTTTCACATTCAAAACTGAAAGAAAATTATTTTTATTGCGGTGGTGTGTGTCCTCCAACGCTGGACTAGCCCCAACACGCCCCCACAGGATCTTCGTGTGTGGGTCCTTGGCTGCCAACCCGCCCTGCTGCGTTGCAATGGTGGAGGAAGGAAAGACGAGACTCTCAAAACCTCAACTGGAACTTAGGTTTTTTGGGCAGGAACGTGGGAGCCCTCACCCGAAGAGCGGTGCCTCAGAGAGACCCCAAGTCTGTAGGGAGAGAGGGTTTTATACAGTGGGTAGAAACCAAGGTGGTAGAAACAGAACCAATAGGGTACAACTGGGGAGTGGCTGCTGACACAACAAGCATTAACATAGACCAATAACAAGGAGGTGGGAAAGGAAGGATTGCAACCCAGCCAGTCATCGAAGGTCTCTCCTCCAAGTTTCTGGACCTGGGGGACAGGTCTTGGAGTGACTGGCAGGGAGGGGAAGTCTCTTAACATTTGATGGACAGGCAACTAAGGCGGGAAAGGTAAACCAATCAGGGACTGTATCTGGGGAAGCCTGGGGGAGAAGCTCACAACTTGTAACAACTTGGGGCCAAAAATAGAACTGGGGTACAGCAAACTAAGTACAAAGAACAAAGGGAAGCCATTTTGTGCAAACAATAGAACTTATAACAAACTTATTGTGCAAACACACTACCACATTTTATGAAATAAAAACTTGCAACAACTTTTCCCCAACCCACGACAGATGTCCAATACAGACAGTCGAGAAATATTTTTCAATCTATTTCCAGCGAATTGTAGCTGAGAACATTCCTGCTGATTTATGCTATTATAAGTCTTTTGGAGCAGAAAGGTTTAAGAAGGCACAACACAAAGCCTCTACCAGTTTCTAGAATTACAGTGTGCATAACAAGTCACATTAGTCTTATATGTTAAACTATTAAGAATCTTTTACTTTTCCAAGCAAATAAGCATGAAAAATGCAGGCCTAAAAAGATTTTAACATAAGTACCCCTACTGTAAAGCATTTGGGGTGAGTTACAGTGTAGGTGTGCTTTATTAGCATAAAAGATTCTAAGAAGTACTTACGACCTACAAAGAAAAGCAAAAATATGATTATTATTAATGTAGAGAATTTTGTTGGTTATAGTCTACAAGGTTTTTTGTCAGTTACTAAGTGCTAAGTCAAGTTACTTTGACACCAAATATTTTTACAAAGTATTTGCAAGATTAAGCTGTAACTCAGTGGCCTTAATGATGATCTTAATGTAAGTTTGAAGTAAATCTGAAGGAACATGAGTTTATATAGCTAATGAGAATGTGAATCTCAAACTATTAATTCATACAGTTAAAAATCACAGAATCACAGAATATTCTGAGTTGGAAGGCATCCACAGGGATCTTTGAATCCAGCTCTCAAGTCAGTGGCCCATATGGGGATCATACCCACAGCCTTGGTCTTATTAGCACCATGCTCTAACCAGATATGGTAATCTTTTGAACTTTTGGGCATTTCTTCAGGAGGTTGTTTGTTACTCTGGAACTATTCAACCTGGCTACTCTTGATCTAAATAAGAGAAAGAAAGCAAAAACTTGAAAGAAGGAGAAAAGAGGGGCTTGAAATAAAACTCTTCTGACTCCTGATTCTGATTTTTTTTTTTAAATTTAATAAGTTTGTGACTCAGAAATAATACTAACATCACTGTAAAGTGTTGCAGAAAAACCAGTTCATGTTCGGGTCACATACGCAGATTTCCCAGTATGAAAATCTCACAAAACAGGATAATGTCTCCTTCCTAAGGGAAGTGTGTTGCAAAACTTGTTAAAAGATATTTCCACCTTATCAGTGTTTTCACAGACATATGAAATGAGACAGATGACCACAGCCACCAGCTGACCAAGAATTGATCAGCTTCATATCAGGCCTTTTCTGCAATTTGTGCACACACACATATTAATGTTTATATACTTGTTGGAACTGATGGTCTAATAGAATTTATAGCAGTGTCCATCTCTTTCTACTTTGCTTAGTACAAGAGAAGTCCTTCCCCAGTGTCTCTTTTCCTATTCTGTTCAGTCTGGTGCTTGGAGTCTGGAAAAAAATAAAAGGATTTGGGGTTAAAAAGAGAACAAACCCAAACAATCTTTCTTTTTAATTAGAGGTAGAATCTGCTGGGAAAGAACAAAAAATAAGTTCATGCAATAAGGTAAAAAGCTTCTGGTGGAAGAACTGAGATCATGCACATTTCTTTGATGCTTTGTTTCTAAGTGACATTACTGACATGCAGCAATTCAGCACACGAAGAAACCCCTACTGATTAAATTCTTTCATGCTTTAGAAAAGATCATTTTTGTTTATTTGCCTGATACCCTTTAACTCAAAGGCTGAATCATGATCTTACCAGCATCAAGTCATGTCACTATAGCACTGCAGAAATATTTGATCTGCAGTCAAAATTGCTTGTTTTGTCAGTCGAGGTCTAGTGCCCAATGGCATCACCATTCACACCCCTCTATTTAAAGGACTGTGTACTTTAAGAAATGTGGGCCACTAACACTAGAAATATTCCTACTCATCTCATTTGTCTTAATACCACAGGGGTCCCTGAGGTAGAAAAGGGGGGCAGTATCCTTTAAATGCATATGACTATGCAGGGGGGAAAAAATCCCAATTTCCCATAATCATTACTCTCCAGGCATTAGAGAACACTCAGCTTTAAAATGAAATGCCAAACTGAACTATCAAATTCTTACATTTTTTTAGAAAAAACCCCAAACCAGAGCAAAGAGACTTTAGTCTTTCTAGGAGACACTAGGATCAAACTAACACTGAAGTCCTACAGACTTCACTGCATTCTGTGACTGCAGAACTGTTGTCCAATGCATCAAAACTGTGACCTGATTAGCCACTGATATGGCTGATGCATCTGAAAGGGAGACTGACATCTCCATAGCTTAGCTCAAAAACATCCTTTTGCTATCAAAACTAATAATTAGGTTTGTTTGCCTGTTGCATTAAGATTCTGATTCAGTCATTTGAACTTGTTGGGTTATTGATTTAAATTTAATTGTAACATTAACTTGATGTTTACACTGTTCAAATGTAATTAGCTCTCAGAAAGTTTGGGAAATTTGCATAATAAAAAGCTTATTGAAGATACATCTTTTTTCCTCATGCTTTCATATGAAACTGGCTATTCTGTCAACATAATATAGTATCAAACTCTAAGGCAAAGAGAACTTCAGTTAAAAATTCTGTGAACTACACATTTTTGCTTACTAGCTACTATCCAGTCTTGTTATATTGGCAAAACCCAAATGTCAGCTCAATTATGCATTTATCTCCCTAATCAAAATAGTTATGAAAGTTGGTTAAAGATTTAATATATAAAGAAATAAAAATGATTAAGTTCTTTCTATAATAATTTTCATTTCTTTCATACTGATTCCCTGACAGTTTTATTTTTCCTATAAGTTTTGTAAGAAATTGGGAATGGGTGGGAGTTTTTGCCAAAATCTTAACTATGCTTTCACTATTAGTCTTGTGAAGACTTGAAGTAAAACATGATTTCCAGATAAGTGAACTAAACCCAAAGTTTAGAATCAGAAATTATTTTTTTCTTTATATGACAGCTGGGTTTTTTTGGGTTTTTTTCCATTTAGGTCAATATGTAGGAACAACAAAATCAGAAGGAATTCATTACCTATACTGACATGTGCCCATTGTCAGGTTTACTTTATATTTGGCCTTTTTAAACAACAGGAACATTATTTAGAACAGTTATAACCCAGATGAGAAATATACTAATGGAGGAAATATCCAAGAGGGCTCAGAGTCAGATACATGCCTGAGAAAGACATGAAAATATGTTATCTATAAAAGCATAAAAGAACTTCACTTGACTTGCATGACTTTTTGTATCAAGAATACTACAGCAGTCTCTTGATTCTAATATGAAACTATAGTAAGGATCATTGCACTAATGCATGAGGATTTGTGATAATGTTGCAGAAATTTTACTGTCAAAACTGAACTGCAGTGTAATGACTTTTGTTATCATGGTTTCTAATAACTATTCAGCATGAATTGACCCTACATATGTTTTACTGCAATAATATGTCAGTTATCCAGAAAGGAAAAAAAAAGGAACAGGAATTAATAGACTCCCTCTCCCCAAAATATTACTATAATGTGGCCACCTGAAGGTATCAGTGAATGTTAGAATGAATATTTTACTTACATTTTAAAGCAATTAGAATTTGCATTATAGTTTTTCAATAAAATTATGTGAACAAAACCAATTGTCAATGTTTTGCAAGACAATGCCACTTTGTGTCAAGGACAGATAGTAGACAGAAGTAAATAGGTTCTTAACTTATAAAGACATGTCATACCTCTATGTTTCAGATCTTTAACTAGAAGAACAAAAGCTAATGTCTACAATACAACCATTGGCACGTTAGCACAATACACTGGAAGTATCAAATTTGACCCATGGAGTAGATATTCTACAATCATTTAGTACAAACAGAAAATACTGTAAATAACTAGACTTGTTTTAAAACCATAATCACATTCCTGGCGCTAATATGCCAGCCCACTGAGATTTTCAGAAGAAATTGCTGGTATATATTTGCAGGGAAGAAAGTCTGTTATGCAAGATTTTGTTACTGAAAGTCTGCCGCATAATGATCAATCTACAAATCTTTTACCCACAGGATTTTGCCACACCATTACAAACACTCCTCCCTCTCCCCCCCCATCCATTAAAAATACACCAACACTTACGCTCAAAACTAAATGTTTAGAGGAAATACTAGATACTAAATAGAATGTATTTAAAGATAATATCAATATCCATTATAGTTCATTCCAAAGTCATCTTGGAAAAGTGGAAATGTATGATTCATGTTTTAATGAAGATTGGATATTCAACATGACAGACATGCCATTGATCAGTGGAAGATATAGATGTAAGGGATGTATTAAGAATGTCTTGTGGACAGCAGAGTATTTTCCAGTGAGTAAACTACTAAGAAAAAAAAAATTGAGGATGAGAGTATCTCAAGTTAAAGAACTATAGGGAAATACTTTCCTTGTTTAGAATAATATTTGATCAAATTAAACATTGAAATCATTGAATGGTTTTGGTTGGAAAGGACCTTTAGAGACCATTTAGTTCCAACTCTCCTGCTATGGATGGGGACACCTTCCATTAGACCAGGTTGCCCAAATCCTCATCCAACCTGATCGTGGGTGTTTCCAGTTAAACTGAAGAAAAAGAAAAGAAGAAAACAAAAAACGAAACCAAGGTGCCTTTTACACTAATTTTACATTGTAAAATTGGCTTTTAATTTTGAGTAATTTTGTATATATAGGGAAGAGATTTCTCAGGAATGAAGTAGGGATGAACATACTTTCTTCTTGAATGTTCATGTCATTGTAGTAGTACACATAATACAGAGCACCAAGAAAAATCATTACTTTGACACTCCTCCAGAATTGATTTTCTGTTGCTGCTGTAATTTGCTTATTAGCAAAATCCCACAAAGAAAATGTGTCTTCTTTTTATAGGCAGTGTATATCATCAGTATGTTTTTTTTCCTTCTGTTGTAGTTCCTAAATACTTTCTTCATGTGATAATGGTAGGAATATTTTAATAGTTGGACCAATTATTCATTGAACAAAAGGAAGAGTTGTCAAAAAGGATTTAGATTAAGTTGTCTCTGTAATACTTAAATTAATATTGTGAAGAGAATTTCTCTTCTTCCTACAACACTGCTGGACTGTCAAAAGTTCTGAAGTCAATGCTGTCACTGATTCCTATGACAAGCCTGGTATATGTATTGTAAAGTTGGTTATAAGCTCCTATAGAATTGCAACATCCTCATCACCATTTTATTCATAAACAAGATTTTTAAAAGCAATTATTGTATACAGAATTATTATATAGCACTGCTGATGAACTAGATCCTGTTGGTATTGCATTTCTATTTTGCTATATTTTACTATGTTTATTATATTGTATTCAAATTGAGAAGGAAGAAAGCAATAATATATGCCAGCAATTTTCTTTTGCTTCCAGACTACATCATTGAGATGCATGATAATGTCATCAATAGTATGTCCAGAAGAGGTAAACTGTTGAGAGAAAAATCTGTTCCACAAATATTACCAAGAACTACTAAATTCTGAGAACGCAGAAGCCAGATATTCTTACATTCAAAGAAATAAAATATCCAGTTGATAACCCTATTGTATTTCTCTTTAGAGATACTTGAAGAGAGTAGATCATAATTCTACATTCAGAACAAATACTTTAAATTCAATTTAAACATCTAGCATTATTCCTAGCATAAACTAGCATTACCTCTGTTATCACATCAACAGAACGTAATTTATACTTACTCAGGGAAGAAAGATAAGTAATTACTTCCTCTGCTTTTTGTGTTTTAAATCTCCAATTTGTTCTCTAAATATGTTTATCCCTAAGAATATATGACTTAAAACCCATTTTGTTGTGAAATGCAGAAGACCTATATAGTTAACAAGAACAACTGGGAAGGGATTTTCCTATTTTTTATTTGTCAGGAGCAAATTGAATTCAGTGAATTTTAAAATGCAGGACTAACTGTGGAGGTAAGAAGAAATGAGCAATGAAAATGTGGGTATAAGATATAAAATGGGTTGCTAAAAGTAAAGTGCTAGCAAATAATCTCAATTGTACATCTAATTTATAATTAGAACACTTCTGCACTGTACTTTGAGAAAATGGACTGAAATATCAATATATCAGAATATGGTTCCTGCATAGGGCTGGAATTGATAAAGTTTCCTCCCTGAAACTTTGGTGTGAAGGTCAGGTCTGGGAACATGATAACTTTAATGCACATTAATTTTCAGAAATGTAGACATTGAAGGCAAACAAGCAATAATCTGACTAAAATACACGAACAGAACATTTAAGTGATTGCAGTTGGTAATGATAGGCTTTTATTTTGACAGCTATGTATAAACACAAGAAAAAGAAACAGAAAATATTTTTTCTGTCAATCAGGATTACATTACCACAAAAAAAGTTCTGCAATATCACTTAACTTAGGTTTCACAGTACTGCTAATTTAANAATTTAAAAAAAAAAAAGGAAAAAAGAAAAATTAATTTTTAAAACCTCAGGTGAACTGCCCTGTAAAAATAATAAAAACCCCACCATAGCAATCAAGCAAAAATGAAAATATGAAAAAATATGAAAGGGTGAAATGGCCAAGAAGAAAAGAATTTGGGTGATAGCACTGCAGCTATTCTATTTTTATTAAGTAGCTGTATTGAAGAAATGAATTTTAGAGAAGAGATAAATGAACTTAACGAGTGATATTAGCACTTTAACTGCTGACAGCCTCTAACAGCATCTCCCACCCTGATATTATTTTCATAGATTTCTGTGAGATCTTCTTTACTGTTTAAATAGTAATTTTGAAAAATTTGATATTCTTGAGATAACCACAGGCTTTCTCTAATTATTTGAATCCAGAGAAGCCTAAAGAGAAAAGTAATTGATTACACTTACTGGAAAATACCTTTCTAAAGAATATAATTATAGGTCACTTACACAGTTTCCCTGAATCATTCACGTATGAACATCTGCAAAGGATAGATGACAAGATTATGGTCCCAGTGAAATGAATGAAAAACTGCAAATTAATTTTGGGTGGTAAGGATTTTTCTGAATGTATTAGTAGTAAAGTATGTTATTAATAAATTATTTGTACAGAAAATAATAATGCAAATAGTTACAGTAGTAACTAGTAAAAAAACCACATCCTCAAGTCCTTTTTACTACAGAAGACCTTTTTGCACAAAAACTAGAATCTTAATTGCCAGAGAATACATCAAATTTATTAATATATTTTGATTTTCCTAACTCTGATTTTCCAACTTGTTAGTAAAGGTGACACAATGAAATACATGTGTGTTTCCTTAATAATTTTAAAGTTTCCATTTAGATTGACTTTATTTTAAAGACTTATATAATGTTTGAATCTCATAGTCAAATACCAGGTGAAGTTGTTTGGAATGTATGCTTCTGTAATCATAAAAATCTCCATTTCTTTAAATCTGATTTTGATTGAGCTTTCTCTGATTATAATGCATGATACTGCATGATTTTTGACACAGAATTCTATATTAATTTTTGTTATTTTTCCATTGTAAACCACTTAGGGGAAAGAGAGCAAGGGTAGACTTTTAATCATAAATTAGTTGAATATTGAAATTTCACTATTTGAAATTCAGAATTTCTCTTAGTTTCATCACTATAAAACAACAGGATGGCTGATTTCCATACTTCTAAATATTTTTTCAGATATATTTCAAATGTACAGCCTTAAAATGTGTGTTTAAAACATGGCTAGTGACTGAGTGCAACTCAGCTGAGAAGAGCACAAGCCTCCCCCCCCCCCAATCAAGTGTGAAACTCATGAAATTTGTGTATTTTGTTGTCAGTTATATTTGGGAGGTATTTCTGTTACAAGCACGTGCACATTATAAGGCGGAGTGGAGGAGAATTTACAGTTATCACAGTTTGTCAAAGCCTGGGCCAACTAAGTCTAAATGTCCTTGTGATGAGTGGCTGCTACAACCTAAGGCAATGTTTTAAAGCCTCCTGATGCAAAAGTCTGAGTCTAAAAGCTTTTAGAGGTGAAGGATTCTGCTTAAGAGCCTGGTTCATGCAAGGAGACTGTAATCCCATTTGCAGAGCCATGTGTTCCCTTGCAGAAAGCAGAGCTAGCAGAACCACCAGAGCAGCTGGAGCAAATGTCACCCTCGTCTGCTCCCTGGATGGAGCCTGGTGACCCAGCAGGAGTGAGGGCAGCCCTCTGGCTTGACAATCTGAAACTGTGAGTGAAACAGCACCACAGGCGGTGGGCTGCAACCACCTGTCCCACTGGTTGCCTCACCAAAATCCAAACAAAGGAACTGTCTACAATTTCGGGTTTATTTTTGAGAGAAGAATATTATATGTTATTCTGTTTACCTCCCTGCTGCTCTTCTCCTATTTGACAGAAAACTCTTTAGGTTAAAAGGTACATGCCTAAGGTAGAAAAATATATTTTGAGCATTAAGGAATATAAATTAATTTGGCCAGGTTCAAATCACCATTTTTATGTGAATCCTACAAAAAGATCCTGTTGCTGCTACTCAAGCTGTCTTTGGAAAAACAACATAAATACATATTGGGAACATATCTGAAACAACAGACATTTCGGCCTTATACTATAGTTACCAGTTCGCTCAAAACCCAGGAGATCTAGAGGACATTGGTAAAACTCAGACCACACTTTACTATCTCCCATATCTCTAAAGGAAATCTTGTGAATTAGTAGACTAATAAAGTCTGAGTTCTTCTGCAGTCCCAGTGCGTTATATTAAAGAATCGTATGTTTTCTGAATCTGTTCCCAAGTGGATAGTTTAGTGTCTCACCTTTTAAAGACAAAACTATCCAAGGGAAAATGTAGCATGCCTGAACAGGTCCCTGGGAATCCCCTGGAGCTACTCAAATTTTGGGAGTTCCCAAGGTAGTTAGCATATTAACAATGATTTTACACCTCTTACTATGCAATGTCTTAATCAAAGGCATATTCATTTTTGTGTCTGTATTTATAGAAATGTTCTAAAAAAATTTCTAAACCCTTGGCTAGTAGCTAGTTGTGATTATGCAACTAAATGTAAAAATTCTTTCTGTACAGACTGTCACTCTCTAAATCATTAAATTGGTATGTGTCCTTCAGAAATCTCAAAATAATAAAAAGAAGCTGGATAATTAATTGAAGAAGATGTGATTATGTTCTTGGACAGTTTTCAGGTTTCCTTAACAAATATAGAATGCTTGATGTTAAGATGTTTACATACAATGCCTGAAAACACGTAATGTTTTCAGCATCCCAGTACTTTTACATATGTAAGGAATATGGGGAAATGACAGAAAAGTTTGAAATGTACTGAGTTTCAGCAATATGTTTACCTTATTAAAAAAAATCTTCTATTTTGTATGAGATTCTAGTATTTTGTATGATTTAAAATGGTCCAGATATTTTGGGAATTAATAACAATGTGCCAAACAGGACATGAGCTTTTTTCAGATGTCATGAGACTCGGTGACTATGTCTGAATGGACAGTTATACTGCTTGTCCAGTCTCCAAAATTGCTTCATTGCATAGTTTATGTCAGCTGAGATAGACAAAGTGAAATGGTTCTTTTCCTGTAATTCACTCCTCTGAAAAAAGAGCTGAGGTTTGGAAAGTGAAGAGCATACATCATGAAAATACTGGACTGTCACTCCCTGACATTTCTACAGAGAAAGATTTCCCAGAACGTAGGCAGGAAAAAGAGTCTTTAAGTACATTCTGACTTTAGGAAAGAGGTAAAGGGTCAAAATCTCTCCAAACTTGACATGCAGAATATGCACTACACCTACTGAGCTAGGAAAACAGGGATATAAATCACAAAACTGATTGTAAGATATTCAAGTGGAAAATTCTGACGTTTGTTTTTGTTTTATCTGTGGCACTCAAACTTCTGAATTTGTAGACTCATGAACTTATAAAAAGCACCACAGGCCTTTTGCTCCTCAGCAAAATTTGATCGAAGACTTCTAGTTCATAAGACTTTGCCCATTGGTACATTTGACTTCTTCAAACATTCTGGAATTTGCATTCAAAATATGGGAAGAAATTTTTTCGATTTGTACATTCAAATGAAGTTTCTTTTTTTTGGTGGAAAATACCCAATAATTCAGAGGAATTTCTTGGTGGCTCTTACCTGAAATGAAATTTCAGTCGCACGGTAAAGAAATGAAGTGAAACTAGCCATATTAAAAACAAATGAAGGAAGATATTTCTTTGCGCTATGTGTAGTTGAGGTGTAGAAATTCTTGAGAATATAAAAAAACTTACGGAGATTTAAAAGGAACATAGAATTTCTAGGAAGAAATGCAATCATTTTGTGTCGCAAGTGATCCAAAAATTATTTTATGGTTCCATGTGAAGAACTGTAGAGACGAATCTTAAGATCAATGATTTTGTCCACATAATGATATACCTATAAACATGATATAAATCCCTGTGGTTTAAAGGGCTAATCATCATTTTGAATTGTCACTCTGACAGCAGTGTTTTATTTCAAAGATAAGAACAATTGATTTTGACAATCAGGTGCATCAGCACAATGAACTAATTTTTAAAGGATCTATATTAATTGGCTATACTACTTAAACTTGATGTTGTGAGGAATGAAATTGGTTTCTCCAGGCAGGAATGATGGTTTCTTTTATAGGCATAAAGTATTCTGTTCGTAATATGAACACCAAACCCCAAAGTGACTTACCTTTAAATTTACTGTGTTTGTATACATCTGTCCCTCACACTCCACAGAGCTTCTCCAGAGGAGTTTAGCAGCACTTTTGCAGTACTGTCTGTTCCATATCAAATAAGTTTCTTCCCAGGACATATTAAGCATGGTGATACCAAGTGCCACAAGGTTATTGTAAAAGAGTTGACAAGTCTCCCAGCTATGGCAAAAGAAATTTATTTTAAAGCAAACATGAGGTCCTGGGGTTTTTCCTGTCTGAGGGTCAGTTGATCAATGAATGCTTGATAGAAAATAGTTTGGGACACAAGAAGTCACAGAAGATACAACAGAAATTGAGATGATATAATCAGTGATTCTTGCTTCTGATCTTCTGTTGATGCTGCCACCAGCATTTGATATTTGGTAATTTATGCACCTAGGATCACACAGATACTCAGTAAATCTCTACAACTGCAACCTTTAAGGTACACAGTGCAAACAGCTGAGCCCTGCTTGAACAAGCTCTAACATGAGTCAGGGGATTTATGTTGTTGATATTACACACTGATCTAATACAGATTTTGATGGTCCCTGAGCTGATTCAGGTCTTCCCCTGTATCCCCAGCCAAAGGAAAAAAAATCCACGTAGCCCATAGTTGCTGAAACTAACTCTTTATCTGAAAGAAAATATCTTTTTATATCTATGGCATGAATTTTTCTATATTATGTTTGGGAGGAATTTTAGAAGATGTACACTTAATTATATACATGGATTGACAGAGGGAATGAGAGATCATATTTTTAAATAATTTTCTAGAGACCATTTGGAAAAAATTAATTATTCTTGCAATAAGAATATGGTGTAAAATATTTTCTGACAATTGCATTTTTCCTATCTGCAAAGTGAAGTAACAGTAACTACAAGTAGCCTTTCACTGATAACACTTCTAATGGCAGTTTCAGCAGTTCTGAAAAAAACAAGTTTCATTCTTGTAATTACTCAATTGGAGAATTAATATAGGAGATAAAACCAGATATGCA
This sequence comes from Cyanoderma ruficeps, assembly GCA_008694505.1. Taxonomy (NCBI): domain Eukaryota; kingdom Metazoa; phylum Chordata; class Aves; order Passeriformes; family Timaliidae; genus Cyanoderma; species Cyanoderma ruficeps. The sequence continues at coordinate 12,477,286 of VZDJ01007755.1, read as the reverse complement.
TTAAATGCTTGGTAGAAAATTTATGTGGCTGTTGAGTTATACAAATAACAAATGCTGCTGAAATAACAATGAAAAAATGCTAATAAAATAATAAAGCTATTAAAATAATATAAGGAAATATAAGCACAGACTTGTCTGCTTTAACATTACAAGTATTCAAAAATAAATATGTAATATTATAAAATAGCATACAACTCTTCATGTCAGCCAAAATATTTTTGTTCACAGTCTTTCCCATGAAATATTCTTGACCTCTCCCAAGTTGTTTTTTGGCATATGAACTAAATTGTACTGATAATAAAAAGATTCAATGGTTGTAGAATAATATCTGAATGCTCTGTTATTTTATGTTGTTGCACACTTTAGCCATGATTACATTGGTGCAGAAGATGTGAAAAAATAAAAGGGTGCAACAATTTTGAGTACTAGAAATATTTAATTTTATCACTCTTCAGCGTTCCTTGGAGCCCACATAATAAATTAAAAGCCCTAATATTGGAGAAATCAAAGGATTTACCACTCTAGAGGCCTGAACTGGTAAAGCAGTGAACGTCTGCAAGGTCACAAAACAGTCTGTCCTACAGGACATACAGTGACACTGATTTTTCAGATGTGAAAGAAAAAAAGGTACGTAGCTGGTGTCTTCCCAATAAAGTTGTCTACCTCCAAATTAAACAGAGAATTAGAAACACATGTGCAGTTAACCTTATGATCATCTGCCTACTACTACTGACTGAATTCTGGGGGCTCAACCTGTGATCAAAACATCTAAAAAAGAACCAAAAATTTCTCTGGCTAAACAACGGTCTGTTAAATTCGCGACTATTAAAGAAATATCACAACAGATTTCACAACAGATTATGTGTTCTTACTCCTATCTATTACCTGCAGTCAAGAAACACTGATTGCAGGGGTAAACTTTATTTTGTGGAGTCCAAACTCTTTAAAAGTAAAGAAGTGTCTGTTCTGGAATTCTTCTAATGGTTTCAATGAAACTCCAGAGACATTTGCATGTGCTCCAGCATCAATAGTCTGTCAATAACTGCATGTAAAGAAGCTTTGAACTAGAAGAGTGAGCTGCCCTTCAGAACATAAGACTTGAGTATCTATCTCATGTCTATCAAAATTTTGAAATGTTTATTAATGCCCCACTGAATAGAAATGGACCTCAATAGTGCTGTTTGACAATTAATTAGTTTTGTCCTGGATAGGAGACAAATACGTTTTTTTAATTGAAAGAATCAAGGATGGGTGGAGTTTGGTCTAGGACTAAAATTTTGCCTCTACTTCAATTTTGTGATCTGGCATGATCACAGATGTTCAGCAGAAGAGAAACAATAGCCAAGATGTTTAGAAAGCAACTGGATATTTTGTGTTTTCATTTTGTAAGACCAAAATATGGCAATGCTTAAACTGTTAAACATATATACATTATATATCGGTGAATTCAAAGGACATGCAGGAGACCAGGAAGTTCCCAAGTTTTAAAGCAATATGAGATGAATATCAAGGTTTTGACAATTCCCTTCAATAATTCCTGAAAAAAAAAGTAAAATTGTACTGGGAGGAACACTAAAGAATTGGCATTATATAAGAAGATAAAGAAAATGAACTTATGTGGAGATCTTCATGATATCTGATGCCATGGTTGTGTTAGGGCTCAGTATGGATTTGCTGGCAGCAACCTGGATTTGACACTTAAGTCACAGTTTTTTTCTTTCTTGCTATCATGGGAACAGATTGGTATCAAAGCACTGAACTGGAAGTACAAACACCATGCCTTCAGGCAGTAGGGGTTACTGATTCCACCAGTCATGTCAGGAATAAAGCTTCAGAAGGCATAGAAGTGAATTAGTGACTCCAAAAAAGTGAAAAATAAGGAGGTATTAAAGCAAGCAGAACACAAGTTACAGTTCAAAACCAAAAAGAAATAGTGACAAAAGACAAAAATAAATAATACTGCTTTTGCAGAAAACATGAATGACAACAGACTATAAAACAAAAAGAAAGAGGAAACACATCTTGGGTTTGGTGCAAACTATGAAAAAGTGATAGAAACTGTTGAAAATAGTAATTCTGAGAGATTTCACTAGTTAATCATAAACAGTTGTTATGATACACAGTACCAGTAAGTCAGGGATTGATTTAAGAGGATCTCTTCCAATCTATTGGTATTGAATGGTAATCAATCATACAGAAACCAGAAAAGATAAAGAGAAAATTCTTTAGAGTTATGCAGTTGGTAGCAATATGCCACTATATCACAACAGATGCTTACTCTTTTTTTTAAATATGTTTGCTTTAAAACCAACATTTATGTTAATTGAGTGGGGGAAAAAATAAATAGAGAAATGTTCCTCCATTACATTATATGTTATGTAGTCTAAAACATTATCACATGTAGTGGTTTCACATTCACCAATTTCTGTTTCCAAAATCAGTGTAGAGGTTTAAGTGCCTATGAGAATTATTCACTCTTTTTTTGCTGTGAGATAGGATTAAGAGAAAAGCAAAGTAGGCTCAAAACTTGAAAGGTATAAAGACAGGTTTATTAACAAAACTGCAGGAAAGAAAAAATTAATAAGAATCAGAATGAAACCTTCAGAACACTTCTCCTCCCCCCTACAACAGTTCACTTTCCCAGTGACAACATAAAGAGACAAAACATGGGATTTTTAGTCACTTTTACCACTTTAAAATAGTCTTACATCAGTTTTTAGGGAGAAGAGCCTCTCTTAGAAATCCCATGGAGACATTGCCACAAAAACAGTTCACTGGTGGCTCCCATATCACAAATCTGCAGCAGCCCAGAAGCTCTAAAGTCCCTCCCATTTGGCAGTCTTCCCACAGATGTACTCCTGGGCATATTATAATTTAGGGTACAGTTTAAGGATGACTCTTCTAGTACGAAAAAAAGGTTCTCTTCGTCTATCTCTAAAATCATCTCCATCTCAAGAAACAGAGGTCTTCTTTTTCCCTGGGGGCAGAGGGTGTCTCTTTCTCTCTATCTTCCTCTGTTCAAAATTCTCCACTAGATCACAGCTACATCAGTCCACTATCAGACTATGACTAGAACTTGCATCCCCCTAAAAAGCATTCTGTAAGTTACAGGGATATTTTAGTCAATTCTCTATGGCCTCACAATAGAAGTCCAGCCCAAACTATGCAACTTTTCATTCTTTCTTCACCTGGGGCTTTTCCTCTCTCTCTCTCTCTCCACTGACTTCAGTCTCATCCTGTGTCTCTCCATGTCTCACACTGTCCTTTTCCGCTCACTTGGGGAGAGAGTCAATGTCCTCAGGTCTCATTTGTGCAGTGAAAGAGTTAATATCTTGACCAGGGTCTCTCCCTCTTGGGCTGTGGCTCACTTTGTTGGATTTCAAAGCCACGCATCATGCAGAGAGGTTGGTTGGAACAACCCGGAGAATGGAGGCCAGGATCTCAGCAGCCAGGCAGGCTGATGGATGTTTCCCCCACCCCTTCGTGGCACTGGGGTGGGCCCGGTCCAGCCCGGGTCTGGACTCGCTCCCAGGGGCCCAGCAGACATCTCCCTTGGCCCAGCCTGATGGCTGGGCAGGCCTTAGGGTCAGCTGGATGTTGGTAGCCACGGCCTCCCCTCCTCCTGCCAGCATGGCAGAGCAGCGGGGCCTGGCCCAACCTGCCCAGCCTGCTGCACATTGTCACCTGTTCTCAGGCCAGAAGAAAAAGAGAGCTTATCTGGAGAATTCTCTGATTTTAACCCTGTGTGTTCACAGAGGCGTGTCACCTTTCTAATGGGTACACCAGATGTCAATATTAAAACCCAGTTCCGGACTGGTTTTGCCGTAACTTTCTTGAAAAAATCACTTCTGTGCAAAACCATTACAACACTGAATTTAGATTAGCTCTTGCCAACTTTTCCATGCAGAAAGTTTTCATTTCACAAAAAGCAGGAGCTACTTGTTTGGACTAAAGTCAATCTAGAAATATAATGGAATGCAATTCAGTATTAAAATTCAGGTTAAAGATGATAAAAATATAAAAAAGATTTTGAAATTACATAGAATTAAGAACTTCTCGAATCCTTCATGCTTCTCCATACTTAGGTTTATCTGCTTTGTCTGAAGAGAAAAAAAGAAGAGTTTATGATTTCATTATTGTTTTCTGCAAAACATAGTTTTAGACTGTTAAACACAAACTTATTTGCCTATTATTGCATCATTAATTTTTCTTCTATATCATCACAGTTTGATTATATATACCTGTCAATATTTTTAGAGCATGTTATGAGGGAGAACTTGCAATGCTGCTCTGAAAAAGACAAAAACTGTATGGCAATGTCCATTTATTTATGTTACAATGAACTGCTGAAGTTTTTGAAAGGCTCCCCATTCTCAAATATTTAGGAATGGACAAATCTGCTTCACTAGAGGAAAAGGCTAATTACTCACAGTAAGGTCATTAGATAAAGACTTTCTTTTTGTCATTACAGAGACTAAGATTTTTGCAATAATGGTGCTTTGCAGAGTAGATGAAGCAAATAAAAAGTAAACCTCTTTATTCTGAGGCTTGTGCAAAACCAAATGTTCTTTCAGTTGTACCACTGTAAAAATTAAAGTGGGAAAGGTACCAAAAAAGAAAACAGCAATATTCAACACAATATCTATGGCTTATGCACCCCTCCCACATGACTGCATTGCCTCTGAAGTGACAGAAAGACACAAATAAAGATAGTTTATTTGAATTTTTATTAAATTCATTGGAAATAATAAAATATTTTGCTCTTTCATTAATTGAATTGATTTTACAGAATAATATATTTTATTTTTACAAACATTGTAGTAACCATAAAATTGCTAGCATTTAATTCTGGTTTTGAAGCTCATTCATTTAAATTTCTACAGAAGTAGAGAGATCCATTTTAAGACTTTATATCCAGAAGTTTTCATAATTCTTTGAAAAATTATTACCAATAGCTAATGTTCTGATGAAAATCAACATTCCTATTTTTTTCTAAAGCTATGAAATGGAATTTTGTAGAAGAGCGTTTTGGGTAATGTAGGTTGTGTACATCTCTGCTGCCCTCCACTCCAATTAGAATAAACTGTTTTAAAATTGTGAAAAAGACAATATAGGAAACGTCCACTAATCAAAAACAAAAATGTAGGGAAAAATTGAATAAAACCCAATTTTTATCAATTGACATTTTTAAAATTACTTTTTCTGTCAACTCCATCGCCTTTCTCAATAAAAACCTGAGAAGCACCCTGTATTCTTAAAGATTACGGAAGTTAAATTTTAAACATGGAATTTATTATAACTATAATCTAATAGAATACCAGGACTTTAGCTATTCAGTTAGAATAGGTCTGCATTCTACGTAAAATACATCAGTAAGAGCATGGTTCACCTCTCTGTCAATGCAATATTGTGGCTGTCTGTACAATTATGTTGTTATATTATGCTCTCTCTACCATACTAAAATCTTATTAACAGGAAACCTGAGAGATTATCTCATTCTCATTTCCTTACCCTACAGAGAGTCCTTGGTAGAAATTCCAAGAAAAAGAGATTAGAAGTTTTCAGTTGTCTTTTTAAGGGTGAAATCTGTCTTTTTATGCAAACCTTCTCTGTCTAAAATCTACAACATACCTGTTAAGATGTGCCCATCATTTTTGCACTGAATAGGAAAAAAAAAAAGGCAAGAAACATCAATATTAGAGAACAAACACTAGGAGACAGAAAATTATAACAACTTCTGCTGGATGTTCACTGTACAGCATATGTCACCATTCAAATTAAGCCTCAAAGAAGCCAAACTTCACATCATAAATGGTCTCATAAAATCTAGTGCAGTAACTGTAAAATGGAAATATAATAATAGTTTATGTAAATTGCAACATTTTATGCAAGCTACTTACATGAGATTGTTACAGAATTAATAGTGAGGTTTCTTTATTAAACACTCATTTTAAAAAACTGGTAATGCTCAGAAAAGAAAAATATTTTTCCACATAATGGTAAAAGTATATTCCCCAGGACTTTTCAAATCAGAATAGCATTTTACAGTAACTCTTATAAAAAAACTAGGACTACTATGGCAAATATTTTAAACATAGTGTGGCACTTTTTCCTCATTAGAATTTCACAGAATGCTACCAACTCAGCAGATGTGTGAAATCTGTAGAAAACAGGATACATGGGTATTTAATATATCTCCTAAGCAAGTAACAATAACATGCATACAGGCACACAATCTTTCCATGTTTTTCTACTTTTTTTCTACATTTTTTTACTTATTGCACCAAACAGCAATTCAGAAATTATTTAAATAAAAGATACATTTTGCTATTGTTCCTAAAGATAATGTATAACTTTATTTTTATTATAGAAAACATTTATATAATAAATAGCCTGTTCAGCCTGTCGTTGGACTTCAGGATATATTTGATATAATAATGTAAGAGGAATTGTAAAGCCAGCTGTTTTTTCTGATAACAAAGTTAATGAAGTCACTCCTTTTCTACAACTGTTTTGGGTTTTAGCACTGCTCTTTCATTTAAGAAGTGTCGTGTCTGACAATAATGGTACAACTGTAGTTTTTCTACATAAAAAGAGTAATCCATTCTAATTTGACCATTCTTGTATTTTCAATGTTGTTAATATATCTGAAGTTACAGACAAGGTCCCTGAGAAAGATGCTATATTCTGTGTTTAGGATAAACCAAAAGAGAGTTTTAGGAAGGTTGACCCAAATGCAGAAGCCAGCATATTTTACAAATAATTTCAGAATCAAAACCAGGAAAAACCAGGACAAAAAAAAAAGGCAACTGTCAGCCAGCTTTTTGAGAAATACCTCCTAAATGTACTTTTACCCTTGTCTGTGTGTGGATGTGCTGTCATAACTAAAGGAGATTTCTCTCTCAGTGTCACAAGAACATGGTCAGCTCATAAATGGGCAAAGGGAGCTACACACAATGTCATTTTGTCCTCTACTACAAAATCCTAAGGAAAAAAAGGAGATTGTTCAAGGACAGGAAAGGAGGGATATAAGGATAAGAATAATTTATGTGTGGATTACAAAAGCTGAAGAACTTCAGTGATCAGAAAGTGGTACCTTTCTCTATCTTTGAGTGATGTAGGTATTTGTAATGTGAGTGCTCCAAGCAGTAAGTTCCCATATCCACAATTATCACAGGAGCAGTTGCTGAGTTCTTGAAGCAAATAGAATCACTCTATCACATGGTGCATTAGCTTTGAGTCTTCCTCTGTATTACTGCAGTGGTTGATAAGAATATAGATAAAGCTTCAGGAGACATTAAGATTGGAAGCATTTTTAGCAAAGCCACTGATACAGCTTCAGCTCTGATGGGCACATTCCAGTGACAGCAAAAGGCTGTATTTCAGTGGTTTGACAAGACACCTTGACAAATTTTTTACTCATTCTATGTATTCAGGCAGAGAAGAGGGCTATGCCCACGTCAGCAATTAATATGAACCATTTTGCACACCATCTTAAGAGTTTAGCTTTTCTGCTACAATTTCTACTACAATGGTGAAAATTCCCTGGATGTCAAAGTGGAAAACATTTCCAGTTTACAGGTATGAAATATGGAAAGGTATGTGGAAACACCGACTCTGTGACTAATGCAAAAGTAAGGAAGTAAGAAAAAGTGTAGGACAGCTGATTCCTGTCTGGAAAGAACATTATCTGTGTTAGTTGAGTCACAAAAGTCTGAAGGGGTTTATTCCCTCACTCTTTGTCAGGAAGCTGTCTCTACTTCAGCAGGAGTTAGACTTTGCTGACTTTGGAAGAACTAGTTCTTCTACACCCCAGGGGTAAAAGATTCTACTGCCATGTTCCGTAGTACTGTGATAAAAATGAGGATAGCCATTCATACTAACCCACTAACCTTCAATAAGAGGCTGATCCATCTGGCTGCTCCTCTTGGACATTAGTTGCTCCTGTTCTCTCTGGACAAAAGGCTGGTCACCAAAATATTAGATTGTTCAGTACCACCGTGCAGTTCTTTCAAAGTTCGCTGTATTAATGGCCAAAATCTCATGTCGCCTCCCTCAAACAAGTGAGAGAGAATGTCTCAGTACAGTACATTATTTGTAATGACTCGGGTAATAGATTTCTTGCATTAATAGAATTCTGATAATTGACCACCTAACAACTAATGCCAGAGGATACTGGCATTGACCATTGAAGTCTTAGGTCTTAGAGAATATAGTTAATATTATATGCTATTGCTGTGCAAATGCATAGGGAAATTATTTTCTATTTTATATTCATATCATATCAAAACAATGACATGGTGAACTTTTAATAACAAAATCACAACATATCAGTTCACTTTTTCCATACAGCTGAGGGCTTCTCTAATGGCTTATCCCTAACATACATTAGAACTCCTCTAACTTATTCTAGAGCTGTGTATTCTACCTAATGAAGACGGTATGCTCAGGTTTTCTATTTCTAAACTGTTTCTTGCTGTTATCTCGTATTTTATTGAAATATTGACAATGCACAGGAATGTTTTTTCTCTGCAATTCAGTGGGATCATTTCAGTTCAATTCATGTGAACTTCAGAGAAAGGACAGCAAATATTTGTAATTCATTAATATATTGTCTGAAAGTCTATGCACCTGGGGGATCACTACATCTCTGGAACTTATAACTAACACAATGAATAGCCTTATTTAGCATGTTAGGACATAAGAATCCCCATATGCCTCTTGTTTTACAGTTGTTTTCCAGTAACACTTGAGGAAAAAAGCTGCCTTTGAGGAAAGAGTAGGAGCCAGTAAGAAAATCTAAAAGCAATACAGACTACTAGAGGCAAATGAAATTCTTGGCTCACAAAACTCCGTCTGCTTTTGAAAGATCAACTGGGATCAAAAATCCTCTTTTTAGAGAATTTTAGTTCATACCTCAGCAAGATTGACCACACGTAACTATCCCAGTTACTGATTTTGATTTTGCCTCTATAGGTGCCTATTATGTACATTGAAATACAATATGCAAACCAGTGTCAATATAAAGCTCCTCATTATACATGGATAATAAAAAGAAATATAATGAGGAAAATAAAGAAAATAAAGAAAATCTAATATTTTCCAGCTCTCAGCCATATGCAAGAAATATATGCTTCTTGCAGTAGGCCTTATAAATACATAAATATTCCATAATTCCTGCATTCTATTTATCTTCACTTATGGTATTTTACTAACCCTTTTCACCCAGCAAATTTTAAAAAAAGAAAAAGAAAATTGTTACCTGGTTAATATCTGTTCTGAGCTTTGTAACTGCTAATCCCAAGCACAGGTCACATTGTCATATGACCATGTGCCAATTCTCTTACTTCCTTTCCATCAATGCAATAAGTATGTACAAAACTGGTGTATTCCTGTAGGAGTTTTCTTTTGGATGAGATATAAATGGAAGGTCCTACCCAAATTGGTCATTAGCAATCCCAGGGAACTCTTCTGAAGAGTAGGTGTGTTAACTTCAGTCTGCTGGCCAAATTCCAGCTCAGGTAATTACATTCAGCCTACCTAATTTCCCACTGCAATTACAAATACAGAAAGATCCTAATTTCCAGTCCCAAGCCACAGTGCAGTGTTGAATAGTTGTTGTGTTTCACCCAGGGTGGCTGCACTTCAGCAGTGGATGAAGCAAGCTGTGTATAAATCGTGACAGTTTGTAAAGCTGTTTGGAACCATTTGAGATGAAAATGCTATATGTTTAAGATCACTGCAATAGAAAAAAAATCCTGCCACTGATCTAGATATTACTCATTAAAAAATCCTCAAGGAAACCTTTCTGGTGCTCTGGACAAATCAGCTAGTAAATATTTAAACAGTCTTAAATGCAAGTACTGGAATTTTAAACTCCATATGTGCCAGAGCAAGACTAAAAAAAACCCAAAACTGTAGCAACCTTTAATGCAGTTTACAAGCGTTTGAGCCATCAGCAATATACGATCACTCCTCCAGTATAAGATTAATGGTACATCCAATCTGTCAAACTTCACTCTTACTACTAACCTCCCAGCAAAGGCCTAGGCATGCATAATACTAGGTCATATAAAATCAGGTAATGATACCATTAGGTCAGAGCTATCTGAAAAACAACAGGAAGGTTACCAGATACCATTAGACAGGAACTATTTCTAACATGGACTACTAGAGCTCACATTAAAATCATGTAACACCTCTACATGGTAAATGTGCAGAGCTTGGAATGGCTCTTGTGAAACTAGTACACTGCTTCATTTTTCCTAGTTCAGTATCCTGTGATCAGAGTGAAGTTATATTCTATGTCAACTTCTATTTGATTTTAGTGCTGCCTTCATTGCCACCATTGGACAATGGGAACGGATTATCCCCGAGAATAAAAGGTTCCATAAAGGGTAGGTGGAAGACAATGGAACTCCAAAGCTGTTTAAGGAAATCAGTGAATAAATTACAAAAACTGTCCATTTGCCCGCCCCTTTTAATCTTACTGTCGTATTCAAACTATTGGGCATGTAACTGAATATCTCAACTGTACCTGAAGAAATAATGGAGCGTGTCTCTGCAGTAAAACAGAACGGCACTAAACTGATGAGTTTAACCCAGCAGAAAGAGCGGCTGTAAACATGACAAATGCCTGCTATTGATTTCAGGTTTAATTACTCTGTGCAGCACTGACAAAGCCCATCAGATGTTGTTGTGAAGTGTAAATGGAACAAACTACACTTCACTGCCCATAGGAAACTGATGGTGTCTGCAGTTTGCATTGTTTACTTTATCCTCCGTAAACTTCAGCCTTGATCAAATTAACAAGTGCTACTACCCTCCAACAAACTACAATGCACTATGATTTTACAGCAACAGCCTTGGAACAATAGTTCTGCAGCATTTCATTGATAACAAATGTCTAGCTAATGACAGCATAATGACAGCTTTTGAACCTTAGTGTCCATCATGGCATGGCCTCTAACCAGGCTACTAGGGATTTTTAAATACGTTCTTTTCCCATTTTGGGGAAAAGGACAAATTAGTCCTTAATATTCTAATAAATTTTTTGCTGAAAATATACTACTAAGGCACCCAAGGAAGTCTCTAATAACAGCAGAACAATAAAATCAGACCATAACTAACATGTACCTATCAAAATGTTGTCTGAAATAATTTCCTTTTTTCATATGTGTACAGTACTACATATCCACCCTTGAGGCTTTTCAGTTCTTCCTCCTTTGTCCTCTACTTCCTTTTCTCTTTTCATTGTGCTTATGTAACATTCTAGCAACCAAGAAATGTAACATACAATGATGAAAAAATAAATACAGCTTGAATCAACTAATTGAAAAAAAACACCCTATTATTTTTTTGTTGTTCATACACAGGACAGTTTCTTGGCTTCCATCATTTTGGGACTGAATTTGTTACTTTACAAATGAATGCTGTTGTTCATCTTATTCAGATTTTCTGGAATAAGATTCTACTGTCATCAGGAATATAAACAGCATTGTGAGCTGCATCTTCATTGCTTTTCACATGTGCTATATAAAAAGGGCTTTGTTAGAAGCAAATTGTCAGGAAATAGAAAACCTAGGTGCCAGTTTGAGATGCTCAAACATTGACAGGAAAAACATCTTTTGCTGGGTAGCTTACTTAAGTAAGCAACAATTGTGCCTCCAAACTGCTGCTCTGCAGACCCACAGCTCTAAGGATTTGCCCTTGTTCTGCAAGGAGTGAGCTGAAAACGTGCATCTCCTCACTGTTTCCAGCAATAGACACAAGTGGGCCAAGTAAATCTGGACAGTCTTATTTCCTTCCAATAATCAGCAGAATCTAGAGGACTAAAGAGATGGATAAAAGCATGGGATACATGCATCCTCAGAGCCAATTCATACTAACTCTAATAATTACTAGCGAGCAGACGCTATTTTCCTCATCATACACCTATTCTGAGGGGAACAGCATGCAGTATAATCCTCAGGAGATTTGCTGACGCAAACAATGAGTGCAGAATTTCTGTTCCAAGATACACATCAGCATAAGATGTCAAATCAAATAGACTAGCTCTATGCACAGGTAAGAAGAAGGAAGAATGATTTTCCATGAGTGAATATTGTAACTAGTTTTGTATTATGAAGAATTAGCATGGCCTCAAGGTTGATGTTGGAAGACCTGTATCATGGAAACACGAAAGTGATATGTCTGAAAACAGGAAACGTGACTTTATGGAAAGACAGTGATATAGAGTTGTTTTTTTTCTATTTTGAGAGTAAGTTTTTATGATAGAAGCAAATTATTGGCAGGAAAGTTACATACTTGTTTAGAAAGCTGTGTCACTGCAAAGACTCTGTGTCATACTGACATGTATTAGGGCTAGACTTGCTCCTAAAGCAGGCTACATATCACCCCCCCCAAAAAAAAATCCAGTGCTGAATATGTTATCATTTGCAGTCAAGATGGAAAAAAATTAGTTTTCCCATGAAATCTAGAAATTCTTATTAAAATGTAGTCGGGAGGTGGAGTGGGAACGTAAACACATCTGTTTCCCTAACTATTACAGCTTGACAAGAGAAATACAGGACAGAAATGGATTGAAAATCCATTTGAGTCAGAATGGATGCCTGGTACAAATTTTATCAGCACACAATCTTATTTGCAACAGATGATATTTTCTTTTACTGCTTTTAATTCTTCTTCTTCTGCAGTTCAAAACTTTAATAAACAATATTAAATAAGGACATGCACACTGTTGATTTTTATTTTTTTCCAGGCTTTTTAAAGAGATACTCTCTTCTTTTCTTTTGGAGGACCCTGTTATAAGGACTTTCTCTATAGAATTCTGTTTGTTATAAATACACTTTTCCATCCATCTCAAAAGGTACAATGAATAAACGAACCCTCAAGCTCCAAAGTCTTCCTGAACAGTTTCCTTCCTGTCAGTAGAAAAAAATCTAAAATGATAAAAAAGTCCTAACAGAGATCTTCAAGAAAGATTTAAAGGAATGTAAAAATAGTTCAGATTGTGTTGTTTTCTCCTGCCTTCTGTTCTTGACATATTTACAGTTTGTGAATTTAAATATGTTGAAAGATTGAGCTTGTTATGGATGAATTTGACTGAGAAAATTATGGAATTCTAGCTGAATCCTAAGAGCTGAAAACAGCCCCATCATGAATTGAAAATGTCTTTTCCTAAAATGCTGACAGTCCTAGATTCATGATTATGGGCCTACGACTCGTCTAAGGTGTAGACTGACCCAATTTAACAACCAAGACAGGATATTTTCAACCATGCCTCCTTAAAAAAAAGAAGTCTGGCATTCTCCCAGCACGTCTTTTTTCTATATTGGAAAGGACAATTCAACATTGAGACTATCAATCACCAGGCAGAGAAAAGGCTTTTACGCTACCAAGCTCTCCCTACCACCTAGTAATATCACCTTCTTCCTCAGGTAACAACTAGAAAAAGATCTTGTTATTCCAGGAAAGGACATCTTTTGAAAAAGCACATATAGGTGTTTGTATTCTCAGTAGTCCTGACACTCAGACTTATATTAATACCCAGATAGGGAAAAATCCATATAAAGATCTATAGAAGTGTTGGTAATTAACATTTCCTTTACAGTCACTGGGTGCTACAGAACCAAGTATTTATATGCCAGAAACTTTTGAGTGTCCAGCTTGAAGAACTTAGAAAATGGCTATTTTACTGATTAATTTAAATGAAATATACAATTCTTCTGTCATTTTTTTATTATGGATAATATTATTTTTAAAGAACACAGGCTTAATTTCATAATTACAAAACCACTAATTTCAGTACTGCATGCAAAGTGTGAATGAATTAGCTCAGCTATGAACTGTAAGAGTTCACAGAACTCCGAAACCTGCCAAAATTCTTCCTTGCATTGCAAAAAAAGCATCAGACCTGCAGAACAACATGGTTTGTTGTCTGGGTTTTTTTTCCTTCTAGATTTAATCTTCAGCATAAAAAACCCCAGTTCTTAGCCTTACTTCATGTTAGGAAATATCATTTTCAGTACTTCAGGGCAATAATTTTGAGTTCAATCACTCTTACAGGTAAAAGTGACCTTTACCTCAAAATCTGCTGCAGTAAACAGAACAAATTGAGATCTGCTCATTGGTTGGTCTAGAAATGGATCCATAATGATACTGACCAGAAAGTTAAAATACTACATAAAAATTCTAGATGTACAGAAAAGTGCTGCTCTTAAGGGAAATAAAAATAGATTAAACCTGTCTCTTGACAGCAATTCTAGATTCCACATGTCAATATGGATTGTGGCTATCTCAGCTACTTTAGAAGGCTGGCAAATTTAGTCTCTCCATCTTCTCCTATGATCAATGTACCTTTAAAACTGCACTTTCCTCAATTCTTTTGTTTAAGTTGATCAACTTTCTGGACTCCATGGAAGATTTATCTTTTCCTGAGTGTGAATTTTCCATTTCCAGTATATAACACTCATTCTATTCATGGTGACAGAATCTAGTACATCATAGCAATGCCAGTGATGAAACAATTTTTTTCCTTTAAGTTCCTCGTGAAAAGGAAACTTGACCTAATAAGGTCTCATCATATTTTTTTTTATTCTGTCTACATGACTCTTTCTTATTCTATCTCAAGATAAAATGGGGCAACTTAATAAAATATATTTCCAAAAAACATTCATTTTCAATAAATAAATTCAATGCATGACATTCACCTTACTTTCTCATAAGGCTTAAACGTAACACAAAGATTGTGAAACAGGAAAGATTCAACCCCACCTCCTTTGTGTACATTCTTCAAATATTAAGCAGATTTTAGATAGTAATCAGTGCTCAGTATTTTTTAATTTGAAGAATATATCATACTGGTATGAATGAAAGCGTGAAACTGTACAATATATGTGTAAATCTCAAACAAGCTTTTTAATGTACTTGGTTAGCAGATTTTTTTTTGAAGTACAACATGTTGATGTTCTTATTTTGAATAATTTGTTTGACTTCAGAAACATTTTAAAGAGCTAGACAAGCTGAAACTACCTGTAACTCATGGCTGACCTTTCCAACAACAACTTTAATTTGAATTGCGTGCATGGCAGCCTTCACAGGAATGGATGACTAGAATTAGTGGCGCTTCTCTGTGTGGTATCCATTCTAATGAGAAAAGGAAAGAGATAGAAGGCCTACAGAGGTCTGTTTGACAACCTGGCATCTGTTAAATTGTCTTTGAAAGAAAAACATACCCTCTAAAAAACCCGTTCTAACTCATGTGGGCAGAGAAGAGATCTGTTGTTTAGTTCAGTTGTCTCAATGCGGAGAAAATCTAGATATCCTCACTGATCTTCTACACAGAATCATAGAATCGTTTAGGCTGGGAAAGACCTTTAAGATCATTGAGTCAAACTATTAACCCAGAATGGCCAAGCTCACCCGTTAAAAACCATGTCCCAAAGTGCCACATCTGCACATCTCTTAAATAGCTCCAGGGATGGGGACTCACCCCCAACCCTGAGCAACCCATTCCAATGCTTGTCACTTCTGATGAGAAGATTTTACTTATTATCCCAACTAAACCTCCCCTGGGACAACCAGATGCCTTTTCTTGGCTGAAATTTTTCCTACTCCAAAATCATTAGGACGCAAACTCCTCATAAGAACATCTAGTCTTACTTTTATTTCTTAATATGGTCTGTTACAATATAGTAAGAAGAACCCAATGTTTAAGGTTTAAGATGCACTGAACTGTTATGTATCACAGACAATTTATTCCATGTTTGCATCCTTGTTATGACAAGATCCCTTAGACAGTCCTTCACTGTCCATGAATATCCTGGCCTTTGCAGCTGAAATCTGCAATGATGAATACATAGAGTGATTTAGCTGTTACAAAGAACCCCTTGCAGCTGCATTCAAATGGCCTGAGAATTCTCCTGAGGAGAGATAGGCTTATCAAGGATTGAGGAAGAACATGTCACAGAAAGAATAGTGGTAAGAGAATAACCTTAGTAGAGGTTAAGGTAGAAGTATCCTCAGGATACTTATTATTAAGAATAGTTATGCTAAGGGTAATTATACAGACATTATCCTAAGTAAAAAGGATATTTTCTTTTAGAGCTTCACATGAATGTGAATAGCTGTATTGAACGTAGAAAACTGAAATACAGAAACTGGAAGAGTACCATCACTGAGTGTTTCTGTATTTGCAAGAAGTAGCCCAGCTTCAGTTATTGCGGATAGTCTATACTATCTGCACCATAAAAGAGACTGGGAAAGAAACGCAGAATGATTTTGGTTGAAAGGGGCTTTTGAAGATCTAGTCTCAACACCTTTCAACAAACCAGGTTGTACAAAGCTAGATCCAGCCTGGCCCTGAACGTTCCAGGGACAGGGCATCCACAGCTAAAACCTGTTCCAAGGTCTCACTGGTACCTCAATCTTTTGCCCTAGTGTGAAGGGAAGTGTATAAATATCCTTGAACCTAAGAAAATACTGAACTAAACAATAGAACTGTTCTCTTTTAGAAAGCCTTATCATGCTTAAAACTGAGTGTGTATTGCAGGTGATCTGTAAGGTGACAGCAAAAGTAAACAACAAAAAAAAATTAAAAACTAGTGTGAAGTGTTTAATGTTTGAATTATTTTCTTTTCAGTGAAGGCTTGATTAGGAATTTTGCAGTTTTTGGAGCTAAACTATCAGGAATATTTTAAAGAACTAAA
Source organism: Cyanoderma ruficeps (assembly GCA_008694505.1). Lineage (NCBI taxonomy): Eukaryota > Metazoa > Chordata > Aves > Passeriformes > Timaliidae > Cyanoderma > Cyanoderma ruficeps. Next base: position 12,460,577 of record VZDJ01007755.1, on the reverse strand, counting down.
ATGGTATGAAATTGTTGATAAATGGTTTCAAGTCCCACAGATGCATGGGCACATGTTTAAATTAGTGGATATGAGTGATCCTATTGAATGTGTAGAATTTGAGCTTAAGTGAATATTTGTAAAGTACACTACAGAGATGTACTAAGGAAACATTAGTCTTGAGCACCTATATATACATGAACATACAAGCACATTTATTTGACAACATGACAATGTGACCTCAGTTCAAAATATCTTTGCTGTCTCATAATAAAGACCACACAGAATTTATGTTAAAATGTAAAGTTAAACCACTTATACTGTAAGTAGAATAAAGACTTACAAATCTGTCCTGTATAAAGTGTAAAGTCCGCATGTCCACTTGATGCATAAGACTGCATTAGATGTTCTGTCACTGTCCAAATACAATTTTCTTTTTCTTTTTCTTTTTCTTTTTCTTTTTCTTTTTCTTTTTCTTTTTCTTTTTCTTTTTCTTTTT
>VZDJ01007755.1:12445291-12460004 GCA_008694505.1 Cyanoderma ruficeps | reverse complement strand
AATGAGTCAGTCAGAAAACTCTGATAGCACCATTTCAAATGCAAATAATTCTGTTCCAACTGCCTCTTTACATTAGCTAAATGAAGTCATCAGTAAACAAAATTGGAAGAAATCTTAACACAACTGCTGTAAACAACTTTAAAAGTTTTATATCCTGAAAGATTAAAAGTGTTAGAAGACAGTTCAGATTCACTGGAGATGTTCACCACTGATAAAGTTTATAGTCAAAATATGACTCTCTCATCTCACCCAAACTGATACTGGTCACAGCAAATTATAATCAAAGATAGATTTCTTGGAGGGTGATAATACCATTAGATTTAAGGAATTAAAAATACATGAAACTTTTGAGTTAATGAACAGGGTCCTTAACTGCTCATTTAATTCAAACAGCTGTTTGTTAATGCCCTAAGCAGTGTCATAAACTGTGAAAATACTGTTGAGTGCAAGACACTAGTTAATGCTATAAAGCAACACATGCTCTAATATTAAAAGGATTTAATGGGATTAATAGAGAATAAAACATTAACTCCCTATTATGATGTTTTTGGGACCCAAGGGCAAATTCTGGCTAAAAAGGACTCTAGTTCTAAAAGCACAAAAAGTAAACTATAGCACTGTACAGCAAATCATGGCAATTTTATGCTCCTGAAAAAAAGTGGAACCCTGATAAGATCACATCTGTTCCAATCACAGACTGGATAAAATCACTGTTTACTAAAGTCCTAAATAACTAAATATGTGGAACCCCAACAAGATCCCATCTGTTAAGACTACAATTTGGATAAGGTCCCATTTCAAAATTTCTATATAATACCATATAATGAAAATTTTTTATCTCCTTTAGTTTCATAAATTCTTTCATAGGGATACACAATATTGTAAAAATCCTAGAGCATAATTAACTGGCTTGATGAACATTATTAATATAATAGCATTTAGATTCTCAATTCAAAAAAGGAAACAAAAATTAGTGTTTAAGCCATGCAACCTCAGTCATATGTTCTTAATTCTAGTTATTTTGAACATATCTATACAATTACTTTTTTCCCTTCCTAATACAATGACAGGTTTGGTAGCATATGCATCAGTAAACTACAAAAGCTTAATATTTGCAAAATGTCTACTAGTTTTTCTGATTTTCTTTTGAAAGAAAATTCATGTAGAATAGAAAACAGAAAGTAGGCTAAATTTACCTTTATAGGTATAGCATATTTGAAAATTGTTGGTAGTAGGAGAATTTTTTTAAGTCCACACAAGCTTAATATATAAATAAAATCTATTTCAATGCCCAAGATTATTTTTAAGCAGTCATACTGTAGAAAAGGACAATTAAGAATTTGGGAATTTGTTCTAGAAATGAAAGTCAGCAAGGTTAAACATATTTTCAGATCATATTGTCCTCCAAAACATCATGAAATCCTTTATAGAGGAGTCCATAATATGAGATGTTCTTCTGTCCTTTTAAATTGAAGAAATCCCTGAACCTCAACAAACCTAACAATATTTTAAAGTAACTGGATTGCAATAGTTTCTGTTAATTCCTGTATTTAATATTATTTAAAAATTAATAACTTGCAACAGCTCTGGAATAGAGGATGTTTTCACCTGGATATCTCAGAACATGACTTTTAAAAGATCACAGGATCAGATAGCAAAGAGCCATTATTTATAATAAAAATGAGGGCTGACAGCCACCAAAAAGGCAATTGAAGATGTGAATGTTCACAATTTCTGCTTAAGTTCATCAAGAATATGAATTTCCTGTGCTTGGTACCTCAAAAGGAAATTGCTTAAAACCAGTCACATACCTGAGGGATAAGGATATCTACTTACAAAGTATTGGTCTTCAACTATAAATTGTGTTTAGATTTTTCATAAGACACAGAAGTTTTTCATATAATGAGGGAGAATGAATGAAGAGACAATTTAAGAAATAGTTTTCCACACTTTGACAAACTTTGAATATTTGCAATCATAGAATGATGGAATTGTTAAGATTGGAAAAGACCTCTAAGATCAAGTCCATTTAAAAATGTTAATCAAAGCATATTGAAATACCCTGTGTGTCCCAGCAGAGATTTAATTTCAGATATGGGCTGCTGGGGTTTTTTTGTTAGCTTGTTTTAGTCTGTGAACCTAGAAAGCAAAATAATCTTCCTAAATGTTTATACTAGATTCCACTTGCAATAACAGGTCCTATTTCCCAGAAGCCTTCTGGCAAGTAAAATCACAGTGATTTTTTTCTTGGACACACATGTGTTCTTCCTTATAGACTTTCTTTTCTATTTAAAATATAACTTTGAAAAGATCCCTTCTACATTTTGTTCCACCTCTTTTGCAACATATTTGCCAGAAAGCTTCTCCACAAAAACATTTTCCCATCTAAACTTATATGTATTGAGAAGTTAGAAGTACTTCCCTAAAATCTCACGCGGCTGCATTTTGTGAATGTGCTCTTATGACACTACTTCCAGTGTAGTGGTCATCCCTTAAAAGTTAGCATTGTCCAAGTGTTGTCACATAGTAGTATCTGCCAAGTTTTATTGAATGTTCTGAGGTTCTGCAGTGCAGAAACAAAAGTTTGTACTATTGTTGCTCACGGCAATTGTGTAGAAATCACTAGAAAATTCTGGGCAACTTTCCTACAGAAGTTGACTGTTCCATTACTTTAAGATTTTCTACCATGCTTAGGTTCACAAACATTTCATACTACTTAATAAAAAGATGATTTAGTATTTTTTCTTCATCTATGTAGAAGACATATTTCACATCACAAAACATCCAAACCCACTATTTTCACAATATATAGCCATCCTTACTACTGAGTAGCAACTTGTACTGGTTCTAGCTGTGATAAAGTTTTTCATTGCAGCTGGTATGGTGCTGCCTGTTAGATCCGTGACCAAAGCTGTGCTAATAGCAGTTATGTTTTAGCTAGCGCTGAACAGTGCTTGCACAGTGTCAAATCCTTCTCTTGTTTCTCACTCTGTCTCCTGCAGTGAAGAGCTTGTCCTTCCCTTCCCTTCCCTTCCCNTTCATACTTATTCTGAGAAAAATAAGAGAAAAACAGGTGAGAGCACTCGTGGTAGGATATGATAGTGGTTAAGGACATCAGTGTGTATGGATACAGATGTTACTTAGAGCACGTGAAGAAACAAGCTCTCTAGGAATTTCCCACATGTGGCTATAGCTGTGATTCATTGAGTTTTTAAAGAGAGGGCAAAAGAACTCTTAGCATTTGCGAGAATATTCATAATGGAAAACATTATAGCACAGAAGTTTAGTATCTTTAAAATGCTCCCATAATCCATGAGGAGAATAGACTTCATCAGCAGATGGCTAAGCGAAGCAGCATAATTTTTTGCTTTGAAACACTCGAGACTCTTGATAAGAGGAGATTGACTATCCTTCTGTCACCATGCCATCGACTAAAAAATTCCTTCCACATGCCCAGACTCCACCTAATTTCCAGTACTCACCCTAATTTCAACTAGATGGTATTTTCTAGCCCTTAAAATAGCTGCAATCTAATTTTAAGCATAAAAAATTATACCTCTTTTCCAATGTTTCCTGAATTTTTTATAAGTTTCCTTCTTCAGTTGTCACTAGATCTCTCATTTTAACACAGAGCTTCCAAGTTTTACAATTCATGAGCAAAAAAAAGAGGAAGACAATACCAAATCAGTGAAAGGATGGTGTAAAATGTGATGACATTTCTAGCAAAAAAATTATATCAAGGTTCAAATACATCATAGAATAAAAGACAACAGATAGCTTTATGTTGATTGATTTAGTACAAGTTAGAAGACATCATAACATTCACAAGAACAAAAGTTACAGAAATTCTTACACATCAAAGAAGCAAAAGGATTTTTAACTAAACACGGATTTTTCTTAATTGAAGTTTTACCAAGACATGTAGTCATCTTCAGGTGGACATTTAAGCCTGAAAGTGGGATTCTGAGTGGATGAAGGACTCGAAGGGGTATTAAGCAAATTTGCAAAAGATGCAAAATTGGGAGGAGCTGTTGACTCCCTCAAAGGCAGAGAGGCCCTGCAAAGACATCTCGATAAATCAGGGGGTTGGGCAATCACCAGCCACATGAAGTTCAACAAGGGAAAGTGCCACTTTCTGCACCTGGGACAGGACAATTCTGGTTGTGTGTACAGACTGGGGAATAAGATGCTGGAAGGCAGCACCGTGCAAAGGGACTTGGGAGTCCTGGTTGGTGGAAAGTTGAACATGAGTCAGCAGTGCCCTGGCAGCCAGGAGGGCCAACCCTGTCCTGAGGTTCATCAGGCACAGCATCATCAGCCGGGCAAGGGAGGGGATTGTCCCGCTCTGCTCTGAGCTGGGGCAGCCTCATCTCAAGTGCCGGGGACAGTTTTGGGTGCCACAATATAAAACTGAAAGTAAACTATTAGAGAGCATCCAAAGGAGGGTCATGATGATGTGAAGGGTCTTGAGGGGAAGCCATATGAAGAGCAGCTGAGGTCACTTGGTCTGTTCCACCTGAAGGAGACTGAGGGGAGACTTCATTGCAGTTACAAATTTCTCATGAGGGGAAGAGCAGGGGAAGACACTCCTCAGGAAAGTGGTCACAGCACCAAGCCTGACGAGATTAAGAAAGGTTTGAACAATGCTTTCAGGCACATAGTGTGATTCTTGGCGGTGTCATGTGCAGGCCTCAGAGTAGTACGTGACGGGCTTTGTGGATCCCTTCTGACTCAGAATATTCTATGATTCTTGAGTGGATCAATTTTACAGCAGTGTACATATTGAAAAACAAAATTTAAATATTTTAGGTTTCTAGAAGTGAAAATGTTCCTCATACCTGATTAGTAACTATAGATGGTGGCACTATGGACTTCTGGTTATCTACAGAACTAGTGGTGTCAATAACTGGTGAAATTGAGATTGTTGAATTCTCATCTGTTGCACCATGAGAGCTATGGGTGCAGTTTTTCTTCACCCACCTGACTCACGTATCTTTTAGATAATTCAAAAATAATTCAAACTAAATGATTCAAACTAAGTGTCTAGTGCATTAAAATTACAATCCAGGTCTTGTTAGAAAGTTACAACTTTCTGTGTAATATATAATTTGTAAGTTTAATTTTTAGTTCACAGTACTCAAGATGTAGATGCAAATAAAGGTGAAGAGAAAGATGGATAATAATAGTCATTAATTTTGTCACTAAACAATGAGGCATAGCCTCCCAGTTTTTATCGCTGCTGTCAAGCTAGAATATTAGTATTGAACCTTGCCTTCCTATGTAAAATGTTTCTATATTCATTTGTATCAAAAATAGTATTGAAATTGGTTGCAACAGAGGGAAAACTAAAGGCCAATAAAATTCTTCCTGAGATAGTTTGAGCTTCCTATCTAGAGCCATAAATACAAGATAAATGTTTATCTTCCCTAGAAATATTTTCTACTCTTGTGGAATCCATATGATCCTCACTGAAAGCCTGAAAATTATCTGTGAACAACTAAAGACATTTATTTCTGTCAGTAACTAAATCTTGGACATTCCAGCATATAAAAATGTCCCAGCTGCACATACTATATTTACAAGTTCTTAATTGACTAAGTATCTGTGTCTGGTTAGATACGGGAATATTTTATCTGTTAGACAGGAAAAGCAGCATTAAAAGCTAATATTAAGCATGGATATGGCAGAGTCCGCTGATTAGGTGCATCCCTTCCAAAACACTGCTTAGCCAAGATTATGGCTCCAATGATATACAGACCTTTGCTTCTCCATGTAACAGCAGGGAAATATGGACATTAAAGTTCTCTCCTATAGCACTATTTTGAAAATAATTCAAATCCTTTTCAATGACAACATCGTCACATTAAATTTTTAGGTTGTGGCTACATAAAGAATGGAATAATATTTTGAAAGAGGTATCTGAGATACATGTATGGTAAGTGTTTCAAGACCCTTTCCCTCCAAGGATTCTAAAAGTAAAATAGTTCTTTTCTTCTCAATGAAAGACTTAACTAAAAAAAGCAGTATGAACAAATCTCCAACTGTGAACTAATTAAAGATAATTCCCCTTCATGGTTTTCCCACTAAATGTTATTTGTGATTTTATTTTGCTTTCTCAAGTTTGTCTTACTTTACATATCTGTTGTTTATAAGGCTAATGCAAAATACTAATTATTTTAAATACTGAACAATATACCGCAAACCCCAGAAAGTTAACACTACTGCTTATTAAGTCTGGAAGAAAAAAATTAACTTATGAACACACTTGCAGGCTCATACTAGTAATACCCTTTAACTTTGCCAAGCAATAACAAAACCTGAACAAATAACAAACAACAAAAAAAACCCCACACACCCCCAAAAACCCAAAACAAAACAACAGAAAACAAACAAACAAACCAAAAAAAACCCCCCACACACAAAACACCAAAAAAGCAAAATCCAAAAACAATCAAACAACAACAACGAACCCATTATTTTAATTTTATTCATTTAGACTTGAACACATCATAAAACCCAAGTACATCTATAATGCTGAAGTCAGTCTTTGAAATATAAATGCTACTCCAAAGGAAGTAAAGTTATCAGCACTTCCAAATCAATCCTGCTATATGACAACGTAAGTAACAAAACCTAACCAATCCAGTCAAGGCCCTTGGGGTTTTTTTATTCAATGCTACTCAAGGCACACTGCTGTGTGGCATAGGAGAAAGGAAGGCTGGAGTTTTTAAGAAATATAAATTTACATTCATAATGATCTAGAAATCTCACACACAACCCCCTCCCCACCCCAAGGTCCACAGAAAATCAACCTGGCTTGAATTCAGTATTGATCTGTTTTGAGGAATAGATCAGAATACAGATTTACTAAGGTCATTTCAAACCTGGATGAATATGTGATTTTAAGCCTGGGGCATCTCACCCTCCTCCTTAACTGATGGGTGAAGATGTTTTAGCACAACTCTGCCCATATGACACTTGCTTTCCCATGCTCCAGTGGGGATGGAGATGACATGGAGGGACCTGACAGCCACAGCCTCACTGCCAGTCTCGTAATCCATCACTAGAAATGCACCCATGGTGGCCAAAGGTCAGAGGCCTCATATCCCATGGCTGATGAACATGCAAGGATACAATAGGCATTCTGTACATTATCCACAACTTTGCATAGTTATGGACATAACCGTCTGGGAGTGCAGTATCCTTCCCTACAATTGACTCACTCCCTCTCTTACATTGGCCATCACTGCACCAACATAATAAAGAAAAGGCACAATTTAAAACCAAGCAATGAAGCTATAATTCAGCTTTCAAAAATTAAACATGATTCTCATTCTCTCTTAAGCCTTCTGGGCACTTTGCTGAAGACAAGAGATCAGCTTTGCTATTCCTTGTACAGCACACTGCAAGTATTTTAATTTCAATTTAAAAATTGGTATTTTGTTCTAATTGCACATGCAAATCTGTAAGACATTCAAGACAAAACTACCTACTGACATCAATCCCAAAATATATGTCAGATTTGTGCTCTGAAGTAATTCGTCACATCTGTGATAGCACAGAGTGGTGATGCAAACATACTTAATGCAGAAGTATTTAATAATTATTCCCATTGCGGCTGAAAATATCTTCTGCTGCTAGGGAGATTCATGAAACCTGAGAAATCTCTAACACCAGCCATTAGAGACAGATGTCAATCTTTTCAGTTCTTCCTGGTAGTGCTTGTCAGAGAAATAAATTACAGTAAATATTATCTTCAAACATTTCCTCAACACAATTATACTAATAGTATAAAATTAGCAGAAGTTCTCATTTTTCTACACAATGCACCGGATCAGAAAAGGGAACCAAAACAGAATAGTAAAATACAGCTTTAGAGAAATTCAACCTCTTTTCAGAACATAAGCTTCCTTTCTGCCAGTGCCTTAGCTCCGAGGAGTAGGTTTATGAGCTGACAACTTGACAGTATTTCTTTGTTATGACTGGCTAAGGATGTCCAATTGTCATACAATAATTTCCAGTAATTAGTATACATATTAGAAGTAACTCATCTTTTCACAAGAACAATGTTCTTTTGGATAAACAATAGCTTCTGCAACACTAAATTATAGAGGCCAAGCTACTAATTTATGGTGGGTTACAATTATACATGTTGTGGGCCACAAGCACTCTGTGGGCTGTGTAATGAAGGCCAATAGTTTAAAAACTGATTAGAATTACAAATAATCTGCCAGGTGTTTTCATCGCTGTTTTGGAAGACAGAATTATCCTAGCCAGAGTCTCCAAAGCCAAGATGAAAGAAAATATGGAAAATTCTATGGTCAATAACATTTCAAAAATATCTTTCTCAAAGTGTGTATTATTTTTATATCAGTGATCAAAAATAAGACTAGCACAGTAGTGGCACTACCACATAAAACCTCATCACTCCACACACATTGTACTGGCCTTGTAAATTTGACCATGAGTCTGGTCCTCGCAGACCATCTGTAGGAGATTCGTGGGCACAAAATAAATTAAGAGTAGAATAATTACAGAAGAGTTGTACAGTAAAGAGTTGGATTTATCTGTGCTTACATCACAAGAGTTAGATACAACTCCCTAACTCACATCATTATTTGAAAATTTGAAACATTCCTTTTAAATAAATCAGGAATAAGCCAGAAAAGCTAAGTCCTTTCATTTTCTTCCCAATAGAATTTGAATGCAGAATTTTAAATCTATCTAAGAAAATTATTATTGTATTAAATAGGTGATAGTTATCTGTGATTTATAGCCAGTCAACAACAAGATTACCATAAACATGAGCTCTAGATTTCAGGTGTCCAGCCATACAACATAACACCTAATAAAATAATAAGAAAAATAAAATAAAGCATCTAAAAAAGTGATTTGAGTTAAAGGGTCAAAAGTATTTTGGTATCGAGTCACAGAATATCCTGAGTAGGAAGGGATCCACAAGGATCATCAACTCCGATTCCTGTCCCTGAGAAGGACACCCCAAGAGTCACACCATGTGCCTGACAGCATTGTCCAAATGCTTTTTGAACTCTGTCAGGCTTTGTGCTGTGACCACTTCCCGGGGGAGTCTGTTCCAGTGCCCAGCCACCCTCTGGGGGAAGAACCTTTTCCTAATATCCAGCCTAAACCTCCCCTGACAGGATTCAGGCCATTCCCTCAGGTCCTGTCACTGGTCACACAGAGCAGAGCTCAGTGCCCGAGTCTCCACTTGCCCTTGTGGGGAAGCTGCAGATGGCTGTGAGCTCTCCCCTCAGTCTCCTCCAGGCTCAACAAGCACAGCTTTCATACAAACAGCATTCATATTTTCATTTGGGAATGGCCATGATGTGGTAATATCATTTTCTATTTGTAACAACTTTCAAAAGTCTTGGATTAGAAGAGGTCTTAGAGAAAATGGGTCACAACACAGGATGTGAACATATACTCTGACATTCAGAATGAGAAAAAACATCACAGTGCGGTGGATTTAAAACATTAGCATGAAGTACTTTTCAGTGTTAAAATTAAGAAGGTTTATTTGACGATACAGATCATACAGGTAAGTTCTAAACTCTAACTGACCTGTAAACACACAGATTTTATTGTTATACAAATGATAAACTCTGTTACATTAATAAATTGTCTATGGATTATTGCTATATAAAAACATTCATCCCAGATCTGATACTAAACATATATGTGATTAAATTGCAAAGGGAAGGTATTTGTTTTGCCCAAGTGGCAAACGTAACTGTTTTCAGAAGTACTATATAAGGAACATAAAAAATATAGAAAATAGAACATAAAGAACATTAACTGGATTTGAAGTATTCAAAATGTCAAAACTACAACACCATTCATTAGGTCAGGGTAAAAAACCATTCTGCTATCATTCAATACAGATGCAGCTTATAAAATTTCAGTTGTTAAGGAACACTAAGTAGATGTGGGTTAGTCTACAAATTTCCCGAGAGCATATGCCAGTTCTTCCAAGGATTATGTTATGAAGAAAAAAATTCAAGATTACACTTAATATTATGAGAAAATCCTAAAATGTCAAATTTTTGACTCAACCTTTTTTAAAATTAGAAATTTAATTTAGTTNTAATTTAATTTAATTTAATTAGAAATTGTGCACTAAAATATCCTTTTTGAATGGATACTAATTTAAAATTTCTTTTTTTTCTGGACCTATTTGGTTTTATATTTATAAAACCCTTAAAATTCTTCCAAGTTGAATGACAAAGTTTTTAGTCACCTGAAAATATTCTGTGAAAATTAGATTTAATATATAAATTAAATTAATGCTAAACCTTTTGTTATTCAGGTTTTTGGTGTTCAGAATTGCATGTTCTTTTCTTGTAAATTTAGAATGCAAATATAGGTTTCTAAGGCTGTTGGTACTCTATAAATTTATAATTTAAATAAATTATATCTTGTTACAGGCAACAGTTGAAATTATTACTGCATTTGAAATATATAGCTTCACAAACATAAAAAGTATGTTGAGCACATGTGCTGAACTAAAGAATCCCTGGAATTTTAAAATAATGCCTTAAAAAATTCAAACTATAACAATTGCACCTATTTGTAACAGATTTTCTAATCCAGCATGTTTTTAAAAGATAGGTACTACCTTGTCCAGTGCAGAAGAAAATCACTATGCAACAGTGATTTTCTGAACCTGATTGCACCAAAAACAATTCATTTGTGGAAACTGAAGTGTGAAAAGCTTTTAGGAATGATAAGAAGGGAACTGAATAACAGTACATGTTTCTGCATAAGGGTAACTGCAAATGGTGATCTTTGCAATACAGTAAAACCCTTCAGCCTCATTTTGAGAACTCATTGTGCCTTCAACTATCTCTGCAGGATAATGTAAATTCAAGCCTAAATAAATGCAACAGGCAAAACATTAAAGACATGGGGGAAAGAAATTTTAAAATACTTTAAAGACAAGTTTCTGCTGAAGAGAACAATGTTGCATAGATTTTGGAGAGGGGAGATGCAACCATTCTATTCTACAATAACCAAAAGATGTTCTGAAAAAATAAAGGTAGGTAAAACAATGAGATAGGTATCACAATCCTGACCTTAGTCTGTAGATGACTTTCTTTACCATTGTGATGCTGACTGTAGATCAAGTGAAAAATTAATATTAAAAAACAAATGTTTATCAAGACAAAATCTTTTGTACATATTGGTTAAACTTGGATTTTGAACTAATTCTGATGTTTAAAATTTTTTTCTTGGTGAAGTGCATAAGAATTTTCAGGTTTTAGTGGAAAAAGAGTAAAAGACTTCTAGCCAATCTTCTGACTTCTTTTTCGGCTGATCTACAGGAATAGAAGCCAATTCTTTCAGGTCTCCAAAGTCTTGCTGTGTTATCAGCCCACTTGAAACTGTACTCAAAGCCTTTATCAAAACCTACATCAACCTGATGGAGAATCTATTTATATTTTTATGAGCATGGTATTCTAAGAGAACGAACAGCCAGTTTTGACCTTTGCTCAAATACACTCTGACATGCAATAACCCAGTTTTTTAAAAGGACTTGCACACACAGGTCCTTTTAAAAAACCTGAGTTATTGCAACTGCATTGGATTATGGCCCCTGAGGAAAATTGTCATTGGTGTCTGTTGCACAAACTCTCCTGAGACACTAATTTGTAGATTCCTTTGTGATTTTAAGCAAAAAAGGATGTTTTTTTTTCTTTTCTTGAAAAGAGCCTCTGCTTCTTTGTACCATTTGTTCATTTTTTCTACTATCTATATGAAGTCTACATCTTGTGGTATATGGCATCTTTTCCTGTAAAAAATCCCATACTTCAAAACTGGCAAACTCTTTTCAATTCCTATTTGACTGGCTGTACCAATGCCTACTGAAGACTGATGTGCCTAATAAAGCATTATTTACCAGCATTGGATAATCCCTGTGCTTGCTAACATGCAAATGGTTTGCAAGTCTTTTGATCTCTGACATGGTCAAACAATAATGGCACCTTTTGACCACCATTGATCAAAAAAAAAGAAAAAGCAATATACATTAACAAAGAGGGGTGGTGTGTTCTAGCTAAAGAGCCAAGGGTAAATGAAACAAATTGCAATAAGATTTAAATAATGATTTCTATTTCTATTAACAAAGCATAGGTCTGGGCAGCTATTAACTTCTAAGTAAAATGTGTATTCAAATCACACCTGTTCAGTTTCTCAAAAGTGCTATTTCAGCTAATTTAATCACTCATTCCTCTTAGGGACACATTTTCCTGGGAAATTTAAGCTACTGAAATCAACCTGAGTAAATCATGCAGTTAAATGATTTTTGATAATAGAAAAATTTGGCTGACTGAAAATGCTTAAAGACTGTGGAAGTACAGAATACTGGTGGATGACTAGACAGTTTTGCATCCCATATGTCACAAACACAAGTCTCAACTAACAAACTTGCTATGATCTAACTACCAACACTGGAATTTCAGTGCTAGAAAACATGACAGAAAAAATCGTTCACCTACAGAAATTATTATTTCTCAAGAATGAATATTAACAGAATATACTGGAGGCTTTTCCCACCTTCTTTAGAGATGGACAGGAGCATCGAGATATAAACTGTAGAGTTGTGTTCTTTTCTTCATGTCTGCCAGTATAATTTGGTTTGTACAAAATCCAAATTATACTGGTGTATGCCATTTATTTCACTGAAACAGCCCCTCGCATTCCTATGGGGCTTATTTGCATTGCAGAAACAGGTATACCCTAATTTGCAGGGATGTGCCACCCAGTTCAGCTTCCGTAGCTGTCTGGTCTTCCACACTAATTTCCAGAGTATGACTTAATCAAGCAACCTCTTAATAATTACGGTCCCAAAAATCCTGTTGCTCTTAGTACAATCAACGCTCACATTATTTCATGTTCAAAATGGATCGAAAGAGCAAAAAATGTCTGCCTTATAGTCTTATCAAAACCTCTGCTCCTTCATCAATAAGAAGGACACAATTTTGCTGTGGCAGGCTTGTGTCTCAATTGTCAGCACTCTAAATATCTCTGATCTGCGTCTTGGAGACATGGCACTCTTCTTGGAAGGCTAGCAGGATCACATTTTTGAGCTGGACTTTAGAACAGCTTCTGAGTCTGCTTCTCTCTTCTCAAGTAGAAAAAGTGAGGTGGTATGATGGGTCATTTAGTTCCATGTCTAAAACCCATTTCACTATAAAAAATGGCAGGGAGCAGTAGGAGATATTTCTGTATTTCCTACTCAATTGAGAGTATTTCAGAGTTCTTATTTTATTAGATATACTAAAACTGGGGGTTATGTTAAACAAACTCCAGGTCTTAAACTAGTGATACTAATTTATTAACATAAAATCAGAACTTCATATCACTTTCAGACTATCTGAAAAACCAAGTCTTCAGTTGTGACCTTAGGCATGCATTGACCACAACGAAGCACTGTTGTTGCCTAGCTACAAATTTTCACTTTTAGATTCAGCACTGCCTCTGAATGGTGACCTAATGAGGGGCATCTTTGCTCAAAAATCCTATTTTTTTAAACTTAATTGATGAGTCTAATAAGAGTTAATACATACTATGAGTCTTGTAACACATTATTATTTAAGTACATATCCATTTAAAATTCTTTAACAGTACAGTCCCATGTTTTATTAAAGCTGCATTTCTTTGGTATATCTGAAATTGTCATGATTTTAATGATTAAATTTTGAAGGAATTACTTAAACCATAGTTCTTTCTCTAGTGATGCTCTATATATTCTTCAGTAACTTCTCTTTAAAGAGATAGTTCAATACAGTTACTAAAGACTCACAACACCCCAAATTGATGGGGTATGGGTGTGTGTGTGTGTGATTTCACTGTCACAAGTATCAATACCACAGTTTTGGGTTGTTGGATTGTTTATCCTTTTTTTTTGCTTCAGGTAACTGTCTATACTACCATATGATGCTGCTGTCATCAAAATCATCTTCTACAGAGCCAGTGTGACCCATTTATTCATCAATGCATTGCCAGTTGAGACACTTTTGCAAATTTCAAATCCAGAGCTAAAAAAACTTTCAAATGAAAAATATTGCTTTTTCAAGCTGAAGTTTATATGGTGATAACAGGAATTGAGATCCCATAGATCTGTGCTTTGCTTAGTTGTGGAGCTGTATGGAGATGGGTTGATCACAGAACATGGCTTTAGAGGAACTGCCTCAGGTGGTCAGAAGTGTGAAAACCTGTAACATCACTTGAATCCAGGTCCCACCTCCTTCACTTTCTGTTGCAGATGGTTCTTCAGAACTAGGCTTGGTAATAACACAGGAGCAGTTATGATTTAACTATGTAGCTCTAAGATTCCTCACAGCAAGATAGATTCCACCAGATTCAGGGTTTGCTTTGTCAGAAAGCGGACCAAAATTAGAAGCAGGTACTCTCAAACATTCAGAATTTATTGACTTGAATTTCACATAGAGTAGAACAGTGAGAGCACATCATACCAATGTTTCACATACAGTAACCAAATTTTTAATTCATTCCAGAACAAGTTTTTTTATTTTTACAGCCCAGATTGGGTGAAGTCACATTTATCTGAGAAATTCTTTCCTTTTACAACTCATTACAACTAAGACAGTCATATTTGCTCCACAACAGAGTTAAGGAAAAGGGTTCTTTCGCCTATGTTCTAAACGGTGAATTTAGTTCTTGCTACACAAAA
>VZDJ01007755.1:12435291-12440291 GCA_008694505.1 Cyanoderma ruficeps | reverse complement strand
TTAAAGCTATCTCATGGCTTCCTTGCACTGACACATCCTATCAGCACAAAATTAAATAAGCCTAGAGAGAAGACTAATTTTGTTCCAAAGGACAACATGCTAATCCTCCTTCATGGACACAAGGTAAAATTCTCATATATAATTGTCCAGTACAAAGAGAATATTCAAAAGACCAGTATCTTTCCCTAAAAACAGATGGAGGCTTAACTACCACATCAGTAGTTCTACTGATCAGTTTCATCAGGAAATTAAACCCCAAAAAGAAACTGTACCTAAATATAAAAACCTCAGTATTTGCTCTCGCTGTGTTGGAGACATGGCATGCCTTGGGTTGCTTAAAAACAGTATTCTATCAGCATAGACATCCAGATTTCAGGAAAACAACAACAGCCCAACATTTTTGAGCTGATAGGAGGAGCTTGCATACTTAATGCTGTTACTTCAACTGAAAATTAAAAATGTAATTTTGTTAACTTAAGGCCATATAAGTACAAATGCTTGCTTCAGAAAACAAAGCAGCATTTGTGCTTAAGACATTCTAAAACAAATATAACCTAATGCTTATTACCATAGCTTGAAATTTGTCATTATGAGAAAAAAGAATCCATAAGGAAAAATGTGAAAAGAATTCTAGGATGGTAAACTGTATCTTAACAAAATGTAATGTCCTGTGTCTGAAATTTTGCATTTAATTCTTCAGTTCCCAAGCCTACACACATCATGCAGTTGCACTTTCAGACATTCATTACCATTTTTCAACATGCAGGTTTCAGACTTGCACTACATTTTAGACTACATGAAAAGAAATTCTGGGAAACTCTGTCTGAATTTCCACATCCACCATAGAAAATACAGAAAGGAATTTCTTCCAAATTAGAACAACAGCACCCTTAGCAAAAACCCAAAGTATTATTAAAATATTATGAGTGACAAAACTATAATCAAACTGGTTTGCAATCTTAGAAAGAGCCTTTGTCTTTGTAGAAAGAAAAATCAATAATTGTTTTTATAAATTAGGCCATTAAAATAGTTCTCACGCTGGTTAAAATACAGTGAGAGTTAATTTGTTCTTAATTATTATGCATATGGCTTGTTTGTCAATGGAGAAATACAAAGCTATCGCTTAAAATTTCTGTTACCGTCCCCTTTTTTCATCCCTTAAATTTTCACTCAGAGTATTATTACTCTCATGGCACCCAACCTCTAGCTATGCATATTCCTGAGAAGGCAAGGTATGTGACTTCCCTTTGAGCCAATAAAGTCAGTGGGATGGTTATTTGGGTAATTCTGCTGGCACTTCCCACAGGACAGCATGTAAGTTGATATGCAAAGACTACCCAGGAGCATGGAGTAAGATTCAAAACTCTGTCTTGTAATATGGGAGTCCCACAGACCACTGTAACACACTGTTGGAAGCCACTGAGTCAACTAATTAAAGACAATTTTATAGCCAGACTACTTGTTATCTGTACCCTGCAATAATATGGAATAGCCTAAAGGGAGCAATGGCTCTCTAGCTTTTTAAAAAAATCCTTTATTGTCATATATCTTTAAATGTAATTCTTGTGCTTACATGGATATGCTGCAACAAAGCTCTTCAGTAACATTAATATTGGTTAACAGTATTTTTTGAAAGTCAGAGAGGAAAACTATACTGAAAGGTATTAGTGCAGCAAGACTTAAAAAATGGCTAGAAGAAAAGATAACCTAAAAGATGAATTGGAAATGGTAAAAGAGACCCAGTGGATTTTACCTAATACCATGATAATAAACAGCCCCCTGGATCTAAATCAGTTTTTTCCTTTTTCTTAATTCAGCTTTCAGAAGTATATTATCATATTTCTATAACAAAGCCTTCTGAAATATGCCATTTTGTAGATTATTTCATTAGTAATACGCCCAATACCTGATGAAACAACATATCATGACTAGCTGTTAGAACCAGACATGGATTTTCTGATATATCATTCCCCAGATGGAAAATGGTTTTCTGTGAAAAAGAAAGTACTCATAGGAATACGCTGATTTGATTTAAAATGAAAAAAGATTTAGGTTCAGATAAAAATATTCTGATCAAACATTTGCAGACTAAACAGCAGGTTTTTTAATAATAAATGATAAAAGCTTATTTTATTATCTATAAAATGTAAAGTAAATTTCTTTTAGAGTATATTCTTCTTGTTTGAGTTTCCTGCATTGTGATAAGGAGATGTTCCATGAGATGAATTTCCATATGTCCTTTTATATAGCTGAGAAATTCTCATTTAATTTTAGAAGAAACATTGCTGAGCTTGGTGCAATTCTAAGATACAATGCTAAAGAAATATCAATTTATTTCTGTCTTCCTTTTCAGTATCATGTAACAGTCAAATATATCACAGAAAATTTGGAAAAAACTATTGGGATATAAGAGGGTTTTTAAAGAAGACTAGTATTAATTAATAGACTTAGGAAGTTAGGATATTGTTACTATTTCAGTGCATCATATATTTGTTAAAGCTTTGTTGATATTTAATGTTTCTCAAAAGTCTGTATCTACCTCAATGTAAAAATTTCAAAAATGCATTATCATGGGTCCAATAGCAAATACTAAGGAGGATGCATATTAACATTTCAAAAGAGTTTCGGTCATTCAAATTGTCTTGCTCAATCTCCAAAAACCACAGTAACAGCTTTTACAGTTCCTTTAATTGAAAGTACAATAATCACATTAGCAGCAGAAAATAAGCACAAGCAGGCTTGTTTCAAGGTTAAGAAAACAAGGCACAACATAATCATTCTGAATGTGATCCAACCCTCATTACGAATGGTTATGTCAAAGAATTCTTATCTGTGTGTTTAATACAGCACATATCAGCACTGAAGCAAATGGCAATATGATAGTTTGGGGACTATACTGTCTCTGTAGAACAGGAAGTAATGAGATGCTGTGAGAGCACTTAGAGAGAGCACAGTGATAAAACAGGCCTGTAAAGTATGACTTCCTCATTATACACCGAGGTTTCACCACATTCAGTAGCATGACTGCTAGTAAATCAACAGTCACACCTTGTATTTACCTGTGACATTTGTTACCTTCACATGTCACAGTCTTATCACTCAGCAATCCCCTCTCCTGTGGGCAGACAGGGTCGAGAAGGTCTGCAAATCAGGAACTCAGCGCTCCGGCCAAATCACACTCGATGTGTGCTCCTGCAAGGACCAGGCACACAGGTGCTCCAGCTTCACATCCTTGTCAGTCCTGATCACCAATAGATGATTTCCATCCCTCAGTGCACCATAAGAGCCACCTCACAACTTCTCTTCCTCTGTTTGTATCCATGCTGAAGACATTAGTTTCTTATCAAGATTCTCCCCTTGTCAGGACCATTCTTCAACTCTGTTTCCCTTCATGATGCCAATAACAAGCATCCCTTGTTTTCTCACCAAGTATCTCACCTAATTTAGGGTCAGTTTGTCTAATGACAGCATCGTTTTATTTCCTTTAGGTATTTAACAGTCCCATCTAACCTCCAGGAGAGAGGGAACTTCTTGCTTGAATAAAGATGTAACTCTCTATCTCCTTCCTGTCAAGCTAATTCCAACCTTCTTTTCATGGCAAAAGGTCTTTCCATCTTTTTGTTCTTGCTTACTAGCTTTTACTCACCCTCACAAAACCCGCAAGTAACCACAAAAAGGCCATTTTATTGGACCTTTTCATAGACCTCAGACTGGGATTTTCCATCTCACTGGCCTTTCCATTTATTACTTCATCATTCTCCTCTGCATAAGGTGTAATGGCTCATACCTGTCCATCTTAAAAATGAGATAATGAGAATGACTTGTAATTCTGACCTCCAAACTGTGCTGCTTGCTGTGCACCTCTGACTATTTGTACTCTCATATACAGCTGCACTTCTCCTTAAGCAGAAGGAACTATGAACTAACTTTCCATTTCAGAGTTTGGAGTTTGTTTTTCTGCTTAAATCTCTCCCTGAACTGACCAAAGCATCTGACAGTGCTTTTCCCAGACTAAAAGATACAACTTACATTGAGTTCCTTGAGGTTTTGTTTTCACCTTACCTCTAAGTGTATACAGCATCACCATGTATATGCACAGCCTATACACATACAACAGCCACTTTTAGTTTCTGTAGTTCAAGATACTTGGAAAAAGTGTATTATGTTATTTTCAACTATCAAGAAAGGCAGTTCTCATTCAGTATATCCCACTAGAATTTCTAGAAATCCTAGATGAACTCTTGAACTGCTTCCTTTAAGGTCTACTCCAGAAGTTAGGGTCTTGTTTTTTCTATCCTTGGGCAGAAATTCTCCGTATGTTTTTTATTCCTGCTTTAACCTTTTCTCATATTCTGCCAACTTATCTTGGAGATTATTAAATAGCATCTGAATGTTTTGCTGCTTAAACATCACACCACTTAAAATTTTTATTTGAAAAATAAAAAAATCAATGAAATAAAATATTCTGCTGTACTCTTTTAAAATCTTTACTTACAAGTTTCATTTTTAATTTCATTATAGATAAAAGTGTTTTCTCACAACTAATGATAACCTAAAAAAAAGGGCAGCTAAATGATAGAGCTTATCATGGATATTTAGACCACCTAAAGACATTCTTTCCAACAATTCTTATCCAATGAATCTACCGAGATACATAACTTCCATAGTTTTGAAAAACAGTTTGCATTTCTAGAGAATGGACTGGCTTACCACAAATAAATATCTGCTTAAATAATAATATTCTGAGACACAAAATTAGCCCATGGCCAATGCTATATTGAGTAACAACAATTTTATTATTTATTGGGACTGGAAGATGGAGCTTCACATTGTTTGTGGAGTATTTTGGTCCATACCTAGTATGGCTGCTTTAACCTGTAGAGACTAAAAATGTAAAGTTAAGCAATTTTCAGATGTTTTCATGTAGTACTGACATGCTGTTCACTCAGGGTCTGTCTTTATGTTACTTGTAGACAGAATAATATTAAAAAAAAAAAAAA
>VZDJ01007755.1:12362426-12435286 GCA_008694505.1 Cyanoderma ruficeps | reverse complement strand
AAAAAAAAAAAAAAAGACACTTTTCTAACTGATTTTCTGCAAGGTAACCTAAACTAAAGCCTAGGACGTAATGTAACAGTTGGCTGCATAGTAAAGACTGCACGACAATGTGCACACAAAAAAAAAGGAAACTCAGGAGACAAGTTTAAACTCACTTCTTCTAATGTTAAGGCATGGTTATATAAACTCAGTCTTATATTAACACTAAAATAAAATATGTTTTTAACTTTAAAATGAATGAACAGTCAGAGAAAGGGAAGAATCTGTCATGTAACGATGAAGCTGACCGCTCAGGAGCTTCTTTGCACCATCAAGAAAGGAACAGCTGGGAACAATAATAAGCTGTTATCCTTCTTAGTGATTAGCTGATACTTGACAGAACAGATGTATTTAGGAGTTTTGGAACCTAGTTCTAAATTCTGGAGGTCACAAGTGTCTTACTGAGACTCTTCAGAAAAACAAATATCGTTGCATAAAATTAAACCATCTAAGACCTCCTCTGAATCTAAAGAGGGGTTGGGAAACCATCAGAAATTACCTGGCGTTTTTTTTCGCTAAAATACCTTTACAGCCTTCCTAATCTCCAGTATACCTCTATATCTTGTTTCCTTCTCTTATTTCCTTTCCTGATGGAGGTGTAGGCACACCATGCAGCAACTGATGCACATAAATGTGGGGGTCAATGCAAGCAAAGATGCTCCTTACACAAATCTTGAATTCACAGGATCTGCTCATCTTCCTTCTAATTTAATTGGCACCAAACTTCACAGAGATAAGGACAACTGAGTGAATACATTTTGTCTTCATTCTTAACTTCAGATATGAGGATATGTTTTTGTCTTTCAAAAATGCAAAAACAATTTTTCAGAAATTATGAGACAGTTTCTAGATGGGATACTTGTGGTATGTCATTTCCTTTGTGTAGCACATTAGGCTATATTTTACAGTAGAGTTCAGTTTGGTAGTAAATTTTATTGTGGAAAAGTATTTTTTCCAAACAACTGTTGTTTCAAAACCATTGTGTCAGTGTTTCTATTTCACTCTAGTGGCTATTATTTGGTCTTTTTATTGCATTAATAGTAAGCAATAACAAGTCAAGGAGGTTTTATTCAGAGAAAGAAGCTAGGAAGTACCCACAAAGGCACAACAGTGAAGACTGAAAGCAGAAGTAGGGACTCATTTACTTCATGTTTCTCTACCAGTTCAGGCTGCCAAAAAAAAAGAAAATAAAACCAGGAGTATATGTAAAAACAGGTATCCCATTATTCCCAGATTTTCTAAAAAGTCACACAGGTTTTATTAAAAGAAGAAAGATCTGTTCAAATAAATAAGAATATTTGATATTGAGCTATATGTGTAACACAATATGTAACTGGGAATAACTAGTAGAGTAGACTGTGTTAAAATAGGTTGATGAAATGCCATGTGATATGGCCTATAACTGAAAATATTAATAGAATAATAATAAAAGAGATTAGCCTGAAAGAATTTTTTTCTGAGTGTTGTCATCATTAATCTTCACTAATGAAAAACAGTAAGCAATGAAAAAGCACCAGCAACACCAAACTCTTCCCCTTCCCTCCTTATGCACAGAGTCTGCTCTGTCAATCAGAAGGCAGAACCATGCTGCCAGTTTTCAGCATATTGCACGATGGAGAAATTCCTGTCTGCTGTGCCTTCTGTATTCAGAGCATGACAAAAAGTAGCACTAGCCATTGGGATGTACAAGGTGGAAGCCAGAAGGCTGGGTTGGGGAATTCTGTGACTGTATGTTTCTTCCTGTTAGGTAGGATCTCTAAAAGCAAGTTCTTGCAAAATGCAGGTTTTCTTTATTATCTATTTCAAGTCTAGAAGTTGCAGAATTTGCAAGAAAAATTCTCTGTGAAAGAGATAAACTTGTTCACTACACTGAAAGAACAAATTGCCGGAATGAACTTTCAGTGCCACTTTATGCTGACATTATCCATTTCGTCTCTGAATCTGAATGTAACATGTCACTGATATTAAACCACCGACTACTGGCTAAAAAACTGTGGAAAATGAAGAGATTTTTTTCAGTCATGGAAAGATGCCTTCAGTTCTCAAAGTTCACTAAGTTTCACTGCATATTGGGTCCCTCTGAATCATTCTGGTTGAACCAAGAACTGGGAAAAAAAATATATCCCATCCCACATATTCATCTAAAAAATGTACATAGATGTTCCCCCCTGCCCCCGCCAAGTAAAGAATTTCATGCAATAATCTCTCAAAGATCTTTCAACATCAACAGCTTATAAATGAAGGCGATCATAGAAAGAGAGCTGTAGTATAATGATGCAAGAATGACTTTTTCACTGTTTAGTCATCCCCTACAATTCAACAATCTGAGCTGCATTCTTTTGACATTGCACAGCAGGCTCACCTTTATCCTTGAAGAGTAAACCTGCTGTGCAATCAGCATATACAGCCCTCCAAGGCTTGCATGGCCTAGAAGGCAGCCTGCATTACCCGTTGGATAGAGCCCTTCGAGACTATTTTCAGCAATCATTAGTCACAGTAAGTTTAGGCCCAGATTTCTTAAACCAAAGAAAATACAAAGTGCATTGAATCCTCCATTAGTTAAGGATGCAACTGACCATGAATATTATCAGAATTCTGAAAGCAATTTCGATGACCAAAATTCAGTGTAGTACACAGACAATTTCTCATTAATAACTTTGACAGATGTGTTTAAACTACAAGCAGTGATTGGACAAAAATACTTTCAAATTATTGATGAAAAGTGCATATTTTCTATAAATAATACTGTAAAATAACCATTTTTCACAATAAAGTAAAATTGCTAATTTACTTTTATTAATGTAATTAATTTTCCTTTAAAATTCATACCATAGATAGGTCTTACCTCAAATCAACAAAGATTTTTCTGTATTGTCTATCTGTATTTGCTTCACGTTCCATAATTAATTTAACTCTTTACATTCATCCTTTAGGTGTTCCATAGTGTGATAGTTTCCAGCAATTTAACTAGGAATTTAAAAAACAACCAACCAAACAACCAACCAAACAACCAACCAACCAACCAACAAAAACCCATACCATGTAAATTAGGCAAGGCTAGATTTCCAAGTAATGTGTTTTATTGCATGTATATGCACATGCATATATGATTACGTGCAAAAATTCATTACAATATATACACAAAAAAGAGAAATTCTTTCTGAGAAGGTACTTAGAGCAACTGGCAAAATTACATTTATGTAAGAGAACAGTTTCACAAATCTAATTAGGGCTCTCCAGCTTGTTGCACAGTTCTTGCAATATATACACACAGATTTTATTGTGACACCTGTATTTTTGCAATTGCTTATGTTGAATGTGGATTTATGCATATTTGTAGGCCACCATCTTAAAAAAATACATATCCCTTCTACTTTTGGCCCTATTATGAAATTTTTGTAAATAAGCCCTGGCTTGCATAGCAAAATCATTTCTAATGACAGGAAAAAGGTAACAATATTTGCATGTGATCCAAGTGTGGGACTATTTATTCCAGTGTGTGCAGTCACTGTCTAGCTTTTACCACTAGACTATTAAAGTACTTACAAAATATAATGCTGTTTTTGACCAATACCTAAACCACTTGACTTTCAGGAAATAATCAGTGTATTTTTGTTGCCATTCCCCAGAGCATTTTTCATTTAGTTGCCTAAATAGAAAGTTGTCTTCTTTCAGATGTCAAGTTTTTCATAACATTTTTGTCCATTCTCCACTGACAGTGGAGGATTAAAGCACAGAGAATGATTCCTTTCCTCAGCTGCAACTTGAAGTGATGCTGACATTAAGCTGCTGAAAACATTTAAATTGTAATGTGCTTTCACTAAACTTCCTGCTCTACAGAGGAGAGGTTAAATTGCACTGTCTTTCTTGTACCAAATGTGACAGATGGTCACAGGACCCCAAAAATATGAGCATTCACAACACAAGCAAACTCTAATTTCAAGAGCAAGAGTATCTGGTAAACAAAGCTGCAGCTTCCCCACAATGAACAAGATAAACATAAAGCACTGTAGCAGTTCAGCAGTAATAAACAGGTGGGAGTCTTCTATTTGGGTGATACTTGTAAAGTGGTCTTGCTGCATTAGATTTTGTAACCCAGACTAATGGGCTGTAAGCAGCCATGTAAATGGGTTAAATTAGGAGGGAGGAAAATACCTTTTGATTATCCTTATATATACACATATATACAAGTTATATAAGTTAAGTGCGCACGTGTATAAATACCAGATTTCAAGACCTCATCAGCAGGCAAAGTGGGCTTCATAGTATTTTAAGATCCGTATTTTTAAAATTTCTGCTTTAGACACTGTCCCATTTTTCTGGAGCAGTAGAATCATACATAGTCTAGGGAAACTTTTCCTTTTGAAAGGACTTCTCATGAAAGATATACCTAAAAGGTGGCTATTAAAAAAAAGTGAGGAACCAAATCTTTTCTAACAAATCTTAGCACAGATAGATGAAGTCGTGCAAGAATGTCAGATTTTTAATACCTTCAAACTTTGTAAATGTGTAATAAGTATCTGTATAGGATTAAATGAAAAGGTCATGTTTCTTGCAGAAACATAGAATCATTGGAAAGAAAATGAAGGTATAATAATTGATGTAAATTCCTATATAACTGAACTGCCAGTAGGGAGTCTCAAACCCCTGAGGAAAAGTTTTAGGCTTGGTGCCAGGAGAGCCTCGTGCACTGTGATACTCTGTGATATACAGGATCTCTGTATGATCTGTCCTGGCCTTAAACTTCGCAAACCTGAGATGATTAATACATCTTGTCCAGATATAAATATGCACAAAACATGCCATGACATGTTTTGTACCAAGGACTCAGGTTCATGTTTGAGCTCTGTTGGAACAAAACTGTCAATGAAGAATTTTGCATCTTTGACTTCCTGCGCTTTTCTCAGGACTTTTTAACCAAGGCAAGCAAAACCTGGAAATGTTGGTTTCAGAACATATGGAATGCTAGCCATTGAGTCAGTGCAACCTGGTACCTACTAGAGAGGAGAGAACAAGATTGGTGAGATATTCTACAGTCTGTGATTCAAATATCACTTGACTGAATGTCTGCACTTAATGGCTTGCTGTAGTGGATAACAGTCCACTATCCTGCCCAAGCTGAATGAGTCCCTTGGCACTTGGTTCAAGGGACTCTTTGGTTCATTCAGCTGTTCAACGAAGAACAATATTCTTCATTCTTCCTAGTTGCTGAACAAGGCCACTTGTGTTTTATGAGGTAGAATTCATACGCTGTTATCTACGTATTTGGCTTTTTGACATTTAAATGTCAGCTGACCAAACTAAGTCACTTCAAATTCAATGGTATGATGCAATAGCCTCCTCACTGTGATTCAGCTTGACTTGAAATAGGCAAACTATGAAGCACTGAGTGAATTGTTTGGTCAGTTAAAAGCTGGAGACTCTATATCACTCCTGTAAAGAAAATACTATAAAAATCATAGCTATTCCTTCCATAACATTATGTAAGATACACACTGGCTTTAACAAGACAATGTCTTAATCACAGAACAGCAATAATATTTCTGAATACAACTATAAAAAACTTTTTCTGAGAAACAAAAGAGCATGATTAGAAGAATCATATAATGCACAATGATTGCGCAACTAGTAGAATCATAACTGCACAACTAGTGGTATGAGTTATTGTTAAAACAAGATAGTCCCTTTTACAGAACTTTAATTTCTACAATCAAGAAACTGCATCAGGCTCTAAAAATGCAATATTTAAGGTATCGAAGTGCTGTTACCAGTTCATAGCTCTACAAATCTCATAAAATAGGCTTTGTACATTGCTTTATTCCACTTAGCAGTCCTCTGTTTCTCCAGAACACAAACTCAAATATTACTCAAGTAAATAATGAATGCAGTTATTTAGAGTTACTAGGAGAGGCAGCATTTAAAATAACAATAAAAAAGTATAGGAAATAAATGCCCTGAAAAACACTGTAGAATTACTGATTATCTGCATGCCAACTCATTTCTACATGTTTTAAGATCTCTTGGTAAACCTGCAGTTTTGTAGACCACCACCTTTAACAGAGAGGGATATATAAATTTCCTCTTCCCTGTCAAATTTAGAAACCTGTGTGAATCAATAAATTTCCCCATGCTTAATTTAAGATTCTGTGATATATAAGAAGTCTTGGAATTTTTCCATAGGAATTACAGGATTTCTAAAAGCTACTCTGAACAACATGAAAGCTTTTATTGTTTTATATATGTATGTACATGATTCATCTTAGATGCTGTAATATCTAACAAGTTTATACAAGATGG
The DNA here is from genome assembly GCA_008694505.1 of Cyanoderma ruficeps. Lineage (NCBI taxonomy): Eukaryota > Metazoa > Chordata > Aves > Passeriformes > Timaliidae > Cyanoderma > Cyanoderma ruficeps. Next base: position 12,428,950 of record VZDJ01007755.1, on the reverse strand, counting down.
AAGTAAAAGAGTAATAAAAATTAACAGAATCTTAGGGGGAAAATGGTTGTTTCTCCTAATAACACATTTATACAAAGCACAATGTTCAGTAATGAAATTCAGCAATTCACTTTCGTGGATTATAGTTTAGTAAGTGATACAGCAGATACGAGCCATCATTTACAAGAAGATGCCATCTGCTGAGCAAACATGCAATCAGCAGGCACTTCTTATTACACTGGAATCTTTTTTGTCCTTTATTGATTTTCTCCCTTGCATTTCTAAAGCCCCTCAAGCAATCTGAGCCAGTGCAGCAAATGAAGAAAGCAAAGGACTTCTCAATGACCCCAATATCAATTCTGCTTTGTGCTTCACGCTGTCTCAAGGCTATGGACCTCATAGGTTAGTTCAAGCAAGAGACAGAAAATAGTACATAAAGTGTGTATATGTATATCGTTCCAAGGCAACTCTGTAGAAATGACAGCCTAACCTTTGAGATTAAACATACTTCAAAAAAGCATTACAGCATTAAACATTCTTCAAAGCAAGCATTAAATTATTCACCCCTACACCATTTAATTGTTTCTTCATAATACTTCTCTTTTTTTTTGTTCCATTTGTTCAGTTTGCTTCTGTTCTTTATCTACCTCATGTACACTCTGATCCAAATGGGAGATCTTCTGGAGATTTTATGCATAAATAGATGTGCTAGTATTTAAAAGTTATTGTCCCACATCTATGTTAGAAAAAACCATTAGTCATAAAATGCTTTCACAGTTACCATTCCTAAGCTTATTTTGCTTTTCTCTTCCATACTCATTTTCTCATCATATAGGTTTACATACTGTGTGCTTTGAATGATAAAGTCCATTTTAAAATAGAAAATACCTCTGCTGCTTCATTTTTCATCCTGCAGAAAAAAATTAAATAAAGTTTTGAAGTCAAAATATATATTTGAAATAGCTTCCATGGAGCAAAATAGGAGTTTATTAAATGTTATCACTATCTCATGCAAAATACAGCTAAGAACAGCTAAGAAGAGGAGGAAGAAGAAAATAATACATTACAATATCTCATTTTTCTCTTTTTCATTAATCCAGTCTATTATTAATTGGCATCTCAAGAAAAACGGTTCTTGTCTATTGTATTAATTTCATTTGCATCATTAACACAAGCACCAAATATTAAATGAAAGAAACTATGATTAATACATGTAGTAAGGAAAATTTTGCATTAATAAATATGCTTAATTGTATAATATTTATATTATTCAAAGTTTATAATTCCATGTAGAGGGTATAAAAATATTAAAATATGTACTAATATTTCCATTCTGAAAAGCTTTATACAATAAGAAAGTTCTCCCTGGAAATTACCACTATCTTTTGGCTATCATTTGCACACAAATCTTGTGCAAACTCTTTCTCCAAGCTTTTAACACAGAAGCAAATACACAGGTGCAGACCATGATGTATAACTCACGCCACACCTCTCTAGGTTTCCACAAAACTAATGATGTGATCTTTGTCACATTGTTTCTACTTAGTTTCAGTTGGGGAAGGGCTAACAACATTAGTCACTGCCATTAATGCCTTGTTTTGAAAATACTATTAGGTATTAGAAGAATCTCTTTTTTTTTTTTAATTTTTCAATTTGACTTATTAAGTCTGCATTAAAAATAAATTACCACATAATCCATTATCTGAACTCAAACCATTCAACATCCCCCATCTCTCATCCAAAAGTGGGGAAGTACTGCTGCATGCAGATTATGCTGAGAGCCCTTCAAATAGAGTAACACTTAAAACCTGAAGATGATAGTCCATGACAAGCTGCGCACCAGCAGTTGGATAACAGAACTACAAACCTACAGACTGATTCTGCAACAAAACACCCTCCCTGCTGATGCAGCAGAAATTATCTCTGGGCTTTGAGAAAAAGAAAAAATACTGTATCTAAACTCAATAGGCTCAATAGATCCTGATACTTCAATGTTCTCTAACAAGTATATGGTTTACAGAAAACTCCTTGTCTTAATTAATAGCTAGTTTTTCTACTCTGTTTCACTTATGACAGAAGACTGAAAACAAATTAAAATTTCCCCACATTTTCTGTTGCTTTCAGAGCCAATTCACAAAAGAAGAAAAGGAACAAGCACCTTCCTAAGAAAAAGACATTCAAATAGTCTAAAGATTAAAGTCTAAAGTGCCAAGGATTCTTTAACAATGACAAAATGCCAGTGACTGGTCTGGACTCTACTATTTTCTACTATTTTCAAGACATGGCTGTCTTGAAATGTATCTTTATTTCTACATCAGCTACTTTTCTCTCTGTCTATTCAATGCTCTTCCTGTCTTCATAGAATGTTGAGGGACCTTAAGGATCACCTAGTCCCAACCTACTCTTTTCAAAATATAGTGAGTGGTTGGTAGTAAATATATCCTTTTTTAGCTTTAAATCATAGCCTACAAACATAGTTATGCTTACTGTGAGTCTTTCAAACAGGAAATGCAGCATAATTTCTGAATTCCTATAGAATGGCATAATAGTAGGTAAAGCTACAGATGTGACAATCCGGTTAGTAGATGCAATGGACAAGTTCCCAGAAAACCACTAACATTTCTTGGCCTCTGTTGCATCAGAAGATCCCCTTTAGCTGTCTCAGAATAGAGTCTCATCTAAACTGCTCTGCACTTTGACCATGGTTAGTAAATGATAGCTTTTGTACTTTCCACAGCCTTTGACATTGTCATTAAATTTTGTTCTAACAGGAAGAAAAAGCCTCTTGACAGCAAGGATATGAATGTTGTCTGATACAGATAAATAAGGCTTTGGAAGAAAAATAAGAGAAAAAGGTTTAGTTGAAACAGAACTTATAAACCACCCTAAAAGAAATACAACATGCATCTCAAGGACTCTTTATCATGACAAAACACGAATTAAATTTGAAAAAAAACCCTAACGTCTTGAGACCAAAATTTACTTCTGATCAGGAAAGTGTTCTTTTTTTTCTGTGTGTAAAAAGGGAAAAGTGGGATGAAAATGCCACTAAAGATTTTGTTCAAGAATCCAGTGAAGAGAAAGGAGCCTTTTAGTTTCAATGAGTAATCAAAAAGAATAAATATTAAATAGAAAAAAGGAAGGAAGGTGTTTGGAATCAAATCCATCATGCTATGTCTGTCAGGCCCAGAAATGTTCTCTTCAGCCTTCTCTAAAGCAAAGCCTGAGAATCAGAGGGAAGTTGTGCATCAATCACAAATACATGTGATGGAGACCTTGTGCATCACCTGGCTTCGAAGAGGAACATTCAACACTTTCTGCTAACGTTTTGGACAAATAGGAATTTCAAGATCTCTCTTAGGGCTTATCTTTCTATACATGGGACATATAGATGTCAGATTCTGTTCTGAGTTCTTGCACAGTTAAAAGTCCCAGAATGGAAGAGAACAAGTTTTGTAACAAAAGCAAATGGAGATTTTCAGAAGAAAATAAAAAAGATTCAGATTTTCTCTCCAAAAAGGGGGAATGAAAGTCTCAGGAGGTCATCACAGTAAATCCAACATTCTGTTCTGAAAAAAAAATAGCCTTTGACAGCTCTCAGAATAAATCTCTCTTATCTGAGACCACTGAACCCCACCAATGGGGTTCTTACTCAAGAATTCATAGTAAAAGACTGAAATGCCTCCCTCCAGTTTTGCCTTGCTCTTCTGATCCCATAAGATGTTGGAATCTATCAGAACACTCACAGCATGGGAGTATTCATTTCAGGATGAGCAGGAAGGAACAGTGGAGCCAAAAAATCCTTTATTTCATAATGGTAATTGTGAGAGTATTAATAGTAAAGATATTTCTTCCCAGAGGTATCATAGGTCTCCTTTATGATGAATCTCAATGGCATTCACCTACCAACTGTGAGAAGGCTCTCGGGATGCCTTACACACTGGTATGCAAATAATGCATCACAGGAGATCTTTTCCAGTCATTAGAAGGAATTTGGATGAGAAGAAATAATTTAATTTGACTGTTTATCTGGTATAAAGTTTTATATAAGAAAAAGGCCATGCTTTTACATTGTGCAAGGGAGCCAGTGTTGGCTTAAGGTCTGAGCAGCCATTGTCACTGCATTCTCCTCATCCTCCTCACAGGAGATGCACAAAAATAGCAACTGGAAATCTATTGCCTTGCCTACAGCTTGTAACTGGGAAGTCACTACTAATAACACAGTTCAGCAGCTGCTGATTTTTCCAGGTGTGTTGGGTTTGCGTGGTAAGTTTCTGGCAACAATGGGGCTCCAGAATCACAGAATTAACTGAGAATATGTGAGAACAACAGCTCTGCAAACATCAAAATCAATGGAGAAGGAGGTGGAGAAGGTACTCCAGGTGATAGAGCAGAAATTTCCTTACAGCCCATGGAGGTTCTTGTTGAAGCAGATATCCACCTGCAGCCTGTGGAGAACCCCACACTGAAGTAGGGGGATGCCTGAGAGGAGGCTGTGGGGATCCTACACTGGAACAGACTGCATGAAGGACCTGTGGAACTGTGGAGAAAGGAGATCAAAACAGATCAGGTTTGCTGGCAGGACTTCTAATCCTGTTGAGAACCCACCTTGAAGCAGTCTGCTCCTGAGGGACTGCACTCTGTGGAACAGTTTGTAAAGAGCTGAAGACTCATGCAGGAGTCATGGTCATCATTTCATGGATGATCATCTCACTGTCTCCTGTGGAATATTGTCTACATTGGAACAGAGGAAGAATGTGAAGAGTCCTCCTGCTGAGGAGGAAGTAGCATCAGAGACAACATGTGATGAACTGACCACAGTTCATCTCCCATTCCCCATCCCCTTTTGCCCCACTGGGGAAGGAGGTAGGGAAAATCATAAGTTAATCATAAGCCCAGGAAGAAGGAAGGGATGGGGAGAAAGTGTTTTTAAGATTTATTTTACTTCTCAGTGTCCTGGAAGGGATTATGTTGTTAATAAATTCAACTGATACCTCCATGTGCAGCCTGCAATGGTGTTTAGTGAATGATCTCTCCCAGTCCTCATCTCAATTCATTAACCCATTGTTATATTTTCTCTCCCCTGTCCAACTGAGAAGGGAAGTCAGAAACTTGGTGGGCACCTGGGATGCAGCCAGGGTCAACACAGTACACTTGCAAAGACAGCTTAAAAACAACAAAATCCAAAAAATAACACTATAGTAAAAAAAAATATAAAAAGAGGTTTAATAAAAATTAGTTTATTACAAACTTTATGGTCCTACATCTAAAAATGAAATATTTGCAAGCCAAAGGGAGATACTTACAGATACTATATTGGAGGCTTAACAGACGTGTGAGCAAAGCATTGACAGACGCTTCGGAAATACAAAAAAAAAATCAATGTCACTAACGGAAGGGGAACTATTAGTAGCAAGACAAAAATTCCAAAACACGTCTAAAGAGGAAAACATAAAAGATCCTGAACTTTGCTTATTTAAATATAAAAATGCAATCAGGCAAGGTAAGTAAGAGTATTTGGAAAAACCTGCAAGGTACATAAACCAAACACATCCAACAGGAAGTCCGCTAGAGACAAAGTAAGGCAAACAGATGATCAGAAGGACTTAGAGACAGACTTACCATGAACACTCAGAAAACACTCAGAAAAAATATGACAGAGGAAAAAAAACCCCAGATTCCAAAACAGATAAAATCTATAAAGTCCTAAGAAGCATTCTCATATTATTGAATTGTTATTGAATAATTACTACAAAAAAAGAGAATTTGCTTCCAAATGGAAAATTTGATGCATAGGAGAGGAATCATCATGACCAGGCAGCAGTGCCTCAAAATTCATCAGTTTTCTGAAGGATTCAATTAGAATGTGAGAAGAGATATATGGGTGATACAGTCTACTTTGACCCCTAACTGGTATTTGATAAATACATTTTAATAAAGGGATGTAAGACAGCAAATAAGCAGGGGCTTTATCTGAATCACGTCTAAAATCCTAATTTCTAAGGCTAATAACTAGCAATTCTTAAATATTTAAACCATAAGATTCCTCTGATTGTACAATGGAACATTCATTTGTGTAAATATTTCAGCACACAACACTGGCCTCCAAACTGACCTTGTCCCACTGAGAACCACCCTCTGGGCTTGGCCATTCAGGTAATTTTCAATTCACCTCATCTAGCCCTTGGATCAATAGCTTGTCTATGAGGATCTTAATGGGAGACAGTGTAAGTCCAGGCAGACAATATCCACTGTTCTCCCCCTGTCTACCAGGCCAGTCACTTCTGTTTGATAACTGGTCAAGAACAACGTTTCTTTGGTGAATCCATGCACACTATTCATGATAACTTTCTTGCCTTTGTGAAATGTGCCTGGAAAATGTTTTGTGGGATTAGCTGCTTCATCACTTTTCTGTGGACTGAGGCAAGGCTGACTAGCCTGTAGACTTCTGATTTCTCCTTCTCACCTTTCTTGAACACATTTCCCTTCCTCCTGTCCAGAAGCAGTTCTCCCAGTTGTAATCTTCCTCAGCACTCCTGGGTGATCCCATCAAGGCCCATGAAATTATGAATGTCCAGTTTGAATAAGTACTGCCTGATCTGATTTCCTTCCACAAAGGGTATGTATTCCTTTCTCCAGCCTTTCCCCTTGGTCTCTGGGATCCAGGATTCCTGAAGGCTGTCTCTTGCAGAACAGACTGGAGCAAAGAAGGAATTCAGTACTGCAGCCTTTTCCCGTGCCATCAGGTTCCCTGCCACAAGCAGCAATAGGCTCACATTTTCTGTAGTCTTCCTTTCATCATGTCTGCACTTACAGAAGTCCTTCTTGTTGTCTGTGATATCTCTTGCCTGATTCAAATCCATTTTGGCTTCAACTTTTCCAACTGCATTTCTGCATGCTCATACAATGTTGCTGTATTTCTCTGAGGCTACCTGTCCCTGATTCCACTCTCTATATTCCACCTTCTATATTCTTTCTTTTTGCATCTGAGTTTTGCCTGGGGCTCCTTGTTCATCCATGCAAGCCTCCTGGCATTTTTGCCTGACTTCCTACTCATTGGAATGGATGGCTCTTGTGTTTGAAGGAGATGGTATTTGAATACTAAACAGCTTTTTTTGGCCCCTCTTCTCAAATATAATATAAAACTATCAATTTTGGATGAGAAGAAAGTGTCAAGGACAGTTCTTTTATATGAAAGTGTTAAATTGATCAAAGAGTCTCAGTTCATCTTTTTATGATAAATGGCCATGTATAGGATATTTCATACTAGTGCAGTGGAATGTTAGCTAGTTATATGGCTGATAAGTCCAAATTACAAGTTAGTTACTATTTCCAGAATGCTTAGGTCACATAAAACAATTTATTTGCATAAAGGCAAACTTTCAGTAGAAGAGAACGTTTTAACAGAAGCAAACATAAAATACCACTGAATTGCACCATTGGATTACACAGAGAAAGCCCACAGCAACTTAGTTGCCCTGCCCAAAATTCAAGCAACTAAAAGCACAAAGGAAGAGAACAAAACATATTGTCTATACATATCTTGATGAATTACACCTAACCTGTGATATAGGCACTGCAGAGGCTGGGAGCTGGGAATTTTCCATGCACCAGCTGGGAATTAAACCCAGGTCACAAGAATGGGAACCTTGCATTATACCCCTACACCACTGGTGCTTCCCTGCAGTCTCTAATCAGTCAGTGTGATTTCACTCTAAACCACCCCAAGGGATCTATTAACTAGAACCTCAGATATCCTGCCTTAGAGGCAGGTGATAATAAAGACAATGCAGGAAAAAGAGTTTTCTATCAGAAAAAAAAATTACTTAAAGAACATAACACATATCCAAAAATACTGATAAAAGGTCACTGGACAATTAACTACTCCCTTTTCCTAGGGAAGTTTTGAAAGAGTAAACATGGAAAATCCTAAAAAAGGCCTTCTGTTTTTTTCTTAAAATGTGTATAAATAGTCAATCTTCTTTTGGTGAAGGCAAAGACTAAATGGCTTCACAGATTGCTTCCAAAATGTCTATGGTTATAAAAAGATTTCTATTTCAAAACAGTAAAGCCAAGACAGTAATTTGTCTCAACAGTGCAGAGTAGACAGATGTGTGCTGAAACTGGAAAGAAATGAAAGGAACCAAACAATAATTGTTCCATTCTGACTTCCTATACCTTTCATGTGAGGCAAAATTGTTTTGATGAATAAGTGGCTACACATGACTCTGGAAGTCAAAGCACTTTAGGTATGGATGCAAGAAAAACATGAATATTCCAGGCAGAAAAGCAAGTGGACTGCAGCTGAAAAACACTCTTTGGTGCAATGTGTTCCATGCTCCATTCCATGTACAGGTCTTGAAACTTTTATCACAGTTCCTGCAGCTTACTCAGGAACTCTGCCCCATTTGAGAAGCATACTAAGTGTTTAATTTTTTGAAATTAACTTATTTATTATTAATTTTAAATTAATTAATTAATTAGAATCTTTTCTGGAGATTTCATGTAGCAACAGTACATAGCATGAGGACCTGAGATTTCCTGATTGAGTAGCATCTGTAAGGTATATTCAGTCTTCATGGGAATTGAGTTCATATCAGGTTAAATGCACTGCTTTTCCTCACCTTCTTTCATCCAAGATATCTAACATAATATGAAGGAAAAGTAACACAAATGAAGAAATTAGTATCAGACCAAAGAATTCAAAGGTTTCTGAGGAGAACCAAATATCCTGCCTCTCTCATAGTACTTAATGGTAACTCCCCAACTATATTTATTTACAACCTTTGTTTAAAACAAACTTCTTATTCAGTCAATAACTCCAGAAAAGATAAAAGAAGATTTTAACCCTCTTTCTTTCACCTTGCGCTCAGTAATACATAGGAGGAATGGACACAACTTCCAGTTTTCAAGAGAGATTAGCAATTGCTTTCTTCCTAAAGATCTAATATGTTAGATGCTAGGTTGGTGGTTTTGAAAGTAGAATTGAGAAAATGTAGCGGTTCCATAAAATAGCATTCCAGAAAGTCCATTTAGAAGTTAACTTAAATTATCAAAAGAAAGCAATAAACAGAAATCTGGGATTGTATCAGAAGAATCCTGTTTTTACAGTAAAGCAAGATGTAGGATGCATTTCTTCTGAATTGAATACTACATTTATCTTACACTCATTATTTCCTGTGACTAGACTAAATGGCAGTCTGAAAAGATGTTTCCTTCTCAAAGGATGGTTTCAGATCATCTGAAGATACAAAGAGAACTCCTGGAATCCCTTATTACTGGGAACTTTTCATAATTTGTCATTCTCTGGGACTCGAATCTGAACTTTCACATGCAATTCTTGAATTCCCAAACATATGAAAGGACAATGATCAGGATACACTCACAGCAATACTAATTATATATGAAATAGACGATACTCCAAAGATTTCTCCTGTGAATGTCCCCAGTCTTTCTGTGATCTCTGTAAAGTTTTAGTATAAAACATGGTCTCAATACTTCTCAAATCTGCTTTCTGAGAACTCACCTCTCAATCCTGCTTCTCTCTATTTGCCTCTACAAATTCTTACAAACCTGAGTTTTCTCTTTCAGTTCATCAGTTAACGCTTCCAAAACAGGCAAGATCTCTCTCCATTAATACAGGTATGATGAAATAAAAATTCTGTCAATCAAGAAAGATATCAATGGAATTGAAAATAATAAATTTGGAAAGCTGTCACTAATTTTAAAATGTCCTAATAATCCCAATAAATAGTTCCATCACCATCAGAACTAATGAAGCCTGGTTTATTACCCATTTGTGTCCCGTCATTGATTTACATTGGTGTGTTAAGGTTATGAGCTCTGACTTGAACCATTAATAAGGACTCTGGACATAACTCCTCCTTTCTTTCATCTTTTTCTCCCCTCCCTTTTCCCAAACCTCTTGTATGGCTTTTTTTGGGACATAATAAGGAATGTTTTCATGCTGACGGGATGTATTTATTCAACTCAGTCATCAATTTCTACAAAACTTTTAAGAACCTAATTATTTTCCAGAACTTTTTTTTCAGATGACTTTGTTGAAATGAATAATAAAATCCAAAGTTTTTGGGGGGATAAAGATGATAACCTGTCAGATAAATAAAACCAGCATGCAAGCAGACTTCAAAGGAAGAGGAAACTAAAAAAATGTGATTTTTTTTCCTGCACTGAGAATATTATATACATTATAGATTTAAGTATAGATTTAGAATTAATAAACTGAAAAGCTACAAAATATATGTGCAGATCTTAAAAGAATTCACAGAAAATAGAGAAAAATAGTGTTTCAGATTCTCTGTTTATAACCATCATAAATGAAAAAAAATCATAAAAGGTTTTACCAAAATGTTTTGGGGACTGAGGTTTCTGTTAATAAAAAAAATAATTTCCGAATCTGTCTCATTTTCAAGATATGTATTTTATTTTTGCATAATTTTAGCTATTTTTTTCAAGTCAAATTTAAAAAGTTAGCTGACAAATTTCAGCCTGAAACAATTCAAAATTGTTGAAATGTGATCTTACAGACAGAATTAAAAAAAGTAAGGTTCATTTTGTAGGCATGTTTTAAATGCAAAAATAAAGTTTTCCTATATTTATATTGCTGGCATTACCTATTGCTTATTTTTTGCATAAATTCTCTATTTTCCTCCTCATGTTCTTAATTTTTACATTTCAAACTCTCCAATGCTTCATTAATATTTAGAATCCTTTGATTTATGGCCAGTAGATTGCATTCCTTGATGGATTTCTAATGAACATGAAACCATTAAGACACCTCAACATAAGCTGAAATTATTTCAGGCCAACACAGAAGACACAAGTATGCAAGTATTTTTGATTCATTGACACGAAAAAAAAAAAAAGGGTACTGTTTCTTCCATATTTTTTATTCTTTAAGAAGCAGCATCTGATAATTTTACACTCTCATCTACTTGGGCCACTCCTTTCCTTTTTTATATTCCATATAAAAATATTTTGCAAAGTAAGCAGTACAAATTTCTCATGGTTTTTTGTGATAATTAAACAATATTTTTAAAAAATAAATTTATAAGGAAGACCATTAAAGAGAAATTTGGGATGTTTTATGCCATAGTGTGCATTTGTGCATTGCCCTTGCAGTGCATTCTAGCTGAACCTTTCGGCTTCACAGCCTCAGTGAGGGCACACTCACAGCCTGATAATTCACACATGACTTATGTGGTATAACTAAGCAAAATACCTTAAGTTTTTCTCAGCCTCAAGGTTTTCCTTAATATCTCAATATCTCCCTTCATTTGAAGCATGCAGAGATTCATAGAATTACAGAATAGTTTGGTTGGGAGTGACCTTAAAGGTCATCTGCTTCCAACCCCCTTTGCCACAGGAAGGGACACCTTCCACTAGATCAGGCCAGTCAGGGCCCCATACGACCTGGCCTTGAACACTCCCAGAGGTGGAGAATCCATAACTTCTCTGTTCAGATCAATGATGGATCAATCACTGGAGCTTAAGGAAAAATGGGGAAGCAAATATCTACAGGATAAGGAAATCATTTAAAGTGGCTTTAGATGGATAAATGCATAACTGTTCACACAAAGCCAAATAAATTTTGTTTCTTTCCCTGGCCTTCCTCTGCAGAAGTTGAAACATCACCACATCCCTGCAGAAATTACCTTTACAATTCATACTGTGATGAGAGTCCAACTGGAATAAAATCAGACAACAAGTATGTTTTCTGGTCTAGTAGTACCAAGGTTGATAATAAAAGTCTTAGAGAATAATACATGTGGGAATATCAGGACAGAATTAGGATGCAGGTACATTTGATGGTATGTAATTTCCCACTGTTATCTCAAGGATCTCATGAAGAACAGACTTACATAAGAACCTTTGTGACTATGTCCCAGCAGCTAAGGAGGGACTGGTTGTCTTGACCAGAATGTCACAGCTCTGTCATACTTCTCTAGGGCTCTCTAGGGTTCTGGCAATTGTCCTTGGATGGCTTCCTAAATAGTTGGGGACTGAAAGTCCTAACCTGAATGGTTAGGAATTGTAAATGATCTAGAGAAAAAGCTGTAATGAAGCACCTTTGCTAACCTGGAAAGAGGAGATAAAAAACCAAATTGTTAAGCTTCTCAATGAAATACTCTGAGTAATATAATGCCCCAACCCTAGAAATGTTCAAGGCCAGGTTAGATGGAGCTTTGAGGAACCTGAACTAGTAGAAGGTGTCCCTGCCCTCAGCAAGGGGCTGGAACTAGATGATCTTTAAGGTCCTTTCCAATCCAAACCATTCTATGCTTCTAAATATAGTTTGGGTGAAGCGTGAGAAAGACATAAAGTTGGCTATATTTTCTGGGAAAAAAAAGCCTCAACTGATTAAGTATGAGGAAAATGTCCTAGTTTTTAAATAGCTACTACATAGGAAAAACATTATTCAGAAATGTTTTTTCTTCTTTCAATGCTTTTAGAGCAAACATTTTGACAGGAATTACTTGAAGTAGTGTCACACTATGCAGATAATTAATGAAGACTAAAGAATAAAAGAGTAATAGTTAAGTATGAGAACAATTTCATAAGAAAGGTTGCTTCTTATCTTTGAAAAACAAAGCCCATGTAGACACAAAAAATAGGTTTAATCCATACAGCTACCTTTTGTAATGTAAATCTGGGTAGTGTAAGAAAAAGAAAATCCAGAGTTGTCCTTAGAGTGTCAAAAGTTGTAGCAGTTCCAATAGATCACATATAAAATTGAAAATCAGCATGAATTAACACAAGAAAAAAGAGCTAGGAAAAACAATGCTGAAAAACATTAGTTCACATCGCTTATTCTGTCTTCAAACTTATTGGTTATGTGACAATTTTCATGTTCTAATTTGGTCTGATTCAAACCCCTACTGAAGCCACTGAAGCCAATGTAAAAAATACAAATATTTTCCTGATCACCAAAATATATAAATTACCTCTGAAATATTTCTACGATGATCAGAAGAATAACTTCGAGCTCTGTGAATATCCACTATTATTTATAAATACATATTCAGTTTGTTGCTTTAGCCATGTTTTCAAAGGAAATTGGCAATAACAAATCAGCTTTTTGCTAAACTTAATTTGGCTCACCTTTAGGTGGTCACCTGAAAGAGCAGTTCCTTGCTCCAGCTTATTCCTGTTGTGCATGCCTGTCTTTGTCCTGTCTTGGTGTTAATAACCAGGTAGTACCTGATGAGGTATGTCTGGTCATCGAACCCCAATGGAAATATACACAGAAAAATAAAAGGACAAAAGAAGGCTTATTAATAAGTATTGGCTCTATTTGAATATAGTCATGTTCTCAGTATCTGTTAGTAGCAATTTCTGGCACCAGCAATAGGAAAGAAACCTTTAGTACACAGCTAGAATAAAAAGGCAAGAACATGTCTGCAATTGGTGTCTGTAATATGACTGTATCTTTGCTTTTGCAGGGGGATTTTTCTTTTTTCATTCTGGGCATGTTTGGCACATTCAGCTTCTCAGAAATCCTCCATTTATGTTCTGGATTCCACTGGATCTTTAGCAGGACCTAGTTGTTGACATGGACAATCCACAGTGGTACTGAGCATGTACAAGAGAATGAATTTCATATTTATTTACATTTGTATACATAGACATTCATACACATACGTGTGAAGAAATAAGAGGTTCTGTTGTGGGCATCTAAATCTTAGTCTAGGCATTTTCTACTGTTTCCACAGGAGCTGTCAATTAACTGAAAACTCACAGTCAGGCTCTGTGGGGAACACCAGTTCAGATTTTAGACTACAAAGTACAAGATTTCAAATTATAGGCAAATATAGCAGAAAACAGGGAAATTTAAGTAAAATAGGGTATCATCAAGCATGATGTAAAAGTGTGTCACATGTCATCTCAGGTCAAAAATTCTCCTAACTTCAGAGGACACTTACCCTGTCCCACTGCCTGCACACCTTATTCCTGATGGTTTAAGAAGATAAGAAATATTAGGCAGATATGTGTCCAAAACCAAAAAATATCCAGGTCACTTATAGAAGTGTAGGATGGCTATGATATATTTAATAATTAAAGCAGAAAAATATATTAAAACAAAATAATGAACAAGAGAGTTCTACAGAATCTACCACTTCTAATTTTAAAATCCGTATTTATATTTTTATTCTTACAGAGGAGCTTAACTCTTAAACATACAAAATATTCAGGCATTCATGTACTTTTCAATAAAAGATACTCATTTATTTGCTTGTTTATAAATATTCAAGACTCACTTCGCTGTTCCAACATTTTGCATCTTCCTGGATTTCTGCTTTTTGCTTCACTAACTCCTCAAGGTGTTCTTCATCCTTTATAATCTTCTCTTTTATTTCTTTTAACTTCATATAGTATTCAGTCCAAATAAATTCAGAATGCTTTAACTCATTCCTAATAGAAATACACACAAAGTGAATCCATCTATTTGGAAATTCTCCAAGGTAGTCCCTCTCCATAAAGGAAAATGTAAAGCAGATCAGGATTAGTAAAGATTTATTTTGATTCTCTACTACATTCCTTGAACAGGTAAGCATGAGATAAGTTCAAAATATCCACAGTGGGAAGTTGATGCAATTCCAGCCAGATAACAAAACTATTCATGCTACCAGTTCACTCACACTTAAAGCCTGTCAACATTACAACTTTTAGTTGGACCTCTCAGCCGGCACTGGAGTAGTTAAAGGCAAGGCTTTGTTTCATACCCCAAGTTAACCAAACAAAATAGGAGTCAGCATTCTGCTAGTGGCTGAATCTGCTTCAGAGCCATCCTCACTTTGCCAACCCACTGCCCTGCGATTTTGTGGACAAATGTCATTTGTGAATTAAATTTTTCACCGGCATCAATTGTTCATGATAAAAGGAACTTGAAGGCAAGGTCAAAGGAGGGGTTAAGAACTTAATTTCACTATGAAGAGCAGATTTAAGAGCATTATAGTAAGGAAATTTTGCCATAATTACAGAACAAGATACTAGTAACTACAATAATTGTCGGGAAAACGCTCCCATGAGACATGGTTATAGGCCTCATTACAGGCTGCAAAAATGCCTTTTTTTTACATTTGTGAATGGATTTGACAAAAAGGCAAATAAAATAGAGGCACATCAGTTAAAAATTTTGCAATGGATTCTGGTGTTTGTCCATTATTTTTTATCATTGTTACAGCAGGCAGAAAAAAGTTTCCTCCCTGCTGCCAAGAGAATTGGTCAATAACATATCCCAAAGTGTGCCTTATATTGTAAAATAAATCCACCACTGCAGAACTAAGATCCACAGTACCTGAGTTTTAGAGACAACTATTGTAGTACACCCCAAAGAAAACCCAGCAATAAGACAGGAGAAAACAATCATAAAGATGCTTCATCACTAAGTCAAGAACCTTTTCTGCAAGATTGTTTAGGAGACATTCTTCATTTACTTGCTTCCAAGATTTCATCTAATGCTGAAGTAAAGACTTACCTTGCAAGGTGTCACAGGCTGTGTACAGCACGAGCATGAAGCCCAGCATTTTGAACTTCCTTAGGTCCCACCACCCATGAAAGAGACATATAAATAGTATTTGGCACTATTCTAACAACAGACATGTAACAGTCATAGGCTGTAATTTTCTTCTCATATTGCCTATCAGCTACAACTTTCTGAGTCGCAGCTGTCATGAAAAATTACAGCACCATCAGCCACAATGCGTGTGTGCAAGCCGCAGACTGTGCCGCCTGATTTATAACAGCCTCAGTATTTCCAGTTTCCTGCAATCTTCATCATTTTCTCAGTGATGGCACTGAACATAAAGAAAAGAGTATGAACTGCAGAGCAGTCTTTCAAGTCTGTGCCACCACAAATCTGTCTTTCTCACGCCTATCAAGACTACGCTATTCTAAGTCCTCCTCAGATGGCAGCTGAAGGGATCTACTCCCTCTGTAATGTAAGCACGACTTTAATTACCAGTTGAGCAAAATAGCTGCAAAAAAAAAAATTAAAATACACAGTAAAAAA
Source organism: Cyanoderma ruficeps (assembly GCA_008694505.1). Taxonomy (NCBI): domain Eukaryota; kingdom Metazoa; phylum Chordata; class Aves; order Passeriformes; family Timaliidae; genus Cyanoderma; species Cyanoderma ruficeps. The sequence goes on along the minus strand of VZDJ01007755.1, from coordinate 12,412,938 downwards.
CAAAACCAAAACAAATAAACAAACAAAACCCTCCCAACCAACAAACAAAAAAACCCAAAAAATCAAAACTCCTGAAAAACCAAGAATAAATCCTTTCACTGAAAGATAGAAAAAAGAGTTTTCCACTTGACTTTTTCCTGACAATGCTGCTATTCCTAAAACAACTGGTATCATTAACATTTCCAGTTTAATTTACAGTCATGTAAAACAGGTAACAGGGTACACAATATTCTAAGTCAGTGCCATGTGACATGAAAAGGAAATCACACAGTTAGGTGAAGCAGAAAACACACATGGCATATTTCTGTCAGTATAGATGATTAATTTTGGTATTATTCACCTATTGCCGTTATCATGGGGATTTTACTTATATAGTGACTTCTTTCAAAACACAAAAGAACAAAGAAATTTTAAAGCATCTCAGAACAAATGTTAACTACAGGAAAACACCACCACTTCCGTTCTTGCACACAAAACAAACTCAAGCACCCCAATTTCCACCAAGACTACCAAAACCCCAGAAAAACTGCCCACGCTGCCCTACAGCCAGTAAGCAAGATAACAACTGTGATACAATGACAGAATTTAGAGGGAACTGAACAAAATCTTGCACAAAAAAATCCTTTAAAAAGTGAAGTAGTCACAAGACAAGATTAAAAAATTCCAATATTAATAAAAAATGAAGAAGTAAGATCAGATGCTCAATTTTCATTGAAAAACTAGGTTGGAAGGTGGTATCTAAAAACCCATGTCTGTTGTTTTGATATATTTACAAAATATGTGAAAGGGCAGGAGTTGTGAAATTAAAAGTCTGCATATAATGTGATTACAACAAGAAAGATCAAAACAAGCTAAAAAATTTCAGAAAAATTTCAGGACAAATTAGGCAACTGGGGAATAAAACAGCATGTACCATTTTGTGTCCAAACTCGAAGATCAGAGAAATTAGGCACATCTTAAAATTCTATATTAACTGTTTCTATTTGAGAGAAACATGTATGTATTTCCACAAACACCCAGAAAGTCTACTTAACATTTAGCAGAGTTAAAGAAGCTAAGAAGGTTAAATTAAGCTAGAAATGGGATGGAAAATATTAGAATAAGAAACAAGAGTAATACAACCCTCTTAAAATCAGTGACATGGCTTAAGTTGGAATACTCTTTGTATTACCCTTAGACCCATTCCAGAAAACTATAACACAGAAATGAAAATAAATCATAAGGCATCTTAGAAAAGTCCTAAAATACAGAATTCTTCTTAAAGCACATTGAAAATAATGAACATTTCTTTAGAAAAAGAAAGGAATAAGAAACAAAGAAGAAGTCCAAAGAGAATATAACCTAATGAAGAATGTTGATAACACACAGAAATATTTATTATTACATACACCTTAAGGCTTCAACTCTTAAACTACAGCAATTTGCCTACAACTGGAAAAAACTGAATAGCTGCTGATCACACTCTATTAATACAAATCAATAAGGAATAAAGTTTAATAGTAGGTATATGATGGAATTGTAAAAGAAAAAATAAAAAAATAGGAAAAAATATACTTTTAACAATATTTTTTCTGGTGTTACATGATAAAATCACCTCCAGCAACAGTTACAATAATCAGACTATCTGAATGCATAGTAATAAATCACATGACATTTTGGTAATACATCTTACTCAGTACCTGATCTTTACCATAATTAAAATCAACATGAGGTTTGCAATGAACTTAACAAGTTACAGAATCAAGGTCCATGCTTTCTGATTTCTCTCAGCTGGAACCCAAAAAGGAGCTAATGAGTATTTGATCAGATCATCTCCATATACATATTTAAACAATAATTAAAATTCCAAACATTATGAAGACATTGTGAAGCTTGCATTCCCAGGCTCATATACACTAAAAACAAGTATTTTTTCATACTCTTCACACACCTCTTCTTTTGCTTAGACATACACAATGATATTAATTGAAGAATTGCATGGCAATTTTCAGAAGTCACTCCAGCTTTGTCAATGGTTTTTACAAAATTCTGATATCAGGTTTTGTGTAATAAAATACTTCCACTTTAGCTAAATATCTGACCACAACTTTAATTTTTCATATACTAATATTCTCTTCAGAGTGTAAACTAGGTTCTGAAATTAAGAAGTTAAATCTTAGTTAACTAAAAACAAATGTGCCGACTGTGGATCTACCTTAGACGTAATAAAATATAATTAGAAAAATATCTCTAATATAATGTCAAAATTATCCTGACTCAATAAAATCAAGACTTACAAATCCACTGTGAAGATTAGGATCAAAATAGGAAAAAATTAGACATGGTGAAAAAACAAACAAGTGAGAGACAGACACATAGATCTCCAGTATTGCTAAGCTATCGATCTTAGAGAAAAAATACATTTTTTGCTCCTACACTGACTCATCCTTCCTAAGGCATGGACAGTTTGGATCATATTACAAGTGCATCGACACTTTACGAGTGCAAGGCCAGAACTCCTCAAACAGCAACATCATTTGAGTGAATGCATATTACCAAGATGCCTTCTGCTCCCATATTAGGGGTGAACTGTGATTAGGGAGGGCTGTGATCCTTCTTGAGTTCTGGTCTCCAGTGTCAATGACAAAGAGACCCACGGTGATGCGATATCTTACAGAAATGGGATTATTGCATCTAAGCAACCTTCCCTTGTTCAAGAATGTGTCACTAAAGTTTCTGCTTGGACTTGCAAGTACGGATCTCCCTGGAGAGCAGGCATCAAAAGCACCAGCCATATTAGCCAAAGAAATTAATTCCTGATGTTGATAATACCTAGGTCAAATTAAACTGTAAGAGTGCAGAGTTTTTCAAAAGTCAGGATTACTTTCTGCTTCAAGGCTAACTAACTTCTAAGATTCTGAGGCAGGCAGCAAGTACTCCTCTGGGACTAAAAGAGGTGTTTCAAGGTCCTGAGCGCTGAACAGTTTTTGAAATAAAGTTGCTGATGTTTGCAATCTAAACAAACTGAAAATGACACAACCAACTCACATTATTTTAGTAAGGTGCAGCTCTTAACTACGGCATATAGAATACCATAAACAGTAAGCAAAACAATCACAGTTATAAATTTCAGTTATTTCTTGAAGAAGGAACTTAAAATTTAAAACCAAGAGAAAATGTCTACAGCTACTATGACCTCTTCTTTCTGTATCTCTGAGAGTGTGCCCTTTCACAGAGGTGATTGGGATACCTTACTCCCAAATCCTACTGTGTGTCTTGTTTTATTCAAACGTTTCTTACTAAAGAAATTGACATACATTTTAAATAAAATAATAATTCTTCCTATTTTGTACATCAAATGAAAATGTCACTCATGGTACCCTCTACTCTCTCAGTTACTTGAAGATTTTGTTTTGGACTTCATGGTAGACAAGCCTACAAAAGAGATTTCACAGACTGAAAGCAGGCATTAGTATACAATAAGCAATGTATAAGTATACTGGTTTGGGCTGGGATCCAGTTAATTTTCTTCATGGTACCAGATATGATGTTATGTTGTGGTTTTGTGCTGGAAATGGCGTTTCCACACAGGGCTGTTAGCAGGGCTTACACAGAGTCAAGCCCTTTTCTGCACCTCACCCTACCAGCAAGCAGGCTGGGGGTGCACCAGGACTTGACAGGAACACAGCCAGGACAGCTGACTCCAACTGACCAAAGGGATATCCTACACCATATGGCATCATGCTCAGCATATCAAATTGCAGGGAGGAAAGGGCTGTTTGTTGGTGATGGTGTCTGTCTTCTCAAGCAACTGTCAGATGTGATGGAGCCCAGCTTTCTGGAAATGGCTGAACACCTGCCTGCCCATGGAAGTGGTAAATTAATTTCTTGCTTTGTTTTCCTAGTGTATATGGCTTCTTCTTTTTCTTTTAAACTTTCTTTCCACCAGTGGCTTTTTTTTTCATTTTTACTCTTCTGATTCTCCACTCCATCCTGGCTCAGGGGAAGTGAGCGAGACACTGTGTGGGGCTTAGGTGCCTACTGAGGTCAAACCACGACAATCAGTTATTCACACTGCTTACTTTTTGTCTTTTTAGAATGTCTGGCCCTGTGCTGCTGTCTTGTAAACAATGAAAATGACAAAGTTTATTTCTGCTAGTAACAACCTCTGGAGTTCAATGATTTCTCGGCAGGGATGGGTTGGCCTGCGGCATAAGATCCTTAGGTATATACAGATGAGAATGACCTCTAGCAAAGAGGCATTCACTGAGCAGAAGTGAAAAACAGCTCTTACAGGTATTAGACCAGTGCTGGTGGTAAAAGAAGCTCTCATAGTTCCCAGTCATATTTAAATGCGTAGGAGAAAGACTGTCACAGCACTGTGGAATCACCCAGTTGTCTCACAGACACAGCCCATCTCTCTGAGGAATCTAAGGCTGCTGCCAGGAACTTCATGAAATTCCACTGTTAGTCTAATAAAAAGAATTCTCCTCTACAAATTATCTCCTCTACAAAACATCAGTGTGTTCCATTCACAGTACTTCCTGTGAGCTGAATGGGTCAGTGAATGGAAACAGAGATCCTGCAGTAAGAGAACTTCAGTGTCTCCATTTTGAAGGGACATGGCAGTAACCTGAGATGATAAATGGATCTGCAGATAACACACACTTCAAAGTCCCCATTTCTTTAAAAAATACGAAATTCAGTAACAAAAACATTTCTTCATCTCTGTAAATGCTCCTTTACAGCTGTGAGGTAAACTAACGAGGCCAACTCTACAGTGACTTCAAACAAAAATGATCCTTTAGAAGAAATAGGGAACAGGAGATGGGACAATCCCTGGCAATGATTGTGCTGGATGGGAAATTGACATTTACTGAAATGAGGTTACCAAGGACACCAGTTTTTGCACATGCAACTCAAGCACTAGCATTAGTCTTACTGCCTTGAATAAAGCATCAGTGAGCAAGACAGGTTTTCAACCCCTGGTGTACACGAGGCATGTTTTAACATCAATGCTCTGGAATACCAAAACAGTGCATGCTGACCCAACTTAGGCAGTGCAGAGCACAACTTGAATTATGAAACTGGAATATAAATTCCTAGTGAACCCAGGTAGTTGCATTAATAAAATGGACCGAATTTCATGACTTATTATGAAATTTATATACTCCATAATTACCATGTTTTTTAAATACCCAATATTTGAAGAAAAGGTGCCGTCACATGGCTGTGGTACAGAAGTGTCTGCTACAGCCACTCAAGATATTTCAAAAATTTATTGCTGCCTTTCAATTATTCCTGTGAGCTTTCCTCTTCTCAAGTGAAAAAGAAAGGCCACTGTGTCACTTGCTACTTTGCCAGATAAAAGCTGGCAATGAGCCATGGGCATATGCAGCAAAGCCAAGTGTAGCCTCCTACCAAACATCAAATACTTGATATTCTTGTTCTTTGGCACAGCTATTCTTGGTGCTAACTCTTTGTATATTCAGAGATAGAAAGGATGGATTATTTGTCATTTACTGGCCATTAGTGGTGTCCAATTGTTACTATAGCTCTACTTGATAGTCCAGGGGTTAATAACTTGACAAGAGGTTACAGCAAGGAAACTCCAAGATAAGTTACTGCCACATGGAAGCTACCAATCCAATAAAGTAATTTTGTTGGTTTGTTACAAAAAAAAGAAAGGTAGAAAAGATATTTTGATAAATTCCAGTGATTTGTGCAGTGAATAAGAATGATAGCAAAATGTTCTGTCAAAGGGATTGAAAATTCATAAGCAAGCAATATGAGGCAAAAATGTCATGCTTTAGGAGTTGTTTCATGGAACTTTATATTTGGATATAATTCAGGACATCATGTCTTCCTTATTCTGCTAATGCAAGCTAAGAGAAAAGAGGCAAACACTTACACCTACATATAATTCTATAATTTTAATTGAGGAAAAGAATTAAGAGAATTTAAAATAATTTCTAAAAGCAAATTTTCTATAGTTTGATGGCCACTATTAAAACTAACAGGAAATTATAATGCTGTAGTGGATAGCTCTTATTTGTATTGACTCAATAGCATATCAACATATTTAATTTTCTCATACACACATGCACTTTTTTTTCAGATTCTTCATCAATCTTTTTCATTGTCTTTTGTGTTTCTATGAGTTCACAATGAACATCACTGCATATTTTTAATGTCAGAAAACAAGTTTTCTGAAAGATTTTATATTAAAAAAGCATACATAATGTTTGAAATAAAAAACAATTCCAAGATTTGCCTGATCCTTGTCAGTTTAAAAATTGATGTTTAAAGTTGAAGTGCCAGGGAAAGACAACAGACTGTGTTGTAAAATTGCATAATTTAAAGAAACGTTAGCTAGAGGGCTTTCATTCTGTCACAGAATTTTGGAGTTATTTTTGAAAAGTTGGCTACTTTCATGGGAAGATAGTGACCTCTGGAGCAGAAAGACAGAAATAATGTGCAAAGAAGCCACTGAGGTTTCACCCAGTAAACTGACAAAATCATTACTGAAACATCTCCTAGAGGCTTTGTACAGCCTTTGCTGACAACGCAATGATCATATTTTTAAATGGGATAAATAATATTGGGGCTATCAGTTTGTAACACCTCTCAAATAGAGCTATGCATGCGTATTGTCTCTGCTTTTTAAAATATTACAAATATAATCAAATAACATGATATAAAATATTTATTGGAATGTAGCTTAACTTCACTGTTTAAATGAGTTCTCAGGATATTAAAAACTAGAGATTCAAAATTAAATAATTGTTTTAATTGCAAAGGTAACTAAGTATCAGCTGCTTTTTAAAGATCATAGCAGGAAACCCCAAACCTGAGTAACAAACAGTTAAATCAGAGCACAATAAGTCACAGATCATTTACTTGACATTTAAAAATTTTGTTGAAATGAAATACATAAATAAGCTAAATACATACATAGAAAGACATAAATACAGTAACAATAAGTCTATCTTGTGATATGAGGTGCCAATTTTTGGAAAGAAAGGGGAAAAAAAACCTCTCTGGAACAAAAATAGGGGTTTAAAATAGCCTTTAAAAATATTGCAAGTTTACTTTATGAGTTTTAATTTAGTACATCTCAATATTTTAGCTGCATATATTTTAGAACATTAACATGAAAAAAAGAGACATACAACTTAAAAAAAAATTACCAACTTGATTTTTAATTAGAATTTCAAACATATAGCACTGATAGAATAATGATGTGTTTCATAACTCAGAACTAATTCATGATAGTTCTTATGGTATTTGTGTAATAGGCAATTAACTTTTTCATTTTAGAAGTATTTTGACATGACTGCAGAGTTCCCCAAAGTTGAATTCAAAATAAAACAAATTAAAAGAAACAACATTATGAATCACTTACCAAAATAAGGACCAATTTCGACTCTAAGTACCTTCAAAAAGAGATTGTATCTAGATTTGTACTTAAAAGGTATTATAGAAAATATATGGAAAACATAATAATTATTCCTATTATCTGAACTTGAGGTAACACAGTATCCCTCCAGTTTTAGAAATCATTTTAAAGCTACCTGCAACTTTGTTCTACTTTGATTATTTAGACTGACATCCTCCACATCAGGCATTTATCATAAAAAAAAATTATTAATATTACAATAAATAAGTACCACAAGTATTCTCAGTAGGAAAGTAATGTAAATACATTAGGAAAAAACGTACATCAGCGCAAAAGAATAATTCAATCTTGTAAACTTTTTTTGACAGTTTCTGACGTCTCCATATTCTGAAACACAGATGTCTGTGAAAAAGTGAAGAGAATCAATGCAAATATCAGAAATGTGGCTTCTACCTTTCCCAGGAAAAATCCCACATGAAATCATCTTACAAAGTTAGAATTACATTCCATGTATGCTTCAGAGACTTTTATTAAAGGCTAACAGCATTATCCTCCCCGGACTCTGTCAGCACTGAGTGTCTGTATGTTGTGGGATGGGCACACAAAATGTAAAGCAGCAGACTTTGGTACTTCCAGCAGGCTGCCGTTCTCTAAAAGGGCACCTACATACTGGAAAGAAACTAAAAGAAACCTCTGCGTCTGATCTGGATTTACCTTTTCATATATCCTCCACAGCTTTGTCCTTGGATTCAGCTTTTCTTCCAGCAGAGGGCTGTGTTTCTTCACGAAGTCTATTTCCTCCCGAATCTCTCTGCTGGCTCTTTCTTATATATTTGGTTCTGTACCTGCAGCAGCTGACAGCTTTTACAATCAAAATGCCATCGTAGCTCCAAGGTATCTTAAACACACATTTAATATTCTGTTAAAAAGATAATTAGCATAACAAAATGTGAGTATCTGAATGACACCATGAATAACTAGTGAGATTAGGAAATATCTTGTCATAATGCTGACTTGCAAAATTTTGCAATAAGCTTCTTTGAAGGCCAAGAAAGGACATTGATGAAAAAAGATCACCAGATATTGCATTAGGAGTGAATCTGGTTTATAAACTCATACTCAGTCATCCTAATATGTAAGTCAAGCAACTGTTCAGGGCTGGGGTGGTTTCCTTTTTATGAAGGAAATGAAAACACCTCGCCTTAAGGCACATGTAGAGGAGGCTATCATGACAGAAGAACAGCTCTACCAAGCTTCCTAGCCTCCAGCTATGGTGATGTGTGACATATGTTGGTGCAGAGAAAGAACAGGACAAGTACAGACCCCACATCTTCTTGATACATAAACTATTTTCAGTTCAGGAACACTTCCCAAACTAAGCACGGTTTCAGGAAAGTTAAACTAAACATACAAACTCAAAATCAACAAACAAAACATATTCTTATTGTCACACAAAACATATTCTTGTTGCCACACAGAAGGATTATCTTGTGACTGCCACCCAGTCAGTCTTAATTCAGTTTGCTGCATTTTCTTTTCTGATTTTGGTATAAATTTCCTATGGGTCTTTACAAGAAAATAGGTAACTAGACCGCTGAATAGCAACATGTATTTTATCTTATTTTTGCCTAGAGCTTATTACAGGTGGTGTTCTGCAGCAGCTGATGGGAAATTCATCGGTATAAAATTACAGAAAGTAGAGTAAGAATATCAGATGAGAAAAAAAATCAGATAATATCTCAAGAACAGTAAACTTTGCCATATATTTGAGAGAGAACATTTTACTGATGTAAAAAACATTCTACCTCTGAGAAGTAGCTGTGATATATTCAGTGCAATCCCTTAACAGTCAATAAATCTTGCTGTGTTAACAAGACATAAATCCAAAATTTGCAAAATTATTATTTCATTGCTACTAAAAGTTAGAGATATTGCAAGAACAAGTGGCTTTTCTACATTGTACAAAGTGGTGCCTAATATTAAGATGAACAAAATGTCATTTATATTGGATTTTTGTTCTATTTCAGAGAAAGTCATTTCTGAAGATTGGTTACATCAATGTAATTACCTGAGTGTGCTACAGGACATAGATGCAGCAGGAAGTAGGAATAGGAAATCAAGGTAAGTCTGAAGAAATAACAGGATCCCGTGTCAACACTGAATGGGTCGAGCAAACTCTTAATTAATCTCCTGCGTTTGTAATACTTAGATTAGAACTAATTATAGCATCCCTTTACCTTCAATTCCATGTTAGCATTTTTTTTTGTCTTAAAGGTAATACTATGAAAATTTATAATCCTGAAAATTACAGTATTTACTCTAAGAACATGACATCATACCAACATAGTCCACTGATAAACCAAGGGAGAAGAAACTTGTAAATTTTCACAACTAAACTTAATAATGTTTTATTTCACCTTTAAAAAAATGCTGCAGAACATAAAATGTGCTAATTATATTCTACAATTCTAAACTTTTGTTATTTAAAGAAAATGCTAAATACTAAAGAAAAAGCAGCAGAAATGTACAGCAACACACAAAGATAATTTACAGCTACATCACTGTAGGTAAGAACATCAACAAGTAAAAGGTAACACCGCTGCAGCTCAAGTCTTGAGCTACTATGCTTGCAGTTCTTTACTTCTGTAAAATTGACCTTTCATTGCCACAGATTTCCTCCTGAAAACATTCTCTAACCTGTCAAAATTTTTTAGTTCAGAGTCTTTATTCAATCTCTTCCTCTGTTTTCAGCTGATCATAAATGGTCTGTAAGGGGCAATTTCTTTTTAGATGAGCAATCTCTGCAGACTGTGAGACCCTTAACACAGGTTTCTAATTTCCAAGTCAAAAGTTAGCCATTGACTAAAGCAAACAAACAAATACTTTTCTGCCGTGTTGTTATGGGGGTACTATTTGACTACTTTGCCTTCAGGGCGGGGTAGAAAGCATTTGGGACTAAACTGGCTCTCCTCTGTTACACTCTGGTCTTGGCGGAGTGCTTGCCCATCACTAAACACAGCCCTGGAAGACTCTTGCACTGCCACCATGCTCTGGACCGTGAGATGTTTGTCAAAGACCTATGGGTGTTGTGCCCCAGAATATGCACATGACAACAACCTTGATTTTACATCTAGCAACTTACTGTGACTTAATTACTACTTTCCTAAAGCCTAGGTTCAGGCAATACCTGCTTTTGCCCGTGAGCCAGAACACAAACAACAAACTGCTAAGTAGCTCCTTTTTTGTTTTTCCTTTTTTCCTTTTTTTCTTTTTTCTTTAATTTTATTGCGTAGATACCTACAAAAGGTAATGAAAAAGTCCTCAGGATCTGGGGTTTTAAGGATACATATCAATGGTTATGTCAAATAATTTGTATTAAATATGTGAGAACTTTATTCAAATTTGTCGTGTTTTAGTTTTTCTCAAAACAAATAATTTATTTTTTATTTTTAGTTTAATCTGTAGTTTAACTCAAATGTATTATCTTATAATTATGTTTCAGCTTCTCATTTCTTGCCCCAAATTAAGTATTTATTATCATCTTAAGTGCCTTGTCTACTCTTACACTTATTCCTCAGAAAATGCTGAACATTTCATAGTACTTCCCATTTTTTTCCAGATATGTATCCAAGTGTACCAAGTTCAGAAATGTAAATATTGTAATCCTTTTATAGCAACACAACTATAGTGATATCCAGATTTTTAGTCTTGGTAATGAGCTGACTGAAAAATTACAAATATTCTTAGTTCCAAAATCAGTATCTTTTTGTGTGGCTGTGAGGAGTGGCTGAAGCCTCCAAAGTGACATACAATCAATATTCATGCCAAGCTTGCTCCTTCACTACTTCTCCAACGCCAAAGATTTTTCTCCCTCATGATCAGCCTTTAGCTGCTTAATTAGCTCAGTAACTTTCAATAACAAAGCTTCTGTTTCCTGCTTCAAAGTTAATGTCTTTGCCATCTTTAAAAATACATTAGAAATATTTTTTTAATGAAAACTTAATCACATGCTCTTTAGTTGAGCTTCATTCTAAACACAAAGCTGGGCTGTTCACAGTAAGCACAATTGGCTACATTTCTGTCTTTAAAAATAGATTATGTTGTAAATAAACTATGCGTATTAATTTGTGCTAAAGAAATAAAGGAATTACAGGCAGGAAGGAAGATATTGTCAAAAGTCACAGGAGGGAGAGACAGAGCTGAGGGGGAGAGGTCTGAAGTTATCAGAACTTGAGACTGAACCAACATGTTTGATGGTCGGATCATCTGCTCAGAGACGGGTTTGACTCTCCAATGAACATTCCTTCTGTTTGCCTGAAAAACCCCACTCAGACACCATTATGTTTCTTCTTAAAGTCCACTCAGGAAGAAAATAAGAATCCCAAAAGGGGCCCATGAATACCAACACCCAAACACTGAACAAAGGAGGACCCTGCCCCGGGGAAAAGAAAAAGTATAAAAACTGGACCCTGGTATTGGAATTTTGGGGCGAATGAAGGGGAGACATGGTGAGGACCAGTCCCACGCTTCCACCCCCAATTCGATCAAATTTGTTCTTTATTGTGGCTCCATTTTTTATCTGTATCTTTGTTTTTTTCTGTATCTTTGCTCACTGTGACGTGAAAATAAATTTTATTTTTTTATTATTACGATTTGGCTCACCTTATTTATAACAATTATAATTGTTCCTTATGAAGGCTTAAACACACACTCTGAATTCCAGGTCCTTTCTCAGGATTAAGCTGACTCTTCATATCTATCAAGGCACAATTGGTCACAAACACAACTTTCACATTCAATAAGATTTTCCTCCAGCTTATTTCCAATGCAAAGCACAACAAAAATGTATTAATATAGATGGCATAAAATTTTCATCTTTGTGTCTTTGCTTGGGCAAGTAATCTCCAAATAACAGTACAAGTTCCTATTTATCTCAGTTTTGTCAAGAATAATTATTTGATTTAATTTTTCTAAGTAAGTTTCAATTAATTCATTAAAGTCTTTGGAGTTCTAAGACTATTCTGTATAATATCTCAACAGCACTGTTTTACTGGTGATACATCAAACAATCATTCCATTCTGTGACATATGGTTATCAAAAATGTCTGGGGTTTTCTTTGGGAAATTTTTTTTGGCTAAAGATTCTTTGAGGTCATCATCCATTGTCCTGATCTACAAAACAAATGGGAGTTATATAAGCAAGGGTCCAAGACACTTTTCTATGGTTCCCTAAATTATTTTGATTAAAACCCCCAAGGATTTAAAAGGAGGAAAACTATTTAAAGTCTGGAGTGAAATTTTGGCCTTACTGCTATCAACAAAAATTTTATCACACAATTTACTGCAGATGGGATTGCCTCAGGCTAGCAGTACTTAAAAGGTTGCACACTGGTTTAAAAAATGCACACAATCTCTTTAATATTTTAAATTTAATTTAAAAATGCATATTCTGACTAAAGATGCAAACTGTATGAAACAGAATTCTTTGTTGGGAGTATACTACAAATATCCTGTAACAGGAATATGGTTATTTCTTTTACAAAAGAAACTAAATGAAAAAAAATTCTAGTTTCCAACAGCCCACATAACCAGTTCAGTTGGTTCAGATCCTAGAGGATTTAAAATATATCATGGATCTAAATAAAGACATGTAAATTATCTTCTTGCAAATAGGATGACTTAACAGTACTTAATATATAATTTAAATGTATGTGACTTTCAGCTTGACAGATGATACACTCAGATTTCAAAGAATACTCATATCATTTACATAAGACATGGAGCAGGGAACAAAATTAATCCGCAAGCAAGAATTGGAAAGAAGTAACACAAGAAGCCAAGAACACAAGCAAATCATCGCAACGAGCACTTGAAAGGCTCATTGGCCTATTGGAGCTGAAAACCAGGGGAGGAAAGATAATTACCACCCACTTATGCCCACATGTGAGGCCTAAAGGGCACATATGGGTCCTTCATTATAACTGTGTCCTGAGGCTGCTTCACCGGCTAGCTTGCTCTCTGACAGCTATACGAGGAAGGTTTGGTGGGTCTGAACTTCAGGCTGAAGTGTGGTTGACGGCATGGAAGAAAGACTGGACTCTTGCTTTGGTTTCACCTGGCTTTATTCCACCTGGGTACCTGCCCACGTGCAAAAGCCAGGAGCAGCCCCTCTGTTCCCACCTTAAGTACAAGGGGCGTACACCGAGCAGGGGAGAACTTAGAACCAATCTCAGGGGAGGGAGGGTGTGACGAGAATGGGGAAACTTAACAGAACAATGAAAGAAGGTGGTACCTTGCCAAATCCTAGGGCTTTTTCCCCAGAATCTTCCAGATCTTACAAGGTGATTGACAAGGCCTATCACAAGGGAAATACCATCCGGGGTTTTGGGGATGGGGGTGTAGGAAAAAACCATTATAAACATATAACAAAACATACAGAATTTTAGAAAACCCAAAATGTGCGCTGCTACACTTCATAGGCAGCTAAGATGGAACAAAACCTGTGGTCACAGGGTCACATCACACACATCTCCATATCTTGAGCATTGGGCACACATAAATTTGAAAGAACTCTTGGAAGAACGCCACCAAAAAATCCCTTTGCCATGAAGATACAGCAGACAAAAAAGCCTATGCCAAAAACAGACCAAGAGAAATACTACTGAAACCTTCCGAGCTCAACACAGAATACAGGAAATAAGAAAAGAAGACCAATGCAGTAATGGAAAACAGCAAGACATTGGACAGGAAAACTGGGACCTGAAGAGATATATCAAACTAGTTACAGAAACAGCAGTTTTATAAGCAAGAATTAAATAAGTAGGCAAACACAAAATAACTCCATAGGTGTGTCTGTCATGAAGTAAAAATAGTCAGGGAAATACAGGGTTTGTTGAGCAAAAAAAACCTGGACAACAAGCTCAGTGCATAAGACACATGAGATAAGATTAAGAGAGGAATTTGAAGAAGAGAATGTAACTAGAACTACACTATAAGGTACCCTGCATCATGAAAAATTTAAAGTGACACATTCAGGCTTATTTTGTGTTCTTTCTGAGTTTCTGCCTTTGAAATATACCTGTATTGTATTGTATTACATGTCTACTGGACACATGGCTAGAAATAATTTATCAAATATATAAATAAATTCATATGTAAACAATTAAAATCAAGCCCCTCTATATTTGCAGTATTGTTATTTCATTTTATATGCTCAATTCTTATTTTTAAGGGCATTAATGAAATATTCTTATTACAGCAACTCTACCTTTTCTCCTTTAAACCTGTAGTTATAATAAGGTCACCATCCAAAGACTTCAGAATCTTTTAAATCTCTGCATATTAAGTAACAACAACCTAGAAGAGATGTGGAAAATATACACAAGACTAGCAGAAACAATTTAAGCTAACAATAAAATGAATAAACATCTCTACCTGTCAATGCTTATCCAATTCATGTATATTGATGAAAAATTATGACATTGAAATAATTTCACTGTTCTCACATTATTTTAAATAAAGGTGAATGAGGCAATATGACTTTTCTAGTCAAATCAATGTCTATACTGTAAACCTAGATGTAGTTCATGCACCTTGGATTCTTGTAGCATCTCTACTGCAGTTGCAGAAATTTCCCTGCAGAGTATTTAACAGCATTTGTGGAATACTAATCTGAGACAGCTTTCCTGATGTGCTGCTATGATGACATTACTGCCAGTATTGCAGATAAATTATTTAAAAATATAACTTGTCTGTGCAGGCAGCTACCAGATCTTCTTGCTGCAGTGTAGACATATGCAAAATTTATTAACATTTGGAAAACACTTTTCCAATAAAAGTGAATTATTTAAATTACACTAATCATGTTCTCAGAGAGGTTAATGGGAAGATTTTACAACACCTTAAAATGATATATATATTGCATTGTTTCTTCCTCTACCTACCCATTTTTTTTGTGTTCCCTTTATTCTTGTTTCTGTTCATTTCTGTGAATCCATATAGACTAGGAAAAGATCATGTACTGCTACAGAAAGAATCATAACATTTTCAGTTTTGTCTTTCTATAATAATGAAACCTTTAAATCAAGGAATCCTTAAGTAGTGTTCACGAAAAAACATTGCTTGTTATAAATGAGAGAAAATGGCACTCAGCTCCATTTGAAGCTCTATTCAAGATTAGTAACAAAAATTATTTTACAGATGATATCACTGAATCAGCTTGACTCTGACTCATTATGCATGAATCTATTAATCTTGATGATATATGTATATTACATTATGATATTGTGCTATACTGATTGCAATAAAATATTTTCATTTGCCAAAACTGTTAAGTAGATGAAAAACATAATGACTAGTAAATTAAATTCTCAGGCACTATTTAGGGCAGTACATATCATATGAAATTAAAATTTTTATAAAAATCAACATAGTAATCCAAATTAACTATATATCTGATCCTGTAAGGATAAAAAAGTACCACAAATGTCCCAGTTGGAAGCATTTTTCCCCCTTTAGTTCTTGAATATGACGAATAACTTTGTTGATACAGGGTAATGGAGTGTTTACCAAAGAACAGTTATGTTGCCTTGTTGTGATCCACTTATTCTTGTGTGTAGAAAGAAAGATAATACAGAAGGCTACTAAGCTTCGTCTGCAGGCTGATATGAGATTTTGTCATACCTGGTTTTCTTCCTTTAATTTGCAACTTTGCTAGCTTCGGTCTTGAAAATGACTAATGCAGAATGCAACAGCTACGTCTATTACTTTGCACACAATTTGCTCTAACTTTTACTCCTTTTTTAATACAATGTCAACCACAAGGAGGGAGATTAAAAAATGCTTCAAGAATATGAAGGAATAATTTCAAAGGAATGAGATATGATAAAGAGGGCTAGGGTCAAAATGCAATTCACTGTAACTAATTTTACATAATTAATCCCAAATGAATAAATTCTTATGATTTTACATTAGTCCTCAGAAGGGATTTTGTCCAAACAGAAAAAATGTCACAATCCAAAAAGGCAAATGTGGCAGCTACTATAAAAACACCCCGAGCTGAATTGAAAAGGTCACAAGGACTTAGAAACAAGCTTAGACTACTCTTATGTACACAATACTTAGTTCCAGCAAATGTTTGCTTCCACCTTATGAAGGGGTGAAGTTTCAGAACAGTAATTCTTGTGATGGGAATTTAAAGCTACATGACATAAATGAACTGTTTTATGAGGACATGTGGATTTCAGAAGTATGTTTTCTTAAAACTCTGCTAGCCTTATAGCTACATAAATAAATGATGCTGTGTCACACTACTGAATGTTAACTATTGACTTAATACACAGCACAGGAACTTGATTGCAGAGGTCACTAATGAGAGGTGTCAGGAACCAGAACAAGATACTGAAACCCAGCACTAGAGCTATTAAAAAATCTAAGAAGCTGTCCTACAAACATGAAACATTAACCTAATTAAGTTCAGAGGGATACAATGATTCAATGTGCCTTGGAGATGGACCAAAAATAACAACAGTAATAGAGATTAAACAGTAAAAGAGAACGAGAAAGCCTTCATATACAGTGTGTAGATTTGTTTGTCGGGGTTTTTTTCAAAGAATAATCTCAGTGGTTTAATTAATAAGTGCCAGCCTAAAAACATTACCAGCCTGTATGTTACACAAGGCTCTTTTAAAATAACTTTATCATAAACAGATGTACTAGAATGGAAGAGATGGTTTGCAATATTTTGTTTAAAAAGCCAGCCCACAAAAATGGATAACAAAGCCTATTTTCTAGACTCTTGCTCTGCCTGTTTTTAGAGCCAGGATCCTTCACAGGACGCCTGCACAGCATGCCTGCACAGCACAATCCTAAGAAAGCCTATATAGACTTTGCCTAACAGAGAAGTTCAGATTTTAAGACCAGTATTAATTTCACTTACTTGCTTCTACTGTTATGCAATTATATTGATTCTGTTTACATCACTAGAGCAACTAACAATATAGCCACTTTAAAACCCCCTAGATTTTTGAAAAGCTTTAATTAAAAAACATTGTTCTTCTACTGCTTTGGTCTTTCTTGGTAAATGCAAGCAATTTTACATGTAAGTCTTCTAATCCCTTTATAAAAGCAAGCTGGAAATATAAAGTGGAATACATCAGTGATAAGTATCAGGTATATTTTTAGAGGTTAGCAAATCCATTTTCACTTTTTCTACTAAGGGAAATGCAGAAACTAAACAGTTGATGCCATTACCAATTCCAGGCTGGACACCATTTAAGTAAAGAAATTACAGCCAAAAAGCAAATAAGAATGAAAACAACCCAATTTCAAACTATGTGACCTGACTCTAAATTATATGTGGTTTTTTGGATCCTATTACAACAGTGGTAACTAATACTAACTGCAAAAATGTGAAAACGAAATGGCTAAACTATGACATGAATTTTAACTAAGAAACTATCAGTGGAAGGGAGGTTCATAAGCTTGTAGTCTGAAACAATGTCATTTCAGTCGACAGGAAGCATGTAAAAGGAAAAAAATCTACTTATTTGCATGTAAATGTATAACTCAAATTTACTACAATAAGAAAATACCATATTATTTATTTATAATTTACATAATTCAGAAAATAATACTGACTGAAAACTTAGGTAGTTAAATCTCAGGACCACAATTTGAGGTAATTTACCAAAATATCACCTTTCCAGGCAGGCACCTTCTGGATGGTAGAGTTAGCATATTAGAAGTTTCTAGTAAACTGTAGTTTTGAACTGGATTATCAACCTACAAAAAATGACTAGTAAAAAAGCAAAAATACCCCATATCTATATTACAGTCTTCATCAAAACAAAATATTGGGAAAAAAATCAGGTAGAATATAGATTTTAGCAATTTGGATTCTTTTAAGTAATACTATGAAAAAATGGGGTATGTTTATTCCAAGCTGTCTGAAATGGAAAATAGCTGCCTAAGAGATGGTCAGAGAAAACAAAGAGCAAGATCAAAATATGCACTTTACATCCTTCTCACCTCAGTTTATTGACCCACCAAACTCAAACTCAAGACTGTTACAAAGAAGTGCTAGGGGAATGTGAGCGTGCCAAGCTTGCCAGAAGAAATGCTGAATCCATGGCTGACCTTTGACACTCACTCCCACACACTGCAATGCAGACAGAATTATTGTTCTCTTACCATAACAAGCTAACTGACTGGGAGGCTCCAGGCAATACTAAGAAAATTAAATACCTTTCAAACTAAAGCTATGGAAAAGGCATTTTTGAAAAAAAAATTATAATACATATAACAAAACTTCAAGTCACTGTATTTTTAACCATAGAACTCTCCCCAGGAAATCATGGAAAATGAATTATATGAGTTACTCTTGCATGTCATTTGCAAATAATTTTTTTTTTTCAAGTTTGGTGCCTTTTTAAATTTTATGAATCAATTATTTTCAATGGCAGGATTCAATTCTGTTCAAAGAAATGCACTGATTCGTTAAGCAGCATTTTCTAACTGTATTTGTGACAGGATGTCAGCTTCTTGGACTCAGCAAAGTGAAATTGGAATCTCCTAAAGACTCATCCTGACAGTCAGACCAGATGGACCACACTAGCTCCAACAAAGAGTACAAAAGAATCTGAAATTCTTAGTAAGTAAAAGAGAAAAAAGTATTGACAGAATGACTCTAGAGAATGGGGGGAAAATGAGAAAAATACTACATATGAAAGGTTTAAATCCAGAAGAACAGCTTAAGATATCAGTTTCCATTTGCTGTTCCTTATAGAGCTGGTAACATATCCAGGACAAGGTATGAACAGACTGTTACCTGACATGCAAGCATGTGTTAAGAAAAAGGTGGGAACATCACTTGCCTGATGAGCAATCAGTTACACAACACAATGATGGATTCCACAGTGCAAAACAAAACACTGAGAAAAAAGATATTGGACAAATTCACAGCTGATGACAAAAACTTAATTCCAATATGAGGAATGAAAAAAAAATTCGTCAACACACAGCTGATGTCATATCTGTTGACAATCTTAGCCTCAATATATATAAATATTCCACTTTTTCAGTTAACAGCTGTAGATACCAAAATGCCAAAAAAATTTATATTGTCTTACACATTAAAAAAATAACACAAATCCAGTGAGTTAGCACTCATAATTTTGTAGCATATAGCTCTGACCTTAGGGGATTGTTATTCTGCATTGAATTCCAACATTTAAATCCAATGAATATAACCAGTACTTTGATCATTTTATTACAGTATAGGTTTTAAGTCACTCCAGGCAACTCTGTAAAGAAGCAAAAAAGGAGTTGTGAATCTTTTATCAGATACACACATTTATATAGTTTTCAAAATCTTTGTACCTCATCTGTATTATTAAATATAACTAGAGAAAAGACATACAATATTTTAATTACTTTCTTGGTATTTTGATGTAGCAGAAATAATAACTCAGCTGCTAAAATTAATTTACAATACCAACATCTCAAACAGAAGGATGAGAAACTAAAAATTTCTGTTAGAAGCAAAACCCATGATTAAAATTTTTCCAATGAAAGAGAACAGCATCCAGATGTTAGTATTTCTATGCACCTAACAAAGCTAGTACTACTATTCTTCAATCATAAATGCCATTCCTGAAGCAGAGACTTGGGATATTCATAAATATGCTTCATAAAAAGCTTATTCTATAAGAACCTTTTCTCCATCAATTCCCATACTTACCCCTTCACCAAAAGTCTAGTTCACCATGAAGTAAACTAATTGAAAATTGAGATCATCTATCTCATAAGAACTATTAGATATGGCTTAGTATTTGTTGAAAATGTTCTCACTGAGTCTCCTTCACTGTGACTATGCCATTTGTGCTCAAATTTTTTGTCCTTCCACAAAATTCAGTCAGCCTAAATAGAAGTGATAAACTAATCATAGTTAAAAGGAGCTAACATTCCATGAACAATCTCCACTTTATTATTTCCTGACCTCCAAATGTTCACTTTCTGAAAATGCAGAAAGTAAACAGATTTTACCATTGGATTTTGGGTTCCTAGAATTTATTGCACAATTTTTCCTGTACTAAAGTGATTCAATGAATCCTTTTAGACACTGAAATGCAGCCCAGGTTTACTTTAGAATACACGGCAGATTAATCTACCTGAAATTCTTGCCTCAAACTACATTTGGTGCAGATGTTCCAAAACAGTACTTTGTGGTTTTTAAAACAGCAATTTTAAGCATTCAAATCTGTTATGGTGATAGTCTTGTCTCCCACCTGAAAACAAGCCTTCATGTGGAATTTTGTAGGGCTTAAGATAAACCATCAACTGTAAGAAAACTATTAGAATTACTATTAAAATCAACAAAGGACAAGATGATGTTGTGCTGTCTTCCTTTTGCAGAAACAAGATAGCAAAAATCCCTGACACTAGACACTCTAAGCTTTAAGCAAGGAATTAAGATTAAATAATGTATTCTTACAAACTTGTAATGATATACAAAACTAAAAAAATTACAGCCAACATCTCACTGCTGCCATGTAAATACCTGAAATAGTTATGAATCAAAATAAATTTGACTTTTTCTCAGTATTCCACCAGTCTTGTGGTTCTTAACAGCTAGACAATCTGCACTTCAAATAAACTTAATGCTTATTCTTCCACACACCTTAGTGCAATTGAATTCTAAACAAACAAACCAACCCACAGGAAATTACATATGACGAAAATCCAGAACACCCAAAATTTGTAATATATAAGGGTACTAAATCTTCGTATTCTGTGCCATAGTCGTGAATGTCCCACTTTTCTTCCTCCATATATTCTGGAGTTTCACTATTCTGTCATGAATTGGAAAAGAGGAATTACACTGCTATCAAGTTGTATTGAGAAAATAAATACCTTAAGGCTGAGAGCATATTCTGTGACTTGGGTTCACATAAAACATAACTATCTCTGACTAAAGATGCTACCTAATCTTCTGTTTCAGTGTCCTTCCTCATACATTCCAGGACTAGAAACCAAACAGGAGAACTACTGTCTTCTTCCTCACTCTTGTGAGGTCAAAGAGACCTGACAGTAGCAGGAGTGAGCTCCATGATCAAGCAAAAATTGTGATGTAGTTGTTAGAAATGAGCATCCAAGATGCCATTACCACAAAAATCACCCAAATATGTTTTAAATATGATTAGTATCAATGTTCATGCTATTAAGCATGTTAGTTATTTGATCTATCCTCTTACACATAATTAAAATATCATGTATTGTCACACAATATTTTTGAAAATATTATTAAGTCTTAAATCTGCCACCTTCTATTCTATTGTATATGTCTAAATGAAATACAGTGAATTTTTGTTACCATAGTAACCACAGAACTGAAGAAATTTAGTTTTGGCATAATTGCTGCATATGTTCATACAAATCACATCTCTTATTCTGAGCATTAGAAATGAAGACACTTCTTAACTCCATTTTTTAAAAATAGAGTAATGAAGAAACAAAAAATGAGATCAAGTATTTATAGACAAAACACAACATATTCTTGTTTAATTCACTCATTTGCTTTTCTTTTATAATTAGAGTACATTTTCTTGTATTCTATTACACCATTAGCTAAGTACTGTTTAAGTTATCTTTCTGTGTTGATAATTAAGCCAGTTCTGTTGTTGTCATTAAATTCAAATTATTATTTTAGACTAATAAATATGTTATTAGTCAAACATCCAGGAAGAGCTATAGAAACTTTAGCAAAAATAAACACACCCAACAGCCTGGGATACACTTATTTTGTTTTTATCATTTGCAATGAAGTTCACATTGAATAAAGATAAATTTATGTGTGTCTTTAGTTTCAAGAAATAGTAGAAAAGGAAAAAGCACTCTAGGCATGCTGACACTCAGTCTTACAACAGCATAATTTTCTCAGCAGCATTAAAAAACATGCATTCAGCAGGAACAAATTAACTCAATTCAACCCGCCTATGAGTTATCTACAAATTCCTTTCCACTTCCTTATCAGCTCCCAGAATGAATCTTAAATGTCTCATAAAATCCCCACCCCAAAACAATCCCATAACTCCATGGGACAAATGAACAGTAGGACAGGGGAATTTCTATGTTGTCACTTCAGAACTAGAATTCTTTCATCCTTTCTTTTCTCTAGCTTTGCTTGCCCAATAATTTAGTATTATTATGTTGTTCCAGAGCTACCTTATACTTCTCAAATTTATTATCATCAGTACCTTTCATTTTAATATTCAGAAATACAAACAAACATAATTTCAAAAAGAGTTTGGTAATACAGAACAGAGATAAATAAATCACAGTTAGCATCAGCACAGATCATCTCTGTCTGAAAACTTTAAGTCTCAGAAACGCAGAAGGTTTTTATTAAGCCATCTCACACATTGAACGAAATCCTGCAATCACACAATGCATTGCAACAAAGAAATGCAAAGTAGAAGTCCAAGAATTTGTTTAGCACACAATGTTTCTAACTTGAAGTACCAAGAATATAATTTTCAGTTTACCTTATCTCCTCAGACTCTTCCCGGCATGAATGGGGCAAGGTTCTCATGAACTTGTGAAAATGATCCATACAAATTTTGAAGGATAGAACAGGTTCTCAAGAAAATAAAATAAAAAAATTAAAAGAAAGAGGATAAATCAAGAATACCGGATGGATGAATGAAAGTTCATAATAACAATTGTATTTAATGAGATGTCTCACTGCTGTTGCAAATAACAGAGGAACAAGGCTAAACATCGCCATGACCATTAGATTCAGTGAAGCCTGATTTTCCAGAGATACATGTGCAAAATTCCCTCACAGAAGCCCAGTGTCACTGAGCCTAGTGTCACTGAGTCTGACCAACCTAGCTTCCCCTGAT
Source organism: Cyanoderma ruficeps (assembly GCA_008694505.1). NCBI lineage: Eukaryota > Metazoa > Chordata > Aves > Passeriformes > Timaliidae > Cyanoderma > Cyanoderma ruficeps. Next base: position 12,389,658 of record VZDJ01007755.1, on the reverse strand, counting down.
AGTCCCTTCTGGGCATGTGCACAGGACTGTTTTGGAGCTTGGCTGGCTACTCAAGATTTGTCAATCAGTCAGCTGACTGCTACCCTACAGAATATGTACAGGGCTAATCTATAACTTCTTCCTTTCAGATAAGGAAATAATTCAGGCCTGCCAATTTTCATGAAACTTGGAAGAATTTAACATCTTTGAGACTCCTAGCCATCTGTCAAATCTGGGTGGAAGAGACAAAAGCTACCAGAGTACAGGCACTAGCAGACCATATACAGTGACAGCATATATTTGTATTCTTAGACATACAAAAAAAACCCCAAACCCTCTTTACTTGGAGAGTCCCTACAGTGACTGCTGTCATTTGCTTCATTACCTTTCCGTCAAACTATATTTTGTCAGGATCTTAAACTTTATCATTTCATCAGTAAAACATATGCAGGTAAAAGAGAAAAGGATGAGATCTTGATACCAAAAACTAAAGAAAAATATGGAAAAAGAAAGACAAAAACAAGTGAGAGAAGGAAGTGTGGGGTGCTGGCAATAGTAAAGAAAAGCAGGTGAGATAGTGCATTCAAGGAATGAAAGGTGACTGCAAGCAAAGCTAGAAAACAGATTATTACACAGTGTAAATACAAAGATACAAAGGTTACAAAGTAAATGAGAGCTAAAGGGGAAAAAAAGAAGAGAACTCACCAAGCCTACCTGCCAAAACTGGAATGGGACAATGAAAGTAAAAGTGACAGAACATCTGTAAGAATAAAAAATAAATTGATTACTTAATTAAGCCTTTACAGAATTCCATGACAGAGCAGAAGGGGTCAAACTAGGTTGAAAAATTATTTTCTCTTAGTGATAACAGAAACATAGAAGAATGTTAAAACAGACTCCATTTGCAAAATAATGCCTCAATGGATTGAAAGATCTAAGGCAATTTCAACTAAGTCTTAACCATTTCTGACAGATGCATGTCAAATCTGTTTTGATATCTTTTACTGACAGATTCTACCAGATGTCTAGGCAAACTTAAACCAAGGTTTTAACTATCTTTGTCATTAGTTAGCCACCCTAATGTATAATATACACTCCTTCTCACAGCTGTATGGACACAGAAAATAACAGATTGCATTCATCATGTAAACAACTTCCTAAGGATTTGAGAACTGCTATCGCTTTCCTTCTCTACACTAAACAGACCAAATTCTTCTAAGTTTTTGCACACACACCCTCCTACCCCAGAGATTATGCTTTCCTACATTTTTCCCTGGTCTCGTTATCCAAGCTCTCCCCAGCTGGCCCAGGTCCAGACAGGCCACAGCCTTCCAGCTGATGCCTCATCTAAGAAGTGTGGGTAATGCTTTTGGCTTTATATCCTGATAAAGCTCTTGTTTCTACCCCAACAGCATGACATGGTTAGCTTGTCAATTTACGGACATTTTCATGCTTTATTTAGCATTTTCTTGTCCTCTCTACCCAATATTTCTGCTTATGGATAATACTTGGTACTTTTTCTTCCTGATTTATACCCGATTCTCTGACTTCTCAAGATCATTTCTCATTCGAAATGATCCTGTCCTTCAGAAAGGTTGCAGCTCCTCTCCACCAAGATGTTGTGTCCAAACTGGGACAGAATCATGCAGTATGTGCTTGCAGTCAGCATTATTTCACTGTTCTTCAGTGCCATGCACAAGACATGGCTTTGCTGGTTCTGTGTTCTTTCAAAGAAAAAGAAGGGAAAAAAAGGAGAAAGGAACATTTTAAAATGCTGATCCATCTCTATTTGATTTCTCATTTTAAGCTGTATGGGTTTTATTACTTTATGTTTCAGAGGGGCTTGAAGTTAAATAGTAATTTTAGCCATTATGTATATTAGATAAATAGTTCACTTGCAAAGATTAGAGAAACAAAATGAGTTGAAAATTTGGCAGGATCATGCAATCTATTTAAAATAAGAAAAGGGACAACACGCCACTAAATAACATGAAATTCCATCTGTGTGTTCTCTAGCTTGAGGAGAAGATCTTGCCAAATTCCAAATCAAGTGCTGAGTAACTATAAACATATTCTTGTTCAGCTGGAGCAACGTGTATTTTGTGGCACTGCTCACATCTTAGCAGCTAGTTATGTCTTGATGTTACATAGAGGACTTGTTTAAAAAGAAATTTAATAGAAAAATATTTTTAAACTATAGTCTCAGACTCCATTTTTATAAGGATTCAACATTAAAGGAAAGACTAACTTACACAATTGAATATAGCTACATTGAGAGTACATTCTTGTACCTGCCATGCTCATGACCATAAAAAATTACTGATCTGAGACAAAGCTGTGCATAACAGGAAAATTAAAAAACAAAACAAAAACCAAAAAAACCCACCCCAAAACAAACAAAAAAACAAATAAAAAACAAACAACAAGAAAAGGGAAAAAAGACTAGAGAAGAAATGTTGGATAATAAAACCATTAATATCCCCAACCTAACTGCAGCTGCTGCTCACTCAAGCAAATATTTTCTCACCATTGTCCAAAGTGAGACATCCTAAACCTAAATCACATAGGAAATGTGATCATTACCTTTACTGGGTGTTTGTGCTCCATAATTTAGCTATTCAACTTGAATTTTCAAACAAAGCTTAAAAAAAAACACACAGTAAAATTAACCCAGAAATAAATTTTTGATACTTTATATGAAATTTTGCTACATACTTGAGCAAGAAGAATGCAAGAGAGACTTTGTGCTACATCCACTTTCTCTATAAATTTCTCTTTTATCACAGATTTGCTCTCAAATACATAATAGTTCACTATGCACACAATTCAAAGGTCATATAAACACCCATTTTTTGCCAGACAAAGTTTTAATTTCTTCTCTATAGAAACGGACTGGCATAATCTGAAGTGTCTTTACTTTTCTTGATGGGAGTGAACCCAGTGGTCTTTTAGATGCATACAGATACCCTGCAATTTAACATCACCCTTCACATGGGGATGCCTTCCCTCATTCTGTCTTCACATCAACAGTTTCAGACCTATTATGGTCTGAAATATAAGATCTATATTGTCCCATTATGCAAAATATCAAACCTGAGACAGTCACCTAGAGTGCAGTTACTGCTACCATGTCCTCATTTCATTTAGCTCCATCTGAAAGTTCATTACAAAAAGTCATATACATATATATATATATATGAGATATATATATATGATGCTGACTAGCATATCTACATCGTAATACCGCACCTTAAAGTCAGACAAACTTCAATCACACAGAGGCTGTATAATCTGAAAAGATGAGGGCATTTACAAAACTTGAGAGCCCCTCAGTAGGGAAACAGGCTTAGGAGACACAGGTATCAATTTTGTACATGACAGTGGCACAGAGTCACTAGAGACAGCCATGCTGCAAGTCCAGGAGCAATAATCTTAGAGAACTACAAGTCAAACACCTTCAAAACCAATTGCCAAAATCATAATCAAATTAAAAGTTCTCATTTAGCAAATACACTCAGTTTCTCAGTCAGGGCAGTTTGAAAGAATATGACCAGTCCTAAAATGATCACATTTCATTTGGGATCATAACCAACCCCTCAATTTTCAATCTCAATATGATCAGTGTGGAAAAAAAAATAGAAGGAAGGAATTTCTGCTCTGGGTATGTTCTGATGAAGCACTCAGTCAAGCACACAGCACCCATGAGCCCATCCCTGGCAGTGTTCAAATCCAGGTTGGATGGGGCTCTGAGAAACCTGGTCTTATGAAAGGTGTCCCTGGGCATGGCAGGGGGTTTGTAACTGGATGATTTTTAAGGCCCCTTCCAACCCAAACCATTCAGATCATCTCAGATCTCAGGAAACTCACAGCCTGCTCCATGCCCCACTTCTGCCTAATCAATGCTTTCCATCTTCCAGTGCTTGCACGGCCAATGCCCTGAAATCACCTTGATTTTTAATGTTTCCTGTTAGAACTTTGCTGCTGAGATTGATTGTGCAAGGAAAATTTATAATGGTAAACAGTACTCCATCATCCAAAATTTGGGAACTAATATTTTAGGGAATAAAGCCAATCTTTGCCTTTTAATTATTTCGCATATACATTATTAGTTACTAATAAACCTGCTCCAGAGCAGTTCCCATGGTTGCCGTCAGTCCTGATTATTAAAAAACAGTGCTGGAAATTCTTGTACGATGTAAAAAGCCTTTTCACACAAATTTAAGTAGAGACTAGGACTCACGGAGGGCTCAAATGGCATTCTTAATTAACTCTGGTTCCCTCATGAGAACTATATGCTCAGCCTTCCATACTTCTTCTTTACTTTAAAGATAGGAGGTTAAAATTACGCTAAAGGAATAGGCAAAAAGTGCATCACTTGTATTTACTCCTAGATTGCCCTTTGCTTCCAATTTCAACACCTTGTACCATACCAGGAAAAAAAAAGACATTTAGGCGACAGTCCAAAAATCCAAAAATCACTTTCTCATGTATTCTTTGTCCTTCTCAGTTTTTTGTGTAAACTTTATGTGAATTCTAGTATATTTGACTATTGAATGAGAAAAAAGAAAGAGGGCTAGTGAAGTCTTTAACTTCACTTTACTTCCTCAATATGATCTTGGTGAAGAAGAGATGTGGTACTTCTAAAGTAATCACATAAAAGCAGTGAGTTTCAAAGTCTCCAGCTTATTAAATCTATCTCTCTCTCTCTCCCTCTGTATATATATATATATCATATGAAGAGTAACTATATCTACATTCTGTTGTCCTGGCAACATCTGCGTGATGTCTGAAATACCAGACACAAATGGTTCACAAACATCAAGGAATATTGTCCAGTTTCTGTGTACTACTACTATCATGCCCATTTACACATGAAAAAGATAAAAAAAATTATAGATGTGTTATTGTAACTAAAAATATTTTTAGCAAACATGAACATCATGCTACAAAACAAATCTAAGGGTTATTGTGACAGCTGTTACAACATGATCAGGAAAGAATGGAAGTATCAGCTACACATCTTCCTTCATCCTTCTGAGAGGCTCCATCAGGGGCATGGGCCAGTACCACCATTAATCCCTTGTACTTTGCTGTAGGTTCAACATTTGAAGCAAGTGTCACTGAACAAAGGAGCCTGTAAAGCAGACACTGACTTCAAAGCCAGTTCTAACAATGGTGTTTTCAATGCCAGCTCCTCCTGGTAAATAGAGAGGCAACTTGAAAAGCAGTCAAAACTATACTTTCCTCTCCAGTAATGTTGCATTGTGGTAAATATCTCAAAATAAATAGCCTTTTATAGAGAACAAAAAAGAATCTTTGGTACCCAAGAAAACTGTAGGACAGCGGTTACCAGGAGAATAAATACCATGTTCTGATATTTTACAGGCTTTGAAATCACAATTTTAACCTTTGCCAAGACTGAAGAAAGGAGATAGGTAAAGGTGAAAGATACTGCATTTTTACTTTTCCAGGCTAAATTCAGGACTTCAGACCCCCAGGCTGTTGCAAATATTTCTCATATTTTGATTAATCACTTCTTATTTTGCAATACAGTTCTTGCCTTCTTCTGTGCTTTTCCAAGGAAAAAGAAACTACTCTTAAAGCAATAAAAGTCACTCTTTTGAGCCACAAATATGACTAGTTTCATCATTACTGTGTTTGTTCTAGTGGAGTAGTTATTGATCTTGGTAACCATTGTGAAACAAAGAACATGTCTAATCTGATCATTATCGTAATAGTACTGTGGCCATCCTTAGTTTTAGATTTCTCAAACAAATTAAGAAAAAAAATCATTTAGATAGCTGCCACATAACTGATACTTTTGGAATTTTAGATGGTGTTAGTAAAAACTAGATTTATCCAGAATTTGAGTGTCTTTGTAGTTAGCCGCATAATTTATTCATAAATGGGAATACAGCTTCAAGAGTGTATTAATATATTCATTAATCTCATAAAAAGCATTATCTAGTGCCTTTTTTCTTAGAACAGAATTGAGACTATTCTTGCAGTTAAACACTACAAGTTATGTTTTAAAAGTTGCTGAAAAGAAGCAGGACTGAACAAATAATATTTCAATCACTTAGAGGTATATTAGGGAACATTTCAAAATTTTGCAATTGTGGATTTATAAGCATATAAAAGATTAAAAAAACCCTATGTAGATCTAGTTAGCACATTACCAGCTAAGTATTTCCAGTGAACATCTCTTCAGACCTTTCTTATAACCTTTCACCCTCATTAAAGGCCAACTAAGACTTTAACAGAACTAAGAAAATCCTGAACATCTATTATATGTTGCTGGTTTGTGAATTTTTTGCAGATTTATCTCATAGTCCAGAGAATGTAAAATGACACAATAGAGAATATTATGAAAGCACACCATATGCCAAAACATAGATTATTTTACTCCTCTGTGGGATTCTTCCAAACCTGCTTTTCCCTCTTTGTTATTGACAGTAAAATATATGCCAGATCAGTCCATAAAGGAAGTGCAGATGGTCTGTAACGGTGTGTGTTGCAGAACACGAAAATCTGAAAATGTGGGACCAATTGGGCCTTTTTCCCAGCCTACACACAAAGCATACACTGCAAACACAAGCTGCAAGAAGCTGAGCTCGTAGCATTGAATGCTGAATTATGATATTGAAATTCAGGGTCTGCTTCTTTAATCTTCCCTTCTGCAACACAAGTGAGAAATTTGTACATGAATGACAAAAAACAATTACAAGAGCAAACATACCATTATGTATCTTCTCAAATAATGAAGGAGAGGAAAGACCAAATATTGGAGGGATGTTAAGCCACATCAGAAGCAGCACCAGGACAGCATCCATAGCAGTATTTATACACCTAGCTGCTAACTATGAACTTAACTCATTGCTTTCACTTAGAATGAGGTATTTAAAATCATCTACAACTCAAAATTTCAGCCCCTGAGTTTACACTTCTCCTGTACCATCTCTCTGATCTGCATCTCAAGAAATGGAATAGAGTTGCCCAGTCTCAAGTTGCCTTAGACCTGAATGTTGCTAAAATAACGCAGCTTTTACTCCCTTCCTTTTTTCTTCCTTTTCATACTTTAGCACAAATAATTAGATGTCCAAGTTGTGGCTTTAATTACACATAGGAGAGTGTAACTGACTTAACACAAATTTTGCATAGTTTAAAGCAATAAATAACACAAATCCTGGTAATATATAAACTGCAAGAAAGTCCTACTAACCCTGCAATGCTAGATGGAACATATGAAGTTGACACCCTGCCTCAATTACTCATTAAATGTACTACAAACTTTTCAGCAGATTCAACGAGAAAATTTATTTGTTTAGCAGCACACAATTTTCATTAAGGACGTTTTCAGAACAAAACCATACCCTGAGGTTTTCTTTTAAAGAGTTTTTATATTTTCAGCCTTTATGCAATATTTTAATAATCCAGTATTGTCTAATGTGGGAAAATAAAATGTGTGTCCCAGATTCACTTCATAATGTCTGCTTTCTACAAATCAAGTAGTGCAAAATTAATTGTGTTTAGCATAATGAGTTTCCCATTCTGCCACTTTCAGAAACTCCTAGTGTGATAGAGGAAAGTTTAAGTTCTTCCTGTATCACATTTAAAGCTCATCATGTAATGTATAGGGTGGGAAAAAAAGAAATGTTCTGCAGGACGTACTACTGCTGCCCCATCCCCAGTTTTTGCAATTACATTTCAAGGCAAAATGTGAATAGCCCCCAAAGAAGCTGCATTATTGGAAAGAAGACTAAGCAGTGAGACTGTTTTATAAAAGTTCATGGAAAAGCATGAAACAGAGATTTTGTTGAAGGATTTTTTTTTAAATTGCATCTTATAGAGTATTCAATGAAATGTACTTGCTAATTTTATAATGGTGTGACACAATTATTCAGATTGCATTCACAACTGAAAAAACTAGTCAGATGCAATCAAAACAAGCCACTTCAGATTAGTATTCTATCAATAGGTAAGAGCTTCATATGAAAACTGGAGGGAGAAGGTTTTCTGGCAAGTTAGAGACCTTACTTTTTTTATTATGTTGTCAAAAAAGCTGTATCTGGCTCCGCCTAAACAGGGGGTAGGAGCAGATGACCTTCAAAGGTCCCTTTCAACCTCAACTATTCCATGTGATTCCATGTGAAATGCTGAAGTATTGGAGTTAAATTTGGTGAGGCATAATTTTAATCCCTCAAGGAATTGCATACATAAGTCAGAGGAACAGTAGGTATTGGTTTCTTGCACCTGGGTTAGCTGCTTCATTGCTTCATTACTGGGTTACTGAATGGGAGCAGTCAGCTGTATGTGGATGTCTATAAGNNNNAAAAAAAAAAAAAAAAAAAGGTACAGCACAAACAGTATGTTTAATTTAGCATTTTTTTTTCTCCTAGTGTAAAAAGCCACAAATTTGGTTCTTTATGACTCATTCCCACCACATACATTTTTCACTTTGGCTGAGAAGCCAAATATTCAATTATTCATGCAACTCTCTTCAGAACACACTGCAGCTATGACAATGCTGGAAAGCCAAATACTATGCTTAAAAATGGTGTCTTGGCTGCCTAAACTAATATCCCTGTACATGACTGTTATCATGGCCTGTCACAAAACTGCAATGTGTCGTGTTAAAATGCAAGTTCTGTGACCATCAGGTACTTTTTTCCAGGGTTTGATCATCTATGTTGCATAAATGCTGTTTCTGTTCCATTCTCTAACTGTGGCAAGGATTGTGGGTGATACTTATATACCTCTTTCTAGGTAACCAATTTCTTTTTGATTCCTATAAGTCTAAAAGAAACCACCACTAAAGCAATCAAATTTCTCACTTGAGTCAAGTAGGTTTGCACTGAACAGCTGATAAAGATCATATCTGGTATCAAAATACATTTTACAGGAAGAAAGACATTGTCTTCCAACCATTATGAGGTGAGAGATGCAAATTTTTGTGACAGAGCTGTTGATAACTTAAGAAGCTGCTGCCATGAATTTAAAAAGAAAAATTCCCCTCTCAGATCTGAGCAGGAAAACAAGGTGAAGCATGTGAAGATAATGCAAACAAAACACAGGCTACGGGCACAATACACACAAAGTAATTTAAAGTAAAGTGTAGCAACCAAGGCATTAATAATAGATATGGAAATGTATCACTGTGTGAAAGGATATAATACTGTTTGTAAAACTATGTTTGACTTTATATTCATTTAAAAGTGAGTTATGGATTGGAAAATTCTGAACCAAAGACTTAAGAATGACATAAGAATCAATTTTTGAAAAACAAGCGAAAACAAAACATTGATTGAAACCAACTGAGCATTTCTTCCCCAGAAATACATCTGTGTATAAGAAATCATAAAATATGGATCTGTGCTTCTACATAATCCAGAACATGTACATTAATACATGAATGTCAGCACTCCTAACTAGAAATTGCCCATTAGGGAAACCACTACCTATTGCATTGATTCAGTGTCATTACTTCCCTTTTTAAAATTCTTACTTTGCAACAATGTAGATCATGAATCTGAAAAGGCATACAAAGCCCACCCTGGACAAGGACAAATGTTCCACAGGCTTTAGTTGAGCCGAATGTTTGAATTAACATATACACACCGAAAACACAAAAAGATTTCACATCCTGTAAACAATTTTTTGATCTAGAGGATCTCATTACATTTAATGCAGAAAAACATATATATAGTTTCCCTTTCTTTTTTCCCCTAGGATCCCTTCCTTAACTAAGCACTCCTATAAGATAATACTGAGCCAGAAGAGGCTCCCGAATATATCTTAGATTAACATAATTATACACAGTGAGTGGCTGCGTGGTACTTAGTTCCCAGCAGGGGTTAAACCATGACAATATTTATACACAATAAAATAATAACAGCAGCAGAAGGCAGTGGTGTAAATTTGAGATGCCTTTCCATTTTTTAAAATAAAATTTACAATACACTTAACAATGAGATAAACAGCAAATATAAATACCTCCCAAAGTGTGCTCCTGGCAACAAAAAGTGTTTATTCACTTGGAAGCTGTCTAGAAGCTGAAGTCTTGCCAATAATTTTAATCTTATCTCTCACATATGGCAAATCATATTTTTCATTATTTATAACATAGCTTAAATGAAGCTTAAGGAAAAATACTTTAAGATAGATAAAAAGAATAATTGTTGCCATAATATTCTTCAGTTTTTTTCAGACTGATACACTCAAACACACATCTCCACTGTTTGAACTGTCATTCAAAAGTTGTGTGACAGAAGTTCTTAGGTCTCAAATTTTTGTAGTTTTGATTAACTTCCAAGAAGTTAGGAGATTAAACAGCTTGCACTTTGGTGAATTTTGAGAAAGAAATTGTCTTTTCTAACTATCAGCATGCTGCCTAGATAATGCAAATAATTAAATTACATGTACTGACAATAGTCTAGATACTCACAGCAGTGATGCTCTTAGACCTGTAATTACATTTTTTGGTTGAATTCCTATTAAAATCTCCCTCATAGGAAATGCTTTAAAGAATCCAATAATGAAAGAGATTTTTTTATGAATTTTGAAAATCTACAATGAATATAATGAATTTTTAATCCACTGAACATTTTAGATAAGTCCAAAATGCATATTATCTGTTAATGTTTGTTTTACTCGGAGAAAGTGGCATTCTTATTTCACATCATTATCTTCACAGATATTACTGAATAATAAAATCATGTTTTGCTATTCATTTCTATTTTCATGGTACGTTATCTAGTGAGAGCACAAAACTAAATCATATAGAAATGCAATGCATTTTGAGAAAGCATTCTAAAAGGTTTTGTTACATTGTGAACAAACAGCAGAATTTAATTTTATTTTTTTTTACTTTTACCGTCATGAATGCTCACTATCTAAATTGTCTAGAAGTATATGCAATAACAGACCAAAAGAGAAAGTAAAAAATGGATCTCTTACTCATATTGGTGTGTTCCAGCATGCAAACTATTAACCAGCTATCTTACTTGCTATTAACAGCTATTGTAATACTCTTAAAGCATGTTAGATACATTCAAAAGTAAGAACAACATATGTTTATTTCAAAGCTGAAAAGGAAGCCATGCGAACTTGTCAAGTAAGAGCTCATAACATGTTAAAATGTTACATTTCTTTATAATAATTAAAATGCCCTCAATAATTTGAATATACCACTGCTGCAGTTTCCCCATATTTCAAATAGAATTCCTTTTCTGGATTCCATTGCAAGATCCTCTGAGGACCTATCATTTGAAAAATACTGCAGCAGATACAGATTAATTAAAAGGTGTCACAGATTCAGTAAAATAGAACTATCTGACAAAAGCTAAGAGTTTTCAGAAAGTGCTAATATTACTTGGACTTTGACAGTGAAAATATTTTTTCACATGTTCTCTAGTGGTTTACCTAGAATTTTAATTCCATTAAGATGCACTATTTTATTATCTGGATTTTCAACTACTTTGTTGAAGCACAAGTGAGAACCAGAAGCATCCTGAAGGTTCAGTCTACAGGAAGCATAGCAGAGCCTTGGGAAGAGGTGTTTGGCAGTTGAAGGAGTTATCTGAAACAGAGAGAAAAACTAAAGGCAGCTGGAATCTGAAATTTTCATTTCAAATAAAATGTAAATTGGGGAGGGTAAAGGCGGGGGAGAGAATGTCACTCTAAATCAGAATCTAAAAATGCAGTGTAGCAAAATACATATTTTCAGCAAAATGGCATTTAAAAATACAAGTCAAATTGAAACCTTTTCCTTTGATAAAGTCAATTATATTCTGTTGATGATGTAGACGTCCCTTGCATCAACACCAAAACAATATTAAGTCCCCAAAATATTCCATTCCAAATTTATCTTTTCATTTCTCTGAACAGCTCTTCTGTAATGTTGTCACAGTCTACAAAAACAATATCTACACAGAGTAATGCTCTACTGGTTACATGAGCATTCAGAAAGAAATGCATTACCTATCACATCTTCAATTGCAGGTCTCACAATTTACTAGTAATACTTGTTCTGCAATTTGTTTCTAAAAAAGGCTGTTGCTAATAACACTGTCCCTGCTAATTTTTAAAGCTGTTATATATATGGAAGTAATTTAAAACATTCACTGGTATAGGAAATTTATACATTTCTATATTTGATGCATGAAGTGCAGATATATTTCTGCACTGCCTACATTTCTGTAACATTTAAATAACAATCATTGCTCTAAATCAGAGTCTCTTCTATGGTTTCCCACAAGAAAAAGTTCTAGCCAAAGACAAAAAGAAATAGAAACAATTCCTAACACATACATACATCAAATAGTCATAATAAAATTAGTCAATATTCCCTATCCTGCCAGATTTAGTAAGAGTTCTATTTATCAAATGGTATGTAACTATGACAGTAGTCTCTCATTTTTTTATATATGTTTTATCTGAGATGAGGCTTTAATCAACAATCAGACACTGATTATTCCCTTATTCTGTAAATAACCATGTAATTGTGTGACAAGATACATTTTAACAACAATCAAGGTTCTTAAATATTCTAATATTATTGGAATATTCTTGTTAATAACTGAAGGTAAACCAGTATTCACTTATGATGAAAGAAAATGAGTAGCTCACACAAACAATTAAAAATGCCAATCTTTATCTGCAAATGATCTTCATTTTTATGGGACCATTATGAAACAGTAATTTTATAATTAATACTTAATTTTCATGAGGAATTATTTTAGATAAATCATTGATGGTCTACTAAAGAAAATAGTCAATTTAAACAAAAGAGAGTCTGTTAATTAAGTTGATTACTCTCAATAAAACAAACAGTGATATTTTAATTATATTTTCAGTTACTCTGTTCAGACAACATGACAAATCTGTTAGGTTCTAATGAAACTTTTAGAACTAGTTGTTTGCATTATGTGAATAGCCATGTCCCTGCTGATAGAACTCTGCTTTTAGATCATAATGAAACACAACATGAATGTAGGTTTATAGAATGTTACATGTGCTGACAAGTATTAGTTGTGCTTTTTACTTGTTAATATTACTACCCTTGGAAATTCTAAGGCTTATGGAATGATGCCCACGAGCTATGTATTATGGAAACATGAATTTCAATAAAATTTGTAAAATCAACATTCCCAGGTTACATAGTGGGGGCTGGAAAAAAATCCTGATCTCATGAAGTCAATGGTAATATTCCTACCAATTTTCTTCTCCTGAGTCCAATGCCCCATTTTTAAATTTCCACTAACATCAGTTGAAAGTTGTCTGTGTTGTTCTTTGAAATATTTTGTCTCTTTCAACATGACTGACACTTTTTACAGATTAAAACACTTTCAAAATACAATCATAAGGAGAACTATCACCACTAAAGTGGAAGTAAGTTTATACCTTTTTGTAGGTCTTTTAATTGAGAAAATTAAAATCTGAGAAAATTATAGGTAAGGCTAGATGTTTGAATAAAATTTGGCTCAAATATTGAAGATTTTTTTTCCATATATGTACAATGCTGCCTATCACTGACTTCCTAAAATAAAGCACTTCATGCATGTAACATCTGAATTCTTCAAAGGCTTAAAGAGATTTAAATAATGATTCAATACAAATTATCATTTGTGGTCTCATGCACTAAGAACAAAGGATAGAAATGCAGAATTCCTTCATTACTAACTAAATGTCTACTGTAAAGTTCTCATGAAGAAAGTGAGCTCCAAACAGCTGTTTTACATTTTTAATGTATTTGTCTGGAACGAATTGCCTGTCTTTATTCAGTCTGTACAATACACATGAATTACAACAACATTGTCAAGATGTATTGGAGGAGGACAAATCAAAATGTAGGGAACAGATATATCCCAAATATGGTCATAATTATTCCATAAATTACTAGAAGGCATGTCAACAGCACTATGAATAGTATTGACTTTCATTCCTGAGTTACAAAATGTAGTACATATTCTGAATTATTTATTTGAAAGAACAAAGTATCAGTTTCCAAACAAAATGTAAGGAAACTGTTTGAAGCATTGTATTGAGTTTGTGTGGCCAGTTTTGGTAGCGGGAGGCTGCAGGGGTGGTTTCTATGAGATGCTGCTAAAAGCTTTCCCCATGTCCTAGAGAGCCAATGCCACCCAGCTCCACAACACACTCACTGCCAGCCACAGCTAAATTCATCAGTGATGGTGACAGCACCTCAGGGATACCAGAGTTAAGAACAGGGTAAAAAACTGCCCATTTGCAGTCAGAGGGAGATATGAGATGAGAATATCTGAGAGTACCAACTCTGCAGACACCAAAGTCAGTGCAGAAGAAGGGACAGGAGGTGTTCCAGGCACGTGAGCTGAGGTTCTCCTGCAGTCCATAGTGCAGCCCATGGTGAGGCAGCTGTGCCCCTGCAGCCCATGGAGGACCACAGGGATGCAGAGATCCACCTGCACCCCATGGAGGATCCTCTGCTGGAGCAGGCGGATGCCCAAAGGAGGCTGTGATGCCATGGCAAGTTGATGCTGGAGCAGGTTCATTGGCAGGACTTGACACCCTGTGGAGAACACACACTGGAGAAGGACTGTCCTCCATGGGAGGGATCCACCTTAGAGCAGGGCATGAGTGTGAGGAGCCCTCCCCCTGAGGAGGGAGCTATGGCAGAGACAGCATGGCATGAACTGACTGTAGCCCCCATTCCCTATTCCCCCTGTGCCCCTGCAGGGAATGGGGTAAGGAAAATCATGAGTGAAGTTGAGCCTGGAGATAAGGGAGGGATAGCAGGAAGGTGTTTTAAGATTTGGGTTTATTTCTTGTTTTCCTACTCTGATTTGATAGCTAATAAATTAAACTAATTTCTTGAAGCTGAGTCTGTTTTGCCTGTGACAGTAACTGATGAGTGATCTCTCCCTGTTCTTTTCACAACCCACAAACCCTTTGTTACATTTTCTTTCCCTTGCCTGGCTGAGGAGGTGAGGGATAGAGCAGCTTTGGTGGGCACCTGGCACACAGCCAGGGTCAATGCACCACAAACATAAATATCATAAGTACATAAATCCCAACTACCTGCATCTCAATCTTTTTACATTTTTAATCAACCAATTATGGGACACACTGAGACTGTTTGTATAGAACAAATATACTTTGCGGATTACTGAACTCCATAAAGCTATTGAAATCTGGCATTTAGGAATAAAGGTCAAAACCTGTAAGTAATATTGGAATAATATTCTGTAACTTGTAATCACCAATCATAGAAGACAGAACACTACTGCCAGTGTGCAAAGAACATTGAGATTTTGCATTTTAAAAGAATAACAGTCTGGAAAAACAATGGAAGAGTGGTAGCTAAAAGAGTCAATTCATTACATTTTACATATAATTATTTTTATGCCCTTCTGTTTGGTCATAAAAAAATATTTAATCTGGCGAGTCCTTCTTACCTTTTCATGCTCTCTGCAGATGAAAAAAACCCACATCTCTTTGCATGGTAAAAGTGCACAGATTTACTTGGGGAGAAAACAAACAGCAGGAATAGTGTTGTTGGAATAGTGTTGGAATAACATAAAAATACTGTAGACCTAATCATTATCACAGCTTGTGCAATCTTAATACTGAAAAGCAGAGGCATAGGAATTACACAAGTAAGACAAACCATGTTGACTCCACAGTTTCTGGTAGTGAAAGTATGACAATCTACGCCTGATTTTTTTCTTCAGTAGCTCATATTTTAAGCAGTAAAGAGTAATTTTTGAAGAGTAATTTTCTTCAAGCTAAACCTGACCAACTTCAAGTGAATTTAAACCTTTTGACTATGTTTTACAATGTTTGGTATAATGGTTTTTCAGTCATGAAATTGCCAAACCTAAGGAGATTTGAGTTTAAGGAACCTTTTGAAAGTGAATACAGGTATGATAATTTATCTCACCATTCTCAGAGCCTCAGACTCTTCAGAAAATGGAATTACTAGGAAAGAAAAAATCCAAGCATGTAAGTAATATTTCTTATTCAAAAATAAACTGAGGAAGAGGATTCTCCTTAGAAATGATAAACAGCCACTGGTACAATAATTTTTTTCTTATGTTAGCATCTGTGCTGGAAATTCCTTTGTACAGAATTGCCAAATTCATTCAGTTTTGCAGTCTGATAAAATTATTACTGGTTCATATCTCTGTGATGTTCCATTTGCACAAAATATCCAGAAAGCTGCAATTTTCTCCCCCTCATTCCACAGGTTGGACTGCTCCCATGTGACATTTGAACATTTGACATGCCCTAGAAATCTTAATGAAAAAAAAAGTGAGGCAATAATTTTTCATTGCAAAAATTTATTTTTTTAAATATCATACAACTTACCTTAATATATACAGAAATACATATAAATTCCTTCATATGGTAGCCTGAGAGACCCAACCAAGATCAGGTTTCTTCTTCATTCCATGATGTATACATACCAAGAGATTTTCAGTCCCTGTTCAGACAAGCTTTCAATTTGAATAAGCAAGGAAGACAAATGGAGGAAAAAATTAAATATTAATATCTCTAGTTGGAGAACTGTGCTAAAGAAAAAGCAACTGACTTCCAGGGATTCAAAGAAAGAGCAGAGCCAGGAATCAAGCACAGAATTTCTGCAAGAGTGCAGCATCTCGATTTGAACATTTTCTTTTTCTCTGTGCCTTGTAGGATTTCACATATGATACTTTTTAAACCAAATCTGGTTTGCAGTCCTGACTACAGCAACCACAGTTTTGCTTGTTCAGACCAGAATAACCATCCTCCATTTATTCTGGAACCTGAAACTTGTTCCAACCTCTTCCCCACAGAAGAAATGCCAAAGGAAAATAATGTTTTAATAACATATGGATAACCACAAAAGTAAAGCTGGAGTAATTTTATGTGAAACTTGATCTTATGAAAGAAAATCTGTATATTTTAGCTAGCTAATTCACTCTTTAAAAGTATAACTACAGCATTAAAGTAAGTAAATAAGAGAATAACTTCCTATTTTTCAGAATCAGAGATGGAGTATTAGGCGCCTTATTAAATTCTTTGATTACTAGTAGACTGTTTTCTTTCAGTCAATCACTAAATGTAACCAGATGCCCCATCACACACCGCTTGCTACCTTTAAGGTAGAGTTTCAGGTACCTTGCCTGGCTGCTCACAGAAGACATGCACAGAAGCAGCGTGGTATCAAGCATGCATGGAATGGGCAGCTCAACAGGGAGGCTCCATTGGACTTTTGTAAATTTCCAGGCAAAGAAAATCTAGGGGAAAAGTGTTGGGGGTTGTGACTTCGGATTAAGGCATTCATGCCTGAGCCTAATTCAGGCATTTCAACCTTTTTGGGCTTGTAAGCATGAGAAATATTTTGTAGCATTGCCTCATGAATGCGTGAAATTAATCCTCCATGTAAATGTTTACAGAATTGGTCTTCAAAACAGTTAATTAGAGGAATAGCACTGTATACATCTTAGTAACCTTAGACTAATTGTGATGTAGAAAACTAAAAATGAACAAATTTTTTCTTGAAATTGCAAGGACACACTCACTTATAGACTAAATAGATCTGGGATAGGCTGTGTTTGCAGTTGATGTGGTTGGGCTGCCTAGTGAGCACCGATCAGCTGAAAAATAGCAGTGATCTCTGTCACGTGAAAGATTAAAAACACATCTTGGCATTTTCACTGTAGTATGCTCCTGCATAATAGGTAACGTAGACTGTCATGCATCATGTAAATCATGTATATAGGCTGTGAGCTGGCCCCTTCCTCAACGGCAAATTTGCATTTAAGAATTTAGCATATGTTGCGTAAGGAAGTTTTAGAGTAGGCCTTTTGCTGCTGAGCTGTAACGTTCTAATTTATCTACCTAAAATGTCATTATAGCTGGACTGGTGAAAGCGATGTTTTATTCCCACAATGCTTATTAATATAGAACACTTGCATACGCTTTGAAAAACTGCTTGCAATGCACTCCTTGTACCAGTTATCTTGATTGTTTATAAATAACCAATTTAGATTTTTAAATCAAATAAAAGCAACTTCTTTTTTATAAAAAGTCTTATTTTTGATGCATGCAAATGGCTGGCCTTTAAAAAGGCAGGGTAAATGCTATGCATGCAGAATATTATTCTTTTGCAAACACTTTCAGTAATTATGCATAACTATTTTCTTTCCTTTTTCATAAGTAGTAGCAGGATGAATGCAGCAAATTATAAGGTTATTTTAATCGTCTCTTAAATGCAAATTGAGCAGAGAAACCAAGTCAGCTATAAAGGCAGTTATCACAAATGATACTCTCCTGTTAAAAATGTGTTAGATTTTTTCATTTCCCTGAATAACTTCCTTACAGGCTTCCCCTTATAATTGTTGAGTATAACCCAAAAGGCAGCTATTTGAAGTGATTGATCAACAATTCCCACAGTCCACAAACCTTCACTGTGAATTGCGCACGTTTCTATACGCACACACTTATAATCCACCTTGTAACCCTTACTTCTTGCCCCTGCCCCAGCCTCTAAAAAGAGTCATTTGCCATGCAAATCCTTACATTTTCCAAATTAGCTTTCCAGTAACTTATCATAATTTTTGATAGCGTTTCCTGTCCACAAACTTCACAAGGGCCACATAAAAGCCAGTGTAGTTATGCATTCAGTGTGCAGTGATAACAATGAACGTCCATAGGTGTTAATTCTTCTAAAAGAACATACAAAATCATCTGTGTCTCTGTCTAATTAATTTTAAATGGTTACTTAAAATTAACTTTCTTAACTTTATAAACTCACATATTTAAAAGGATGCTTTAAAAAATCTGGAAAATAGAGAATTAAAACATTAACTTCTGTAAGTTATCTCTATATCTTAGTACAAGATTAACTAGGCATAGTAGAAAAGCTACACTCACTTTTGATTTTTCAAGAATCTGTAAAGAAACAGCAGATCCAAACATCATAGGTATGTATCTCTTCCATATGCCCTCTGCAATCCAGCCAAATAGTTTCCAGTGCACGTATTACATGCTGCCATGCTGGGAGCCTGGTTCTACTAATGTTTAAATATTTCCTTAACACAGCCAGTCTCATGAACTTCAGTGGGCTACTCACATATTTTAAATTGAAAAAGGTATAGAACTGGGAATAGAAAGGGTTTCAGACTTCACTTTCCTTTAAACTTTGAAATATCACTGGATGGGCAAATACATGCCAACTAAACTGTGATATGTCATATGCTCAGCCTTGATACTATATTTTAATTTAATTTTGTAGCTTATAATGAGCATGATGAACTGTATATATGAATAGAAATGAAAGTTTTACTTCATAACTATAGTGGGAAATTCTTTCTTACAAAAGGAAAATGGTGGTATCAACTACTAATTTTCTTCATTTCTATAAGGTCTAAGTGATCTCTGGTTGAATGGCTGGAGTATAGAAAATGGATGGCTCAAAGGAATAGAATTGTCTCAGCATGGGCATAAGTTTATCTGAGATATAGCAGAGAGCAGCTGAGAACAAAAACGGAAAGGTTTTTTTTTTCATCTGATTGAAGAAACCAAGCACTGAAAACTGACATTAAAAATTTTAACCTCATCATTCTAACTAGCATGTTTGTAAGACTTGGTTTCTTGTGTGATATTCATAGAATGTTTAAACTTATTATTTATTAACAGTTTAAAAAGAGCATATAAGTCAAATGTGCATAACATCAACTTATAAATATGTATATATATGCTTTTGCTGTTATGATGCCTACAAATTAATATCTGATGTGGTTACTACATTACACTCACACTCCCAAGGACCAGTCTCTGCTGCAAATTGCAACACATACCTTTTTATGGTTAATAAAGAAAATATTGTAATTTTTATGTTATTTGGTCATTGTTTGGCATTTATCATATTACACTTAAATCGCTAATATAAGATGATATGTAAAATGGCACTGGCGTTGCAAATATTGGTGTGAATGGGGTGTCTTGCAGAGCTGGGGCCTCAGTCAGCAGAATTACAGAATCATTAAGGCAGGAAGAGACTTTCAAGACCATTGATTACAACTTTATACCAAACACGACCATGCCAACTAAACCACTGAGTGCTGTGTCCAGTCGTTTCTTGAACACTTCCAGGGATAGTGACTTCACCACTTCCCTAAGCAGCCCTTTCAAACGCTTAACAAGTCTTTCCATGAAGAAATTCTTCCTAATGTCCAACCTGAACCTTCCCTAGTGCAGCTTGAGACCATGTCCTCTTGTCTTGTCACTAGTTGACTGGGAGAAGAGACCAACCCCCACCTTGCTACAACCTCCTTTTAGGTGGTTGTAGAGAGTGATAAGGTCTCCCCAAGCCTCCTTTTCTCCAGGTTAAACATCTCCAGCTCCCTCAGCCACTATTCATAGGACTTAGTCTCCAGATCCTTCACAAACTTGGTTGCCCTTCCCCAGACACACTCCAGCATCTCAATGTCTTTCTTTCTTCCAAGGATTCACAGATTTGTCTGCTAACTTCAGGAGAGAAGATGTTGTTCCTCCTGCAGAACTGGCACAGCTCAAATAGAGAAACATAATACATCTAGACCAGATTTGGCTATTGATCTGTGCTGAAGCATCATATGATACGTGGTGTAGCTGGTGGTTGTTTTCACAGCCATAAAGGAACAGCAAAAGAGAAAACCCACCACCACTTCTGCAGCAAGAGCCTTGACTAAACACAAAAAAAAGGATTCCCCAGACTGAAGCTGCTTTTTCACATCAGTGCANTTTTGGTTTTGGTTTTTTTTTTTTTTCAGGTCATCTGTGAATTGTCTTTTAAAATTCTAGTTCCTCATCAGCTTTACCATAACCTGATGATGACATTTTATATATATTCCCAGAAAAAAAAAATCATTATAAGAAGTTAAATGGTACTAATTCTTACAGCTTTCAACTGTGGGTGAAAACAGAGCAGAAAGCAAGTGTAGCAGCAGATTTCACACAATGTAAATTCTCTGTTGGGTCATTTTATGGTTGTCTATTACAGAAAGATAGCTAGATAGCTGGAATAATTTCAAAAAAATTATGTGATTGCCAAAATTGACTGTGATATCAGTCATTCACAGAAAAAAAAAATTGCAAAGGGTAGGTTGTAAGGGTACTGCATGAGTCACTTGTCTTAATTTTGGTAAGTAGTTTTAGTATTAAGCTTCAGTCCTTCATATCAGTTTCTGGATACCAGTACTTGTCCTGCAATTGTTGGGTTTGTTGTGACAACTTGAGACTTACCATGAGTATGTTGTATAAATTTTGCCTGTAACTCCTCCTGGATATCTTCACAATTCCTTGGAATTTTACATAACTTAAGGTGATATTTCATCAGATGTCTATCTTGTGGGTGAAATTCATTCTGTAGGTTAAAATATGGTATTAGTATAGCATCCATATATTTGGAATTCTGGAATCTCTTTCTAGATAGCAAGATACACAATTTCTATTAAATCAGACACTACAAGTAAACAGTTTTAAGTTTTTTCTCTTATAATTGCATATTTATAATCTATGCAGCAACTTCCATATAATCAACTAGATAAGCATCTAAAAAATGAGCAGATGAGATAAACTATCAGCTGCTCTGGTTTTGATTTGACTAAACTGTGTCATATAAAAATGAAAGTAATCTTGTGAGCCATCTGCAGATATTTCCTGCTCCTCTGAGGTTTACAGAACTGCCAGGAGGTGTGATCTATATGCAGTTGGAGTGCAATGCCTCAGTGGCAGGTTCTCTACTCTTCTGTTGTGTATGTACAAAGAAATGTTTTCTTTCCAACATTTTTATGGCATCTTGTAAACTGTTCGTTGTTCAAAGAGAATGGTCTTCTCATAGAAATTGTCCCTACGGATTTGGGAAAAGGTGGCTCCATATCTGTAGTACAAGAAATGATGGCCAACATGGCCAAGGGAAGCGTTGTCTGGAGGTAGTTTGGAGGGTGACTGCTTGGGAAGCTCTCTATGCTGGGTGTATCACTTCTCACACATTGGGAGGACGAAGTGGATCACAGCTTAGATGCAATCACATTTATTAGATCAGCTGCAGTGCCATAAAAAAGACTTGAGTGTTTATCTGCCTGGAGGGAGCAAAGGAAATAACCCTACATTTGTAGTATTTGGCCATCCCTGGTCTGAGACAAAAGTAATGACAATTGTGGTGAACTCTAAAGTTCAGAATACATCCTCAGTATTTACAGTCAAATAATTTCATTATTTGAAAATTTGCTATGGGTGAGATAGCTGAGATAGATTTTACAGTGCACTGCTATTAATAGTTCAGTGCATATTGCACAGTTAGGAATAAATGTACACAATTTAGGTGTACCTAAGTAATTTACACCTTGATTTGGTTTTTTATCAGGGGTGGGGGGGCAGGGGGAGGGAGGAAGAGTGAGCTCTTCCACATATTCTATGACCTCTACCAACCTCAAAGAAGAGATGGCATACTCAACAAAAGAATACTCTGTGCATATGAGTTAACTTTCACCCTCCCATATTGAGCATTGCCTATAGGATCTGGGTTTTTTTCATCCCCTTCAGGAGACTCTGCAAATACAGTAACATCATCCTGATAATACTAGATTCTGAGCTTGTTATTATGACTTGGTAACATATTTGAAAAACTCAGGATGTTGATTCAGGTCCATATGGCATACGATTAAAAGAGAAAAGTTCCATTAAATGTAATGAATGCCGTGAAGCTCAAACTGTCTGGATACTTGGCAGTAAGCTTTCTTTAAATAAATAGTATAAAGCACACTCTACAACTATGACACCAATATCTGTAAATGGTTAACTGTCAATTGTCAATCCCAATGACTTTGGTTTCCCCCAGACCTACAAAACCCCAAATTTTCTGGTTTGCTTTTTGTCACCACTGTGCTAACACTAATTTAGGAAATGCAGTGACTCAATTAGTATCTTCTGGGATATTTTTTAAATTATCTTGTAACTCAGCATCTCTTGTTCAATTGTAAAGAATATAATTTCCATTGTAAAAGTGGCACATCAGATTAAATTGTCATGCTGTGAATAAATCATTCTGCACACATATGGCATTTTCATGTACCAGCTGATGCTAGTTCTTTTGTAAGAGCTGAAACTGGAATTTGTATTGAAACAGTTTTTATTGTATTGAAGTAATGCATATTTATATATATATAAACACTTCAATAAGAAGTGGAGGTCACAGATTTCTGCTTAACAGGAGTATTACTGTACACAAGAATAAAAATTGGCAGTAGACATCAAAAGTAATTTTTCTGCGCAGAAAACAAGAATAACGTTCTTCAGGTGGCTTACTAGACAATGTCAAGCCTAAAACTTCTATAGCAGTTCATGTAAATGCATTCAGTGGGTACTGAAACTCAAAAATCTGTGGAGGCCCAAGGGCCAGCCACCAGGAGAGATACCCTTTTAGGTCAGGGTGAGAAAAACCTTCCTCCCATGGGCCTTTGCAGCCACATGTTAATATTTCTTAGGTTTTGTTGTTCTATTGGTTTGTTATGTCACACTGTTCAGCCCCCGTTCACCATATATGCATCCCTCCTAGAATGTTCTTCCTTCCCTTGGACCCTACTGGGTTATTTTTGCCACAGTAGCCCACCCCTGTGATCCCATTAGTCACCCGGGTTCCTAGCCACCCCTCTGCACCATATTTCCCTATCCCTATTGGAACTTGACTCTCAGAAACACACCTTTTATCTGCTGTATAACCCTGGATCCTTGGCCCCATTTTGGCTCTCGTCCCTGGAACATATTTGAGGCTGTACCCACGATGCATGCGGCGACAATAAACAGCACTGGATTTCCAAATGGGATCCCATCTCCTCGCCTTTATCCTCAGCCATTTATTAGCAGAGCGCACTGGGCCCGAGGTGCAGGTCACTCTCAGGGACACGCTGTTGCACAATGCTACAGAAATCAGCCTCCAATGTCATTTCAGCATCATTTGACCATTCTACGGATGCAAGAAAAAGTAACTGGACACAAATACATCCACAATAAACAACTGATTCCATCCATGGTCAAAACAGTAACATCTGATACTGTAACATCACATAAATATTCCCTAAGTAAAAATTCATTATGTATTTTAATGCAACATCTTTCTGCAATATTTGCAGGTTATTCAATCTGGTTTACAATATGCCGTAAATATTTACACACACACACATTTACATACACACATATATGTTATATATGTCAAGGTTTTAGCCGTAGTTCCAATAGTTGCAGTTTGACGGCAGCTCACCATTTCTCAATTTTCCTATTGCCAATTCAGTTCGAGAAGCAACAGTTTATGATCTCCTGTAGTGTCAGGTCCAATTCATGCAGTAAATAGTATTTATAATCAATAGCAAATACTTTCTTCCATAAGATGAACTTGACCTTCTTCTGCTGTGGCTCTAGACTTACACATGATTTTTAACTCCCTTAAAGCAGAAGTGTACTGTTCTGTTGAGGCACTTGGTTTCTGTGTATGCTGGCAAACTTTATTGGATTCAGGTACAACATTTATTGCAGAAAAAAAATTAATCTATTTCAGGAGTACAGATTCCTTTTTTTTTTTTTTCCCATCATGAAACATAGAAAGTAACCCCCAAGTCTCTGCTCTGATGGACACTCTCCAGTGGGTTCCCCAATACAGCAAACACCATTACAGGTTTTCCTTCTCCAGCAAAGGCAGTGCCACTGTCACTGTATGATTCCCAACCATTTTCATGTGAAGAACAGAAGGAACGTTCAAGGCCAGACTGGATGGAGCATTCAGCAACCTGATCTAGTGGGAGATGTCCCTGCTCATGGCAGAGTGGTAGAAGTTAGACGATCTTTAAGGTCCCTTCCAATCCAAACCATTCTATGACTTAAGAGAATCTGGACTGTGTAGGAATGATGCAAATAAATTAAATGACAGCACGACACTGGTCTTGTTTCTTCACCATTGTAATACACGGGATGTAGAACTAAAAAGATTATTCTAGAGATCTACAGAAATACCAAAAGAAAGTCTAATTCTGACTGCAGCAGACAATATTAGAAACCAACCAAAAAATCAACAAAGTCAGATTAGCTTCAGGGGCTTATTGAACTTCTTTTCCCAACAAATGTCCTTTTCTGTCCAACACCACCACTGCAACAACAGAGGTCTCCTAACAGAAGTTCACGTTACATACGTGAAGCAGTTACCTATGAAGAGGTGGGAACTAATCCAAAATATTTTTCTGTCTTCCAACAGCCAGTTATGATGGTAATGACTGATTAAATGTCCCCGTATTTTTTTTTATTTTGTTGCATTTTCAATACCAAAAACAATGAAGGTATTTCAAAGGCAGTTGCAACGAAGTACTCAATTACTACAAAGTTAGGCTTTTAGCACGGAGGATGAGATGTGAATAAAACCTGCATGATTTGGAATACAAAGTCACTAAAGGTGAGGAAATGCAAAGGTGAAAAAAAATGAAGTAGGACAGAGTCATAGAAAGGTAAAATGAAGTCAAAACCACACAACATAGAGAAATGATAGTAACAGCAAGCATTTTATTTCTAAATGTTACTAAGGTGACAAAGACAGCATTCAGTGAATAACAAAGGAATATGTACCTGTTTCGACAACTGGCTGATTGTAAAAATTTTTGCACAACCTCACTGTCAAACCTGAAACATTGCAGTTGCAACATTTTTCTCAAGAACATTTCTGAGGCATACTCAAATCCTCTGCTTAATGCTATATAGACTGGAATCAAAACTAAATTTAGAAGCAGCTGTTCTAATAGAATTTTGTTTTGCTCTTATTTTTAATATTTTTATATAAGTGGGAGTGAATAGTGAAATCTGGAAAGGTGCTATCTTCCATGCTTCATTTCCCAATAAAATATAAGTATGAGGAGGAAGAGCCAAAACATCAGACTATGTGAGTGCTGGTTTAGAGTGTTTGGGGGATACTGTCAGGTTCATCTGTTTCCTTGAGGGGCTGAAGATCCTCAGGGCTGTCCTGGTCCTTTTCTCGATAAAACAGGCTAAGCATTGTGGTAGCTGGGCGTGTTTCTTTCTCTCCCACTAAACCGTGTATTTACGGAGAAATAAGGTTTAATGCTACCAAAGGAATAAGGCAAGGCGTAACACCGGTGCTGCTGAGAGGACAAAGGAGGGGGAGCAGGCACTGAACAGATGGATACAGAAAACCCTGAATAATTTCTAACTGGTTTCAATCCGAACAAAAAATACCTAATGTATTTCGATAACACTCCTAATGCAGTTTAATATCTGGGCGAAGGGAGGAAATACGGGGGGAAAAAACCCCGCATAACAATATCCTGCAACTAAGGAAGGTGTGCCAAGTCCCTTCGCTCCGCATTTCGTGGGTATCTTAATCCTGGGTCATCCAATTAAAGAAAACCTCCTTCGGCGGTTTTACGAGCGCAGCACATAAAGTCCCTTTGTTTACACACTGGAACAAGATGTTCTTTCCTGTTCCGACAAGAAAAGGAGCTGAAACGGTAACGCGGGGTCTCTGCGCGCTGGCACCGGCCCGCCCGGGGCTGCCTTTGGTTCGGCATTCCCGCAGCGGCTCCCGCCGAAGTGAGGGGGGCACGACGGGCGGCCACCGCCGGGGCGGGGGACTGCCCCAGCAGTAAGTAAGAGCCAGCGAGCAGCTCGCACTCCGGGGGAGGGTCGGGCGGTACGCCAGGCTGGTTTTACGGGACGCGGCGCGGAGCGGCGCGAAGCGGGCGGAAGGCGGAGAGGGAGGAGAAGGGGCCGAGGGGGCCGCCCTCGCCGCCACCTCCGACCGCCGCCCCCGCCCCGGCAGCGCCCCCAGCGCCGCGTCCCCGGGGAGCCGCCGCGGAGCACCACGGGAGTTGTAGTGCGGCGGCGCCGGCCGGCCCGCCATCCCGCTCCCCTCGCCGCCGCCCCCGGCCCGCGGCCCCGCTCTCGCGAGGCTTGGGGGGGGCGCGCTCTGGGGCGGGGGGCGCAGCCGCCGCCGCCGCCGCCGCGGGGATGTTGGGCGCGGGCGCGGTTCCCCCGCGTGACGTCACAGCGCATTGTTGTGAGCGCGGCGGAGCATCCCTCAAGCTGTCACAGCTGTGCCGCCGCCGCGGGGAGCCTCTGCCCCCACCCTCCTCCTCCTTCTCCTCCTCCTCCTCCGCCCCCGCCCCTCCCGCCCCGGGGGCTCCAGAGCTTGGTGTCACCGTATCATTGTCCGTGCGGAACCCCTCCGGGCCCCCCCCCCACTCCTGGTCCG